>OY757930.1:70030535-70103035 GCA_963585895.1 Sepioteuthis lessoniana | reverse complement strand
AGCAGTTTTGGACCTTTCATAGGCCAACATCAGGGGTAGTTTGCAAATGTAAAGATTGCTTTTTTAAAAAGGTTTTTATTCTTTATATAACACAGCAAACATTACATAGACATATAATTGGATTAAACTGAGATGCTGATGATATCAAACAAATCTAAAACTGAATGCTATCAAGAGAAATAGAATATTTAGGTTTTCTTTCCCCACTCAGTTGATAACTCGGAACCCCCCCCCCAAAATAAAGGCATTTCAAAACATTGTCACTATTTTCAAAGTTAATTCTATTAATTCTAGGTTTTTTTTTTGTTTTTATATGTAGAGTTTCTAAGATTTGTAGTCATGGCTTATTAATTTTGTTGTAAAGTTTCCAACTAGAATTTTTTGAAATTTGGATTTGCATTACATTCCGCTCTCTGGTCAAACAAATGACAACACGGAATATATATAACAATATATATTTATTTTCTCGATGGATGCTTGCGTGAAGTAGGAGCAGTCAGGAGAGGAATCAGAATCGTTCATCTATGAGGCTTGAACTCTTGATGTAAGTAGACGATGGCCAAGACAACACACACAGGGCAACGACAGGACCAGCTTTCGTGAACAGCGGAATTTTTTCACTGTCTTCTGTTCAATTCATCGGCCTTATATTACCTTCAAACTCCCACACAGAGATATGGACATGCCTCCATGCCCCCACAATTTCTTCTGATATCTGGCGATCAGGATGTGGGACCTTCACCTTGTCCCATATTGTCAGCCAAGCTCACCTATGCAATTTCTTTCGATTACTGGCTATTGGGATGTGTCACTTCCGCCATCTTTGGAATGGTATGTGTGATCGTCATCAAGCGGAAATAACTGTCATGCAGTTCACAGGTCACTCTCTTCCGGTGCATCACTTTGTCACGGCACAGTGAGATTTTTTACCTTGTCTCATATTGTCAGCCAAGCTGTATTTTAAATTTGGGAAGAGAGTGGCTTTTAAGATGTTGGGCTATAGAGCTAGAATCATTAAGGTGCATAGTAAGACGTCTTGAAAAAGTTGTAGTGGTAAGACCAACATACGTATCATTTTTGTTGTAGACAGAGTCTCCTAAGAGACATTTGAACATATATAGTAATTTATGAGGCTTTTTGCTTTGATGTGGCATAAGGCTGTATGAATGGGGCACCTAATGAGACCCAAACTCACTTGTGAAGGTTTGCTTGTCTCATTTGCTAACTATAACACCGCCTGTGGTGCCCAAAATTTACTAAGCTTTTTTCTTAGATGTGGCACACAGCTTGAATAAATGCGGCACCTAATGAGACTTGAACTCACTCGTGTAGGTTTACCAGTCTAGCTTGCTAACCGTTATACCACCTGAGGTGCCTTTTGAACATATATACAACATTTGTCCTATCAAGAAGTTCAGTGTAAGGGGAAGAGTTATTGGAAATAATTAGTTTGGAAGTTTAAAATTTGTTGTAGTAAATGGGAAGTCTTATTTTTTTGGTAGGATCAGTTGGGAAAACATTTTTTTGGATAAGGTTTTTTGATATATGTTCATCTATCTTTATATATATATATATAAGTAAAAGTAAAGTTGGTGACCGTAGTCAAGGGTGACCAGAAGGCTCCCTTTTCAATTGCTACTACACTGAGGTATAGGGGAGGGTGCTACTCCTTTCCCTGGATTGCTCCACTTTACCCTTGATACATACCTTATATTGCTGAGTGTTAAGCAAGGAGGTATCAAGTACCATTTTTAAAGTCTTTGGTATGATGCAACCTGGGACTGAACCCAGGTCTCCCGGACCATTGGCGAACACTCTACCAATTAGACAAATGAGCCTGTACATAAAGTTATAAATTATATATATATAAACACATATTTATATATATATATATATATATAATCATATAGAGTTATAAATTATATACACTAGAGACAAAAAGTTTGGGACCACACTGATCTTTTTTCTCTAAACTTAAAAAATAAATAAAGTTTATTGTCTTTAAAGAAATAAATTTATTTTTTGTATGTCTGCGTGCAATTATTCAATAATTTATAATTTCAATTAAAGCAAATTTATATTTTCTTTTCATCAAAGAATCTGCTACAATCATTTATTACTGTAGAGTCAATTCTTGGCCTTCTTTTTTTGTAACTTGGTGAGAGTGATTCCTAAGCAGTGTATAAATGTATTAACAACTCTAGCTTAATCTTTGGAAGTTCACCTCAAACTTTACAATCAATTTCATCTCTGACAAGTTCAATTAGTGAAAGATCTGGAGACTGAGAAGGCCAAGTCATAATTTGCAAAATTCCTTCATCTTCCTTTGATTTTAGATAATTTGTACACAGTTTTGAGCTGTGTTTTGGATCCTTATCTTGTTGAAAGACAAAATTGTGTCCAATAATGCAGCAGCCAGAAAGAATTGCATGCCTCTGCAGAACTGAATGATACAATTCCTTTTTCATAATACCTTTAATTTGAACAACGTCTTTAGCAATCGTACCTCTAAAACATCCCCAAAATGTTACAGAACCACCGCCATGATTGGCACAATGCAATTTATACTCAATAAGTTCAGAAGGAGTTTGTCTGACAAAAACTCTTCATTTACTTCCAAAAATCTTAAATTTGGATTCATCAATCCATCATACCTTTATTTTTAATCTTCTTAAGTTCAATCTGTGTGATGTTGTACCCATTGTAGTCTTTTCTACATATTTTTCTTTTTTCATGGAGCATTTTCGACATACATCCTTTCAGGCTAACAGAAAGAAGTCTTCTCTTAACAGTCATGATAGATATTCAATATTGACATGTACAATTAAATTCAGCTGTTAGTTTGGAAGCTGTTTTTCTGTTCTTTTTACTAGACACAATCAAGAGTCTATCCTCTGCAATAGATATTACCCTGGGCCTCAGATATTTTTCTGACATTTGCACCAGTTTCTGCATGTTGCTGCTGGCAATAACACACTCTATTTCTTTTTTACATCTCTAATATTCTAGCAATCTGACACATGGAAAACCCTACAAAAAAAAAGAATTTCCACTTGAGCTATTTTTTTCAATGCTAATCTGTTTAGTACTAGGCATTTTAATGGTTTATGAAAATTAATTTCAATCACTCATTATTCTAGATTGAATTGAAACTCTATGAAGCAGAGAAGAGGAAATATTTGTTAATTTCTATACTGCAATTCAGAAAAGTTAACATGTTACAAAATTTCTAAAGCTTATGAAAATGAAGTTATAATGCTTGTAGAAAAATTTGTTGGATTTTACATGAAGGTTTGTATGTACACAAGAGGAAAATTGATTTAACAAAATATGCTAAATTGAATCATTTTATGAAATTGGAGAATGAATTCAGGGTGGTCCCAAACTTTGGTTGGCAGTGTACATGACACATATAAGAGCATAAATTATATATATATTTATACATATAAAGTTATAAATACTACAAATTATATTCATATATATATCTAAAATCATAAAATTATATATATGTACTTCCCCAGCCTTTTGGCTGGGCCGTCTGGCATTCGTGTCGGATGGGGAATTGAAACCAATTGCAGATTCGAGGCCAAAAGGCCCCCAACTTCGGTTGGGCCACCCTCGGGTGGGCGAGCTGCATTTCTGTCCCCCTTGCACTTCTTGTATAGCACTAGACCTCACGGTCTAGTTCAAGCTATATTCTAGCATACGTGCCCGGATCTAGATTTTGGTCCATGATACTGCTTGACTCATTAGACCCACATTGCACTTAGTGGGTCAATGACTAGCAGGGTTTGAGTCTCAGCTTGTTCCGGACCTTCCCCTCCACTTAATCCCTACTTTAATCGGCCTTCGGGCTTTTGACCTTGTGTCAAGTCCTGTCTGGTGGGAGGTAGCAACAAATATCTATATCTATCTATCTATCTATCTATCTATCTATCTATCTATCTATCTATATATATATATATATATATATATATATATATATGCATTATAAAAAGATATATATATATATATATATATATATATATATATATATATATATATATGTATTATAAAAAGATATATATATATATATATACACACACATACATATATATACACTTATGAATTATATATATAGATATAAACTTCTGAATTATAAACTTATAAATCATATGCATGTATATATATATATAATATATATATATATATATATGTAAGAAGAAAGGACTTGAATCTGACAGAATGTATGTAGAAAGGGTAAAACGGAAGAAAAATAAACAAAACATCGAACATATTTTGCTTCTGTTTTACCTTTCCTACGTACATATATCTATATATATACACACACATATACACTTATATATATATATATATATATATATAGTATATATATATATATATATATATATATATATATATATATATAAACTTAAAAATTATATGTGTGTGTTGACTAAGGTATTATGAATTTGGTTCTTCATATACAATGTCTGCTTTTAACTCTCTAAATCAAGCAATTTGAAGTAAATTGTCTGTTCAAACATACATGTATATTTAAAAAATTTGTTAAATAAAACTATCAACTGATTTCCAAAAAAAACAGACCAACCACCCTGAAACCAAAATAGAACTGGAATAAACATGAAAAATTGAGTTAATAAATTTACAAATACAATGAAGTGCTGATACTTAAAATGTAACACTACATTCATCAGACAGATTAAATGATAAAGAGGAGAATTTATCATTATTGCATATATCAAGAAGAAAAACACATCCATTCACATACGCACGTGAACACATACAGACACACACTCTCATATATATATATATATATGTACTGTAATTAAAAATTCATGATCTGCCTCAACAAGGCTGAAGAACCTAGTCCCGTCCTACTATTTACCCATAGCTGGACCTTGTGTCATATCCTGCCCGAGCGGAGGGGTTGGAAAAAAAAAAAAAAAAAAAAAAAATTCATGATCTGTTTTTAAATTCCTCATTATTTTATTGGCATAAATTCATGTTTTTGAATTTATTTGAAAAATCTATTTGATGAAAGCATTAAGATGTGTTTTTTTATAAAAAACAAACAAACATTTTCTTTTGTTTTTAATGACATATCAATCTTCATGGGTTATTTAATGCCAAAACCATCTTCTAGAAGAACCGCAATGATACTATGTAACCCATATCTGGGAGGGATAAAGGGTTTCATACCCTTCTGAAGTGTATTAATTCAAAGGTGTACATAACAATGTGACTAGAGTTTGAACTCACCTACTATGATGTTGCTGCCCAAAACATTAACCACTACACCACATGGACTCCCCCCATTTTCTTTAGTATTGCATGACCATTATATAGAAGTTGGTAGACTAGAGACCCATATCCTATTTTGGAGACAGTTTTGTCATATTTTTCATACATATTATGAAATAAAAACCTTTATCAGCTTCTTTATTCTTTATAGCTTGTCTGACTATAAATAA
Source organism: Sepioteuthis lessoniana (assembly GCA_963585895.1). Lineage (NCBI taxonomy): Eukaryota > Metazoa > Mollusca > Cephalopoda > Myopsida > Loliginidae > Sepioteuthis > Sepioteuthis lessoniana. Next base: position 70,097,561 of record OY757930.1, on the reverse strand, counting down.
TTCACTGAGTATGTGTGTTTTTATTTGGACATTTACCAAGAGACAGCTGTCTCCAGCTAGATTTAAACGAGTCTTCAAACTGCAAGAGAAGAAAAGAAAAAAAGAAGAGTTTTTATCTTCAGCATAGAAATGTTGGCAGTCTCATGTTCACATTCATTTGCTATTCTCCCCCGGGCTTTGAATCTTTCAAAATAAATGTCCGCTGGTTCTTTGTCTGGTTTGCTGGTAAGGGTTTAACAAACTTTATTTTATGCTGATCGATCCTCTACAACTAGGGTGAACCAAAAGTTTGGCAATATTTTGATAGTAGGTGAGGCTCTGGATGCTTTTGCCAAGGTCATGAAGGTCACAAAACATACAGGACTGTAAGATACCAAGCTCAAGTGCTACTTGCAGGATTTGCATCTTTGGTTTGAATCACAACCTCAGAATCCACACTTTTAGGCCTACTTGTCCTTGCCTGATCATCAAGATTCTTGAAACCCAATAAGAAATTTCCTTAACTGTCTGATTAAAGTATTGTAATCAAAGGCACCTTCATCTTTTAGGCCTCCCAATCAAGGTTCACTCAACCCAAGTGAAATTTCTTCAACCATCTCGTAATTGTACTGTGATCAAATGCACCTTCATCTTTTAGGCCTACCTATCAAGGCTCTTGCAACCTGATATATCCTGTGGTGGCAATAATATAGGGATAATCAAGAGATAGTATTCCATGAAGGAAATAAAGGAATAAATATGTACTATAGGTTTAAATAAAGAAAGTAAGTTTATTGAAATATTCACAGCGAGAGAATGTGTAGTATTTATCGTGTTCAGTCCAGGGAGTCTCTCTCTGTTCACCTATATTCGGTGACCGGTGACACGGTCCCTTATTTAAAATGTTCCGGTGGTGATTATGTTTCTCACCATAACACAACCTGAGTGAAATTTCTTCAACCATCTGGTAACTGTACTGTGATCAAATGCACCTTCATCTTTTAGACCTACCTATCAAGGCTCTTGCAACATGAGTGAAATTTCTTCAACCATCTGATTACAGTACTGCGATCAAATGCACCTGCACCTTTCAAACAACAAATGCTTTTGTCTGCTTCCACAGTGTTATGGTCCAGTTCAAACTTGTTTGTTTTGTTTTTAATGGTATATCAACCTTTTTGGGTTATTTAATGCCAAATCTATCCTTCTTAAAGAACAGTAGTGATACTATTTAACACATAGCTGGGAGGATAAGACGGTTCATTCATTCAAAACTGCGTAGTTGTTTCTTTAGAGTTTTTTTTTTTTTTTGCTTATGGCCTAATCAAAAACAAATAATTTTTAAACAGATCCATTTGATCCATTGACAGGATCCTAACAGGTACAACCACAATGGATCAGAGTGGACCTGGGAGTAATGTCAATGAAGGGGTACTGTAAACCCCACAGAACTCTAAAATTGGAGCCTCACCATCAGATGCAGCTTATTGTCATACCCTGGACACCCTTATTGAGGGGTCTTACTCTTCTGCAAGGGAGAAAGTATATTCTAATACCTACCAATAGGGGGAGTATCTGATAAATGTGTAAGTGTCAATTCAATTAAGAAAGAGGAAGAGTGAGTAACAGAAAACAAGATTTTGTAAGTATGTAAGGCCAGCCATTTTGAATAGCTTGAGAACTGTTTGCACAGCCTATATGTCACCTGCCAATTTATTGTTGCGGATCTTAATGATCATGCATGAACTGACATTGTCCAATGAAGTCATTTAAAAAGTAATGTGATCCTACTAAGAGAGCTTGTATACTGGGTATATAATTGCAACAGATGAATTTAAGATGTGTAGAACGGCTGTCTTTATAATAACTAAAATTTAATCATTTGTTTAACTTTTCAAGATGAGGTATTGTCACAATTCAATGACTTTTTCAGATTGCCATCTTCATTTTTGTTCTGTATATCAAAATATTTCACCAAGACATCAAAAATATTGTTATTCTTGTACTGTAGTTTGATTTGGTTTTATGGCACATCAAACAAATACCAAATCCATTTTTATACCTATAAACAGTTTTATTTCAAACAGTTCAGTTTAGCATAAGTACACATTAACAATTAAAAACAGTTCTATTTCAAACAATTCAGTTTAGCATAAGTACACAAGTTTAATGTCAAAAAACTGCTTTTTTTCAAATAATTAAGTTTAGCATAAGTACACAGTTTCAATGTCAAAAACAGTCCTATTTCAAACAATTCAGTTTACCATAAGAACACTGTTTAGTTCTATTTGATCCATAGATAGGATCCTGTCAGGTGCTACCATTCTGATCCAGAGTAGACCTAGGTATGATGGTAATGAAGGGGCACTCTGCATTCCCTAAAGCTCCAGCATTATTGGAACCTCACCATCAGATTGTTTAGTGTCCTATCAAGGACACTCACTGAAGTAGTCTTACTTCTCTGCTGAGAAGCAGTTGGTATATTCTACAGCCCCAGCCAACTGGGCAATCTTGTACTGCAGTCACTACTGTAAATGAAACACCATTAAAATGATATATGAGGCTTCTTTGTTCTGTTACCTGTGTTTTTAGACTCTGGGTTTGAGTATAGGTCTTTTCCTTTAGCTGCTTTCAGCCTCTAGTTCTGCCTGTGAGTTAACTCTTTTTGAGGGGGAATGGTACTGGCTCATCTGATAAGCAAACAACACAAACACAAGCAGTTTGAGTTTTTGATATTGCTATTTATATTGGTGGCAAAGTGGGACCAGGAGAGAGAGAGAGAGAGAGAGAGAGAGAGAGAGAAAGAAAGAGATAAGGAGAGACAGTAGGTGAGCTAAGTCATCAGAGAATAGTCATGTCAGAAAGAATTCTGCCAACAAAGAGTAAAGTTTGTTGTTGCCGACCAAGGGCCAAAACCTCTCTCTTCACCACTGAAATAAAAAGCAGTACCAATAACTCAAACTGCTTGTGTTTAAGTTATTTGCTTACTGGAGGAACTATACTATTCCTCCCTGAAAGGAGTTGGTAACTTGTTTGACTTTCAGGCAGAAGTAGAGGCTGAAAGCAGCAAAAAGCAAAAAAAACTTACACAAAGGCAAAGAAATGAAGAATCTATATATGTCATTTTAATCTCATGTCATCAACAATGGTGACTAGAGTATATTACAACAATATGTGCCTACATTGTGTTTAAAAGATCTACAAATGGGAGATGATACAATCTATCTGGAACTTCTGACAGTTGCTACAAATTGTCTGTGTATTGGTAACTCAAAGACAAGAAAAACTCTCCATTACCAATTAACAGTTATTTATTAAAATGTATTAGTGTAACAATAATATCCAATATTATCTGACTGGTCACTGAGTGGTAGAATTTTGGCTCTACATTCTGGGGGTCACTGGTTTGATCTCCAGTGGTGGAGATCATGGTATACACTACTGATGAGACCTAATAAGGTTGAAACAGCTGTCCAGTGTTTCTGTATATCACACGTAAGTATTCGTCAGATTTTCTGGTCATGGTAATTCAATTCACAATATTCTTATCTTATACTAATAATTTTTCCACAGATCTACTTGTTCTGTACATGGGAAGCTGACAGGTACTACCATTCCAGGTCAGAGTAGATTTGAAACTTAGAAGTGAAGGCAATGAAGGAGAGGCTACACGGTCCTCAGAGCTCTAGAACTGGGACTTCATCACCAAATAGCATTTAGTGTCATAGCCAAAACATGACTGCAGTGTATGTGAATGTACGTAGGTTACCTCATGTGTAATGAACAGTGCCAAAAACTTATTTCTTTTCACGGCATAAGTCACATCCTTTTGACAGTTGTCAAAATTGGATTTCCAAAGTAGATCTTGCTTTTGTTTTTCTATCACCAATAAAGTCAGCCAAAACTTGGTTTCCTTCTCTCTCTCTCTCTCTCTCTTTCTCTCTCACTCACTCACAAAGTTTCTATACACTCCAACTAAATATCACTCTCATTCGGGAAATTTCCAACAGTCATTGATGAATTACCTCTTGTTGCTTTTAACAAGTCCTTTAGATAAGCAATAACTCATGCATATTTGTAAGTGATAGTTATATTAAAGACTCAAATCTATATATACACACAAATGACATTATAAATTGTCACTTGTATGAAAGACACATGAAGTAACACATTCGTTTTATTTCAGGTAAGTGAAAGTCCTTGCATCGAGTGATGTAAAGGTTAGCTAGCTAAGCTATTTAGTTCAATTTTCACTAGGTGCCCCATATTTCTAAAATTATTGAATCATTAAACAAGAGGCAATCCAGAAAATAGCATTATCCTTTAAATACCAACTCTCTTTTTGATGAAGAGTTCTGTTCAGAAATTTGACAAGTAATTTGCACATTTATATGGTTTCAAATATTCCTATCTAAAACTAACTATCTCTAAACTTTTGGTCTTAAGTCCTATTTAATAATTATTATTCCTTTGCACATTTATATGGTTTCAAATATTCCTGAGAATTAATTTTTTTTTTTTTTCATTTATTGCAGACTTTTTGTCCTCATCTTGGTAGGGTTTTTTTTGTGTTTGTACTGCCTTCCATAGTTGTTGTCTATCGCACCACATTTTTGACCAAGTAAACCTCTGGCCGGCTTGGGTAGGATTTGAAAGCACTATCTTCTGACAATGCTCACCTGGAACCGTACAGACTCAACGCCTCTATCCACTGCGCCACGGGCCCCGAAGGGAGATCAAGGATGGCCAGAGGTTTACTTGGTCAAAAACGTGGTGTGATAGACAACAACTATGGAAGGCAGTAATTACTGGGGATACAGTTACAAGACTCAGCATTCCTATCCGAGGTCGCGGTAAATCACCTGAAGTAGGCCAGAGGTGAAATTTGGCCGAAACGTAGTGGAAGAAGAAACAACACAAAAAAAAACTACCAAGATGAGGATAAAAAGTCCGCAATAAATAAAAATTAATTCTCAGATTAAGAAGCCTCATCTCAAAATGATTCCAATTAAAGACAAGTTCAAATATTCTTATCTAAAACATTTGGTTTTAAGTCCTATTTAATAATAATTATTCCTTTGCACAGTTATATGGTTTCAAGTATTCCTATCTAATACCAATAATTTGCAAGTAATTATATGGCTTTGGTACTATTTACCAATCCCTCCGCTCGGGCAGGATATGACACAAGGTCAATTTTTAAGCGGAGTTTAACAGGTTTTGAATTCAGAGTTTTCCTTCTCCTAGACTAGTTGCCTCCCCAAGGCTGAAGAACCTAGTCCGTCCTACTATTTACCCATAGCTGGAGGGAGAATAAGGGGGTTCATACCTTTCCCAAGGGTATTTGCCCGAAAGTGAACGTAATAGCGCGACTGGAGTACGAACTCGCGTACTACGATTCCGCAGCTCATCATGGCTTTGGTTGGCGATGAGATCATAAGTGCTGTACTCCTATGGACCCCTTCACATGACCGAGCAAAAGCAGGGCAACCAGCTCAAACCTATATACAGCAGCTCTGTGAGGATATGGGGTGTAGCTCTGAGGACCTTCCGGAAGCGATGAACGATTGGGAGGGATGGCGAGAGAAGGTCAGGGATATCTGTGCTGATGGCATGACAAGATGATGAGATGATATGGCTTCGAGTAACTAATAATGATACTAATCCTTCATAACCATATTTACCGACCCCTCTGCTCGGGCAGGATATGACACAAGGTCAGTTTTTAAGCAGAGTTTAACAGGTTTGAATTCAGAGTTTTCTTTCTCCTAGACTAGTTGCCTCACCAAGGCTGAAGAAACCAGTCTGTCCTATTATTTACCCATTGCTGAAAGGAGAATAATTGGATTCATATCTTTCCCAAGGGTATTAGTGCAATGTGAAATGCAATCATTCTCGTCCAAGATTTGAACTCGTATTGCTGTGTCCATTTCCTACGACGATAACCATTACACCATGGGCACCTCCAAGTAACTAATGATAATCATTTGTAAACAAGCCTTCAAGTAACTATTCTTAATATGAATAATTCATAGAAAATTATATAGTTTCAAGCAACTATTTCAATTTAATGATGAGCATTGGTTTGTACAGTTATATATCATCAAAGTTTGGTTTGGTTTCTTGTTTAATGGCATATCAAACTTCTTGGGTTAGCTTATGCCAAAGCCATCTTCGTAGAACAGTAGTGGTATTATTTATCCCATAGCTTGGGTTTTGGGAAAGCAGGTTCATACCTTTCCCCAAGGGTATTAGTGCTATGTGAAATGCGATCATTCCCGTCCAGGATTTGAACTCGTGTCGCCGTGTCCATTTCCTATGACGATAACCATTACACCACAGGCACCTCCCAATCATAACAATTATTGCTTCAAGTAGCAATTCTTAATATAAATAATTTATACACAGTTATAGAATATCAAGTATTCCTATCTAATATCGAAGGAATCTCTATGGTGTTGTGGCTAATGTGTCGGATATCATAGCAAGCAAGTCTGAACTTCAGTCACACAATGATGTTCATTTTGAACTTAAACCTTTGGGAAAAGAATGATCCCCCCTAATCCTTCCTAGCAATGGGTTAAATAGTACCACTACTGTTTTCTACAAGGATGGCTTTGGCATCAAATAACCTATGAAGTTTGATATGTCATTAAACAAAGGATCCAAACATAACATTAATAATTCTATCTAAGAATTATTAATTTACATACAGTTATATGGTTTCTTGTATTCTTATGTAATAATAATTTTTAATCACTCCTATTTAACCTCTAAAAGGGACCTTAACAGATACCACTCTGCATCTGAGTTGACTTGGAAGTAATAGCTATGAAGGGGTACTCCACAATCCCCAAAGAAAGTGGAGCCTTACCAGTAAATGGAATATCATACTTAGGATATGACTACAATCTTCATGAGCATGTGGAGGCTGCCTTGTGTTGTGTAATGGTTGCAAGCTAAACTACTAAGTCCTATTTTCATTGGATGTTTCCTATTTCTAAGCTAAAATTATTAAATTATTTAACAAGTGGCAATAGATCTTTTGTTTCTTTGTTTAATGGCATATCAACCTTTGTAGGTTATTTAATGCCAAAGCCATTCTCCTAGAAGAACAGGAGTGGTACTATTTTACCCATAGCTGCTAAGATAAAGGGATTCGTACCTTTCCCAAGGGTATTTGCCCAAAAGTGAACGTAATAGCGCGAGTGGGGTTTGAACTCGCTTACTACAATTCCACAGTCCATCGCTTTAACCATTACACCACAAGAACATCCCAAGTGTCAATAGAGAAAACAACATTAATGCTTGAATACAGACTTTGCTTTTGATGAAGGGCACTATTCTGAAGTTTTCTGCATGTTCTCTCTTTAAGGTTTCTGCATGTTCTCTCTTTTAGGTTACTAAGTCGATGATTTGGTGTCAACATAGACACCTCAGATGGTGTAATGGTTAGCAACCTAGATTAGAAGACCATGGTTAGTGAATTTGATTCTCAGTGGGTACCCTATATTTCTAGCCTTGTGCCACAACTGAGTTAAGCTCAGCAAATAACTATTTGGTATCAACATTTTCTGACAACTTCCAATTTACTTCATGATACAAGTGTGAGACTTCAAAAATAAAGAAAAAAAAAAAAAAATGAAATAATGAAAGAATGTCATTTAATTAAATGCATGCATGGTTTCGAGTTAACATTAGAATGTAAGGGAGTCCCTTGAATACAGATGTTGTATACAAGCCAATACTTCCATTCCCCGCAGAGAATTAGGTAGAAGATAAGCTGAAGAACAATGCAATAATGGCAAAAATCTAAGATGGTTGAAAAATGAGGTGGTTATTCATGTCATTTCAGTCAGTACATCAATGTTCCTCAGTTTCATTTTGCTTTCTTTATCTTCTTATAAAAATAATCTTCCATTTTTCATTTTTTTTTATTTACACAATTTTCTTTCTTTTTCTTTTCTTTTTGTAAAAGCAGTTTCTTTTTTATATTTATTTTTTTTTAAATCCATATATTTTTGCTTTATTTTTTTTCTTATAAGAACAATCTTTCATTTTTTTCATTCATTCTTAGTTTCCTTTTGTTGTTTGTTATTCCCACAGTTTGCTTTCTCTTTCTTTTTATAAAAACAATCTTCCATTTTTTTCATTCCTTTTTACACTTTCTTTTTTTTTATTTACACAGTTTGCTTTTTTATCTTCTTAAAAATAATCTTTCATTTTTTTCATTCCTTTTTACACTTTCTTTTTTTTTATTTACACAATTTGCTTTTTTATCTTCTTAAAAATAATCTTTCATTTTTTTCATTCCTTTTTACACTTTCTTTTTTTTTATTTACACAATTTGCTTTTTTATCTTCTTAAAAACAATCTTCCATTTTTTTCATTCCTTTTTACACTTTCTTTTTTTTTTATTTACACAGTTTGCTTTTTTATCTTCTTAAAAATAATCTTTCATTTTTTTTCATTTATTTCTAATTTTCTTTTTTTATTCACACACACATTGCTACATTTTCTTCTTTTTACAAAAGTAGTTTGCTTTTATTCTTTTTTACTTATTCCTTATTTTTCAATTCATCTACTTTTGAATTCTTTTTCTTCTTATAAAAACGTTTTATTTTTTCCTTCGTTTTTAGTCTCTTCCTTTTTTTTTAACTCACACACACTTCCCTTTCTTTTTCCTTCTTTTGTAAAAGTAGTTTTCTTTCATTTTTTTTATATTCACTTTTTCTTTTTATTACTCATTTTAAATTCCTTTGCTTTCATTTTTCTTCCTTCTTTGCTAAAGCAATTTTCTTTCTTTTTTCATTCATTTTTATTTTTCTTCTTTACATCTTTTTATTGACCCATCTTTTGCTTTCTTTTTCTTCTTTTTTCATTGGAGACAGTTTTCTTTCCTTTTTTCATTCCATTTTTATTCATGTTCTGTCTTTATCCTTCAGTTCACACTCACTTTGATATCTTCTTTCTATTTTTTAAGGTAATTTTTTCTTTTTTTTTTCCCCTTAATTTTTAGTTTCTTTCTTTCAATTCACATATTCTTTGTTTTCTATTGACTCTTTTTAAAGACAATTTTATTTCTTTTTTCATCAATTTTCAATTTCCTATTTTTTATCTTTTGATTCACACAAGCTTGTTTTCTTTTATTTCATTATTTGCAAAAGAGAATTTTTTTTTATTTCTTTATTCATTTATAATTTCTTTCTTTTTTTTTTTCTTTATTCAGAGACACTTACGTTTACTTTCTTTTTTAAAGGTCATTTTCTTTTTCTTTTTTTCTTTTATTGTTCATTTCATTTGTTTTTACATTAAAAATTCTTTCTTCATTTTATTATCTTCCTCTTTCCATCATGCTGTATTTTATTCTTAATTTTTCTAGTTTTTTTTCTTCTTGTTATGTGGTTTATCCTTGGTGTCATCAATTTGCATTGTCACGAATTAGATTATCACTTTTAAATTGATAAAACTTGAAACAGAGGCATGGCTGTTTTTTTAGTTTTATTTGCTGTCTGCCAAGGAAGACTTAGGGAAACCAGACTATTGTCAGCAAAAAGCTCAGCTTCAGGTATTTTCCAATTAACAAAATAAGGCATCAGTTTTCTCCTCATCTTTCTCCTATCAGACAGTTATAAGAAATTCATTTCCTATCCCTTTTGCACCCCCAACATTTTCATCAACAGTATGTGTGTATATATATATATATATATATGTATATATATATATATATAAATAAAACATTATTGGAAATATACATAGAAGCAGACATGCAAACACGTGCTCATACGTACATACACAAATGTACACACACAAAAAAAAAAGTTATGAGATCTTTATGTTCTCCTATTGTCAAGAATATAATAGTATATATATATATATATATATATATATATATATATATATATATATATATACATTTGAGTGTAGGCAGAAAAGTTCATAGATAATCTCATGGAATGTGAGAAAATGTAATTTGGCTTTTCAACATAGTTCTACTTGTGGTCTACCCACTTCTTCCATTGATGTTGCAGTACTTGGATTCTATTGGTCAAAAAAGTCATAAACTGCTGATATACTGTCACCTTATGAAAATATCAGCCCACCCTTGTAAATTATATCAATATTTATATATATAATGTAAAAAAATATAAAATGACACAAAATTTTCCTGAAGTTTGAAAACTTTATGAGTTTTATAGTTAATATATATATATATATATATATATTAGTATTCTTTGGTCCAGTTAAACCGGAGTTGGGAGTAATTCCATCAGGACAAGAAATTATTCATGAGTGAATATTTAAATTTTCCTGGTAAAGAGCTCAATGTAACAATAATACAGAGCAATAAATTCTTTAAGAAAAACAACAAAACCGGTCACATAGGATTATAAATTTATTTCCATCCTGTTACGCATTTTTGAAATTTTCAAACACACGAAAAAAAATTAACAGGACTTCTTCAGATCTTTTAGATAAAAAAACTAGAATAGACACAGAAAAAGGTGGGAGGGGATAGAAGAGGGGTGAAGAGTTATCTCCTCATTTAGCCCACTTCCGTTTTTAATTTTAATTTCAGTTAGAAATGTAATAAATTTATTTAAAAAAAATTTTTTTTTTTTTTAATTTTTAAATTTTCTTTATTTTTTAATTACATTTTGACCTAAATTACAGATTTTATATTAAATTAGATTTAAACTTTAATCAATAAATTTGAAAATTTCAAAAATGCGTAACAGGATGGAAATAAATTTATAATCCTATGTGACTGGTTTTGTTGTTTTTCTTAAAGAATATATATATATATATATATAAAGATGTTATTTATTGATCAACCAATGACATCTTTCAGCAGAATTATATATGACGTTTGTCTCAAGTGCTTTTGGATTGTAACGCATAAAAAAGATAAAACTGAAAAAAAACGAACCAAATAGATGAAGGATATAGAAAGGATTTAAACATGAATGATATACACGCGGAACCACCTTTCTCGAGTGATTACGCAAAATCAAGAAACGGTTGCTATGACATCAACTCCGTAAGTAAATGCGTTTTTAAATCACAAACTGCACCAAAATGTAGATGAATGAACGTCCAATGTAATGTCTGCTTTTAGTTGATCTGGTGTATATATAGATATATATTTCTTTTAAATACTCTGTCCGGTGGCAAAAGCTGCTTGGTAGCGCCAGGAGTGGCAGTACAGCCTTGAGCTACTGAAACTGTGTTATCATCCTGGTTGGCGGCTGATGAGGTTAGGGTATATCACGTGCTTTCACACGTTGTATGATAAAAAAAAAAAAAATTATATATATATATATATATATGTACATATATATATATTTCTCCAAAAAACTCACATGCATACACATATGTAAACATCCAAATGTAAAAATACACAAAATAGTTATAAGATCATTATGTTATCAAGAATATAAGAGTAATTAATTAAATATACATTAACGGAAGATACTTATTAAAATTACTCTAAAATATATTTTCAAACTAAAAAGAAATTAAATATTTTAATGTTGATTGCACAAGTCTCCAGTACAACCCATAATCCCAGAAAATTATATATATATACCCCGCAAAATCAATTACCGACGCCGACTACGCCGATGACATAGCTTTAATAGCAAATACACCCAGCCAAGCTGAAACACTACTGCATATTTTGGAATGAGCCACCGCAGGCATTGGCTTCCATGTCAATGCACACAAAACTGAATATATGTGCTTTAATCAAGCAGGCGACATTTCCACACTAGACGGAACCTCTCTGAAACTGGTTGACAAATTCACCTACCTAGGAAGCAGTGTCTCATCAACTGAAAAAGACATCGACACACGGCTAACGAAGGCATGGACAGCTATCGATAATCTATTGGTCATATGGAAATCAGACCTGACCAATAAAATGAAACGCAGTTTCTTCCAAGCAGCAGTTGTGTTGATACTGCTGTATGGATGCACCACCTGGGCGCTAACAAAACAGGTCGAAAAGAAGCTAGACGGCAACTACACAAGGATGTTGCAAGCAATATTAAACAAGTCCTGGTGGCAACACCCCACAAAGCACCAACTATACGGCAACCTGCCTCCCATCATGATAATTATCCAAGGATATAAGGACCCCACATATGGCTGAGCAAAAGCAGGATGACGAGCTTGAATATGCATACAGCAGCTATGTGAAGATATGGGATGTAGTTTAGAAGACCTGCCGGAGGCGATGAACGATAGGGAAAAGTGGCAAGAGAGGGTCAGGGATATCCGTGCGGGCATCACGACATGATAATGATGACATTGGTAAGATATGATTAAAAATCTGGCAATATAAGAAAAAAGACAGTATGGAAAATTAAATCAAAATATTTCACTGTAAGGATTTTTGATAAAGCTATTAATTATTTTTGATGATCAATTTTAAGGGATTTTAAGGCTATCTGAGATCTGTAAACAAATCTAAAACCATGTCCTGTACACAGCAGAAAGTGTCATTAAAGCAATAACCCATATTAAATAAACAATATAAAAAATAAACATCCTTTGAACACAAAGAATCATCTTAAACTTTCATAAAAGTAGTTGGACATTCTTTAATATTTCAATAATATTTTAATAATAATTATTTCAATAATAACTATATTACAATATGTATGTAATATACTAAGAAATGCTACTTATTATAATTATCTATTTTATAAGTAGTTATTGTTGTTAATCTCTTATTGCACCTAATTCAAAGACAAAATTTTATATATATATATATATATATATATATATATATATATATATTTACTAATCTAATATCTACCAGTATTCACGGTACAGAAAAAAAAACAAAAAAACCCTGGCCAGGAACAAGAAAAAAAAGTATCTCAAATCACTGCCCAGGGGAAAAAGAAAAAAATTTTGGGGTCAAAAAGAAAGAAAAGGCTACCTCATTCGACCCCTTGAAAAAAATCAAGGGATACGCATTCAGTGGTCAAAAGAAAACCAAAAACCCTCCGCGAATCCTGCAATGCTACAATTACTAAAGTGCTCAACTCCAGACAATGGAGCCAATTATAAAATTAACCTAAATCGCGAGTCGAAAATCTTCTACTAAAGTTTCACCTTAACGGATCATCAGGAAGCCTATATATATTGTAGGTATATTCAGTTAAAGATGAGACAAGGATTTGGAGTTGAGGTTTTTGATTAACCTTTTCATGTTCACAAGCTATTGGAACTGACAATAAAAGCTTTTTTAATAATTATCTGACATCTATTTTCTACCTTCGCTGGTCTTTGTTTAGGATGTACATATGACTACACCATAGATTATTAGATGGTTTATACGATCAATGAATATATATATGCTACCACTGAAAAGTATGCGGCTACCCTCAAAAATTCTTATTTCTCATCCTAAAAGTTTTATTTTTAATGAAACAAGTCCAGTAGCACAATTGTTTCATCTATTATACTAAATAAAAATCTTCCTAAAAATACAAATTAAAACAAAAATCTTCTTAAACTTTGGATTCATCAAAATGACCCCTTTGGCTGCTATCACAGCTTCACAGATTCTTGGCAATCTTTCCACCAAAGACTGGAAGTAGACTGAATATAGTTCTGACCAACTTTCCTGCAATAGTTCGCAGAAATGAGCTGCACTTGTGGGTTGTTTAGCTCTGACTTTTCAGTTAAGTTCAATGGGATTTAAGTCCGCTGATTGCACTGGCCAAGACATTAGTTGAAGGACATGCTGTTCCTCTTTGCTTTTAATGTACCTCTTATAATGCATAAATAGCTCCAGGCCATGTGCGTGTATAAATGCACATGTTTGTTGCTCCTATTTTGTCTGTCAAGTGTCCTGCAATTAAAGGCCGCTTCAAGGAGATACAATATTGGGTCACTTATGTATATAAGTCAACCAACACCCCCCCCATACATACATAAAATGAACATTTCAAAATTTTGTAAGTTGCCATTCCACATAGTGATTACCATTCACCATAGCGGTTGAGTGTCTTGCCTACAGTGACTCTCTTTCAGTCCTGTCTGGTTGCTGTTGTTTGGTGTTTTCTTCACTGCCATTGGTGGTGATATCTTGTTTGTTGTTTGTTTCTGTCATGTTGCTATGTTTTGGTCTAGTTTTGAGTCTTAGGTATCTCCTATTTCTCACTAGTCTTTTTCCATTTTCAAATTCAATCATGTATCACCAGTATTCAAACTTATAAGACAGTTGACTTTTTCCAAAAAAGATTCTTGCCATATGGCTGTACTGTCACCTGGTCACCCTTTCTTAAGTCTGTCAGATCATGGGCATTTTTGTCAAAGTGTTTCTTTTGCTGTTATTTGCCTTTTGTATTTTAGTTTTTGTTTCTTCCATTCTTTAAATTTGTTCTTTAAATGGGGATAGGAATTTCTTCATCATAAGCAATAAACTTCTCAATTGTCTCTCAAAGAATCTCAGTGCCGGGGACATTCCTGTGGATTTTAATGGTGTGTTAGTGAATTCTAGTATGGCAGGACTGTTTTCATTGTTACATTTTCATTGTCATATTTTTCAATTTTTTGTGACAAGATTTTACTTTGTTCTGCAGCTCTACAATGGTCAATACACTGTGTCAGGGTTAAATTAGGTTCCCTCCAAAGAATTTCTTGCATTTTTCTTTTGTGTATTCCTTTTATTATCTGTAACTTGAGCGTATTGTCCTCCATGATGTTGTTCCGCTCACAGTCTTTAGAACTCAATTTCAAATTTAACAAATAATCCTCAAAGCTCTCATTTTCACTTTGTTCTTTTTGTAGGGATTCTACTCTTTCTACAGTCAATGTTTTCATATGTTTGCAGTAATCCTTAAATGCCTTGATAACCATTTCAAGTGTTCTTTCATTGTTATTTTCAACCGTTTCTCCTTTTGCATTCTTGACTGTAAATTTGTTAACCTTTTCTTCCTAAAAGATAAATAAACAAACTTTTTTTCTTCTTTACAACATTCGCAGTTTCAGCAGCGTAGTCTTTGCCTTCTCTTTGAATTTCTGAAGTTCAAAAAACAGGTTCAGTTCTTCAAGCCACTCGTTAAAAGATTTGAGTAAATTTCTCGCTGTCCAGTCAAAACTTTGGGTTGAGTTGATTGACATCATTTTGTAACTTTAAAAAACAAACAAACAAACAAACAAAACAATAGTACTCTCTCATTTTATCTTTGAGTTCGTTTCTTCTAACACCATGTTATGATGAAATGGCTCCAGGCCATATGTGTATATTGATGCATGTGTTTGTTACTCCCATCTTGTCCAACAAGTGTCCTGCAGTTAAAGGCCTCTTCAGGCTGATACAATATTGGGTCACTTATGTATATAAGTCAACCAACACCACTGGCAGAGTTTACTAGTATGCTTTGGGTCATTATCTTGTATGAGTACAAATCCTTGTGCTACAAGTCATGTTTCAGATGAGATCATGTGATGCTGTAGTGCACTGTGATAGCCAGTCTGATTAAATTTGCCCCTCACGTGGTGCAAACCCTTAACTTTGCAATTGGCAAAAGCCCCCCACACCATAACAGAGCCTCCTCCATGTTTTACAGTTGGTGTGATACAGAGGTTTGCAGCTTTTTCACAAACTCTTTGATGCACATAGACCCTTCTATTTGACCCAAAGATTACATACTTTGATTCGTCAGCCTAAAGAACTTTATTCTGTTATTCTATTGTCTAGTCTTTGTGTGCTTTAACCCACTGGAGCCTTTTGATATTGTTTTTCTTCTTCAACAAAGGTTTTTTGACTGCAATTCTGCCATATAAGCTAGCTTCTCAGAGTCTTTTCCTCACAGTGGATGTTGACACATTTTTCATGACATTGATTCAGTTGTGCAGTGATGTTTGGAGCAGTCAGCCTTCTGTCATGCAAACTGTTGACTTTGATGAAATTGTCCCCTGCTCTTATCATTACTTTCAATCTTGTTTTGTTCCATTTTCTGATGTCTCCTAACAGCATAAACATGCTCATAACTAAAGAAGAAAAACGCCTTCAAATCAATTTTTGAAAAGATATATGGTTATACTAAAGCCAAAATTACTGAGGAAGACTTGTATTAGGTATAATAAATAAAAATAGTAATTTACAAAGCACTTTGCTTTGATGTGACACAAGGCCGAATGAATGGGGCGCCCAATGAGACTCGAACTCACTCGTGTAGGTTTGCTAGTCTAGCTTGCTAACCGTTACACCACCAGAGGTATAATAAATAAAAATACTGTGGTGCTTAACTTGTTTCATTAAAAATAAAACTTAGAATGAGAAATAAATTTTTTCGAGGGTAGCCAAATACTTTTGACTTGTATTGTGTGTGTGTGTGTGTGTGTGTGTGTATAAATATATCCCCCACACACATACACACTCTGTTTTCTTTCTTACTCTTTCTATATACAGAAGAAAAACAGTGTGTATATATATATATATATATATATATATATATATATATATATATATATGATTAAAGTTTAAAATGAAAAGTAATAGCAGAATACTTAAGAATCAGATTGACATTTTGCTATATATATATATATATATACACACACACACACACACACACACACACATATATATATGGATATAGCACAAACATATATCAAATAACTTTTATTATGGTATCATTCTATAAAGAATTATAGAAAATCATTACTGCAATAAATTCAATATCAGTAAAAGATACTTCACATCTATACAATATGATTTATTTATTTTAATCATATTTGCAATGATACATTGCCAGTCATTATTACTATTCTTTACTGGACATTGGCATGATGGTTAGAGAGTTTGTCAATGGCCCCCGAGACCAGGGTTCAATCCCAGGTAGAGTCATACCAAAGACTTAAACAAATTGTACTTGATGCCTCCTTGCTTAACACTCAGCATTATAAGGTATAGATCAAGGGTAAAGTGGAGCAATCCAGGTAAAGGAGTAGCGCCCTTCCCAACACCTTAGTGTAGTAGCTATTGAAAAGGGAGCCTTCGGGTCACCCTTGACTACGATTGCCAACTTTACTTATTATTATTATTTTTTTTATTATCAATTATTTTTACTTGTATTTTCCTTTCCCTTTTTAATTTCAGCTTTTTTAAAAATCAAAACTTACTTGAATTGTTATTTCTATGAAAACAAATAATAGCTTTTACTGGAAAGGACAATAAAAGCTTCTTATAAAGGCTTGAATTCACATCCCCATTTGGTTTAAGTAAGCCTTCTTATCCATATCAGCTGCTTTACCACCTAAGCTTCCAGAGCAAGTGGCATTTCAGAAGTCTAAATTATGTTTTAAGAAAATAGTAGTCAAAATTAAAAATAATGATAATATCTATAGCACATCAATTTTGTCACTGTTTCAGTATATTTTGAACTGCCTGATATGATTCAATAATGATTTATAATTTGATTTCTCCTAGATCAAAAAGAACCCTTTTTTTTCTACTTTTTCTTTGATGATAAATTATGGAATGCTATAACTGGAATTTTCCAAAGACTGCCTTTACTTACTTTCTCAAAGAACAATGGCCACAAGTAACAAAACAAAGAAAATGTTCTTCTATTAATGGCATCAAACTATTCCTGGAAATAAAGGCTGATAGAAAATTAAGTTTAGATAACTAAAGACCAGAGGAAACCATTGATTGTGATATCATACCATTTGAAGTAGAAAAAGACAATTGAACAACGTAAAAGAAAGTGTGGATATACTGAGGGAGACAAAGAAAAGAGTTCCAAGAACCTGGGCAAAGTCATTGTTTAGGGATATGGAAGAAAATGAATAATTCAATGAGTGCATACAAAGAATCAGAAAAGATTTCTGGTTTATTTCTAGAATTTGAATGGATTGACAAAAGATGGAGAAGAAAAACAAAGATGTTTCTATGAACAAACTCTTAATATTATAAGACAATAAGTTTATCACTGACCAATTTAGAAAAAAAACAAAACATCAAAACACTTTGCATTTTCAACCCTTTCAAACAGATTCTTCAATTGAAATAAATAAAAGAGGATAATGGCTAAAGTGCTGGACTGTAACCTCTTAGTAAGCAAGTTCAAACTCCAGTCATGCTATTACATTCACTTTTGAGCTAATACCCTTGGGAAAGTTATTGAACCACTTTATCCACCCAGCTATGAGTTAAATAGTATCATTGCTGTTCTACAAGGATTGTGTTGGCATAAAATAACCCACAAAGATTGATATGCCACTAGACAAAGAAACCAAACCAAAGCAAAATAAATAAATTTATATATACTTGCCGAGTTTGCATAAAAAAACAATGGGTTTGTTTTGCCAGAATGATAAAGCTGTCCTTAGAGTCAAATAAGTAAAGTTGGTGACTGCAGTCGAGGGTTACTCGAGGGCTTCCTTTTCGATAGCTACTACACCAAGGTGTCGAGGAGGGCACTACTCCTTTCCCAGGATTGACTCACTTTACCCTTGATCCTTACCTTATAATGCTGGGTGTTAAGCAAAGAGGCATCAAGTACCATTTTTTGAGTCTTTGGTATGACTTGATCTGGGATTGAACCCCTGTTAAAATACATAAATTTAATTTTTCCTATTTTATTCAGTTTCTCATTCTGTTGGATTTTATTCCAAATCTTATGAATAAGGGTCATTCAGAAAGTTCTAAGCCTAACCCAGAAAGAAAAGCACTATTTTTTAGTTGAACATTTTTCAAGAAAATCAATAGTGATGCATCTTTTCATGTCCCAGAACTATGTCAGCATAACCTCCTTTACTGACTGCAACAACTGGAACTTTTTCGTTACTGGAGAGTCAATATTTTTCCACTCCAAGGATTGTCTTTTCGACTCACAGTAGCCAATCAATGTTTAGTCCATTTGTAAATATATTTTTGACAAAAACACATTCCATACACATTGCATATAATTCTAGAAATTTCTCATGATTAGCACTTCTCTGCCAGCAAAAATTTGATGACAGGCTTTTATTCAAGCCTGGAGCACTCTGTTTCATTTACTGCCATTTTGAATCACCTCAAAAGAAACATTTTTGAAAAATTAAAATAATTTTTGCTATAAAGCAATTCCAAACAATGCAGAATTTACATTTATAGAAAGAATTTCTGAAAAAAAATCTTATCTTGCTTTTTCCAAAAAAAAGTCTCCCTTATTTATTAAATCACCCCCATTTGACTAAAATATTAAATCTTAAAACAAATTGATTTTGTAACATATTGACCCTCGACTGAGCCTTCAATCAAGAGATGCACCTGTGTAAATAAGCGGAAGAACAGCGGAAGCAGGTGGGCATTAAACAATAATATAACCAGCACACAGATGGCTAGAGTCAGTTGGGGACAATATGCCAAAATTAGAGCCAGCAGCAGACAGAGGGCTTTGGGCCCTCAGTGACCCATGGTTGAGCAACCCAGCCAAGATGAGGAAGAAGTGCTGCTATGGTCAGAAGAACTTTAGGTCAAAATAACAGTCCATCCTTGTCTCCAGCTCATCTCTCACACACATCCAACATCAACCCTTTAATGAGAGATATATTTTTATAAAGAAGTGTGTTTGTTCGTTCATTGAAGTTCGTCATTATTGTTGATTATGTTTCCGCATATATTTGTATATGTATTATATAGTTGTATGTGGTTATACAACAATTTCTCTAAAATGTGTTTCAAAATGCAAAGAAATTATCTTATTCAAAATGCGATAAACCCTCTTTTTCAGTTGGTTGGTTGAGTTTTATGGTATATCAACACTTGTAGGTTATTTAATGTCAAATCTTGTTTATAAATATTCATATATCAAATATATATGATTTGTAAACTCGTATCTTGTAGATAAGATTTTAAATGAGCCAGACCTCATTTGTTTGCGCATAGATGGTTTCAAGTATTGTTATATAACACTAAAAGATTAACATCTTTCATTTGTTTGTATGCAGTTAGATAGATATGCATATGATTTTTAAGCAAATAGTTACTTGGTAAATTTATTTTTAAAAAAGAGCTAATTTATTTCCACCCAATTAAGTATTGTTATTGTTTGGATACAATAAAATGGTTGTAAGTATTGGTTGGCAGGTCATTTTCAGTAGATTGATGACTGATTGATTTTAATGGCATGTCAACTTTCATAGGGTTATTTTATGCCTAGAGGTTAAGGAATCCCATTTATTGTACATTCATATTTATAATTTTTGTATAATTGTTTTTAAAGTTGTTTTTTTTTGTACATGGTCTTATTAAATACAAATAATTTTTAAAAGAACTATTCGACTTATGAATTAGACCCTAACAAATACTATTAACCTTAGCTCAGAGTGGGCCTGGGAGTAATGGCTATGAAGGAGTATTCCACATTCGCCAGATCTCCATCGCTGGAGTCTCACCATTAGTAGACCAGTTGGCTGGGGCTGCAGAATAGACTGACTGTATCTCTGCAGGGGGGTAAGACTCCCTTAATGAGTGTCTTGGATATGATACTAAACAATATGATGGTGAGGCTCCAGTAATGCTGGAGCTTTGGGGAAAGTGGAGTATCCCTTTATTGCGATTGCTTCCAGGTCCACTCTGGCATAGAGTGGTAGCACTTGATAGGATCCTATGAATGGATTAAACGGAACTAAACAGTGTACTTATACTACACTGAATTGTTTGAAATAGAACTGTTTTTACATTTAACTGAGTGTAAATAAAATACTGTACTTATGCTAAATTGAATTGTTTGAAATAGAGCTGTTTTTACATTTAACTGAGTGCAAATAAAATACTGTACTTATGCTAAACTGAATTGTTTGAAATAGAACTGTTTAAATGCATAAAAATGGATTTGGCATTAAATAACCTACAAAGGTTGATATGCCATAAAACCAAACCAAACCTTCGAACCAAATCTCACCATTAGATGCAGTTTAGTGTCAATTCCAGGACATTTATTTTTAGGGGTGTCTTAGCCCTCTGCAGGGGAAATAGTTGGTGCATTCTATGTCCCAGTGACAAGGCTGATTTACACTTGACATTTTGCTGGTTTTGAATTTTTATTTTCAAATAATTGTAAATTAAAAACAATTGATGAAGGTAGCCATGTTGTTTTAGAATGTCACAAAAAATCTTGATTTTAGATAAAATTTAATAAATGTATTCACTTTATGAGTGAAAATGAAAGACAGGATTAAATCAAGTTTGTGAATCTGTGTAGTTCTTTCCTTGGCTCTATATTCATCATCTACTCAAATAACAAGCCCTATTTGACAATCCCTAAACTAACATTTCTTAGATATGTGGGAAGCAGGCTGAGCTGTACCCTTGTTCATTTCTTGGAACTTGTCTGAGAGAATGTAGGATCAAGTAGCTGACCAAATGGATTTTAAGAGGGTTGAGCTATGGAATTCTCTGCCAGTTATGTACTCACTCAGAAGTGACTCAAGATTAGGGAGAAAAGAGTGGGGGAGGATTCAGAACCACATTCTATAGTGGCGACAAGCTGAGAAGATTGTTCCAGTCAAGTCAACCAGCAATGCCCCTTTGCCATGTTAATGTCCGATTATGTCTCGTAGATTTAAAATCTAAGGATGAGGACCCCAAATTACTGATGGGCTAGGCTTGATTAGCCTTTGGTTTGACATTCTATCATTTAAATATTATAATACACTCACAAGGGACAAATCTGTACATTTATGAGGTGTGTTCAAAAAGTATTAAGACTGAAGCTGTATTTATCAAGACAGAAATGAATAATGAATGAAAGTATGTCTCATAATTGTTGGTACATTTCTATATACATTTCTTATGATAAGTATAACATCTATTATGGGACAGACATAGTATGATGTCAGGCATGTCCAAAAAGTATCGATACTGAAGCTGTATTTATCAAAACAGAAAGGAACAATAAATGAAAGTATTTACGCGCCATAATAGTTGGTACATTTGTATGTACATCTCTATTGCTAAATGTAACATCCATTATGGGATGTAGGTAGTATTATGTAAAGTGTGTTCAAAAGTATTAAGACAGAAGCTGTATATACCAAGATAGAAAGGAACAGCAAATGAAACATTACTTTTCTTCAAAATAGTCTTGATATTCATCACACTTACTCCAATGAGCTTTCCATTGGTCAAAGCACCCCTGAAATTTCTTTTTTGATATGACATGAAGCTGTGGCGCCATATTTCTTTTAAATGTCTTTCATATCATCCAGTCTTATTGTTGAAATGAATTTTCAGTTCAGGAAACAAGAATAAATCACAGGGAGTCAAGTGTGGAGTGTGATGTTCTTTCACAATCCTGTGTTTCACCAGAATCTGCTGCTCAAAAAGTGTTGAAACAGCTGATCAAAAACTGGATGATGTCTTGTGGTTTAGCCATCATCATTTTATCATACAAGCTGCGCAGGTGTGCACAAATCTAGACATAATCACTTTATTATATATGTTACTAAGGTGTGCATACATCCAGACTGTAATTAAGATATTAAGACAAAATCACTTTAACACATAACTAGCTTAGCTGTGTACACATCTCAACAGTCATCTAGATGTCTAGACATCATCCTTTTATCCTATGTTGCTCAGCTGTGCATACATCTTCAATTGAATTTAAAATTTTAAAATTTAAAAAATTTTAAAGATTGTTTCAATACTTTTGAATTGCCCAGTCAGTTGGGGCTGTAGAATAGACTGACTGCACCTCTGCAGAGGGGTAAGACCCCCCTAACGAGTGTCCTGGATATGACACTAAACAATCTGATGGTGAGGTTCCAGTGATGCTGGGGCTTTGGGGAATGCGGAGTACCCCTTCATTGCCATTGCTCCCAGATCCACTCTGGCCCAGAGTGGTAGCACCTGATAAGGCCCTATATCTATGGGTTAAATAGAACTAACAGCATACTTATGCTAAAATGGATTGTTTGAGTAAACTGAATAGCTTGAAATAGAAATGATTTTGACAATTAAACCATACTTACATTTAAACTGCATGCTTATGCTTAACTGAATTATTTGAAATAGAACTGTTTTTTGACATTAAAACTGTATTTACACTTAACTGAATTGTTACATATAACTGCTTGAATAGTTTGAAATGGAAATGTTTTCGACAATTAAACTGTGTACTTATGCTAAACTGAATTGTTTTAAATAGAACAGATTATTTACATAAAAATGGATTTGGCGTTAAATAACCTACAAAGGTTGATATGCCATAAAACCAAACAAACCAAACCAAATCAAACCAATACTTTTGATCAAAATATGTATGCTTTATTTATTGTTGACTATTTTCTATCCTCTCAATTATGTACCAAGTAATCTTGCAGCATGATCCCCAAACCACAATAGTGACATATTGTTGAGAGCAAGAAAAGAAAAACTCCTAAGAAACAACAGCTCAGTCAGCTGGGGCTGTAGAATACACTCACTGCATCTCTACAGAGGGCTGAGTTTCCCATTCTCCAATAAGTGTCCTGATATTACTTTAAACCATCTAGTTGTGAAGCTTCTGTTCTGGAGCTTTAAGGAATGTGGAGCACTCCTTCACTGCCAATACTTCCAGGTCCACTCTGCCTGGAGTGGTAGTACCTGTTAGGGTCCCATCTATGAGTCAGATAGAAATATTTAATCATTATCTATACTTGAAACCATTTCACTGTGTCCCAACAAATAACTGTTGCAATACTTTAAACTATTTAACTGTGTGCAAATAAGACTATTAGTGTTCTTAATATTTGAAACCATTTGTTTGTTAAACAAATTTAAAGATAAAATTACCAACAAACAATTCATTTACAAATCAAATATATATATATATATATATATATATATATATATATATATATATATATATATTGTAGAGGTTTATGGTCCTCACTAGTTCACTTGGTTAGTTAAGTGGACCAAATATTGCAGTATTATCAAATAGTGCCCAATATATATATATATATATATATATATATATATATATGATTTGGTATTAAATAACCTTCAAAGGTTGATATGCCATAAATCCAAATAACCTAAACATAATAGCTCAGTTGGCTGGGACTCTAAAATATACAGATTGCATCCCTGCAGAGGGGTAAGCCCCCACCCAATACCTTCAAGTGTCCTGCATATGACGTTAAACTATCTGATTAAACCAGTCCTGGAGCTTTCAAAATGTGGAGACCTCTTCATTGCCATCACTCGCAGGTCCACTCTGACACAAAGTGGTAATACCTGTTACGTTTCCATCTATGGGACAAATAGAACTGTTTATAAACAACGGACAGAGGTTAAATAGTAATACTTGATGCTATTTAACTGTGAGCAAATAAAACTATTTGTGCTTGATAGCAAAACTTGAAACCATTTAACTGTGTGCAAACAAATCATAAATATTAAATAGAATAATTAGTGTTAGAAAGTGTTGTGATGCTGATAAAAGAAAGACACAGGGAACACAAAATGGGTTGAAAGAAAAAAATATATATTCAAGTAACAGAAACAAGATACAAGAGAACCTGGTTAAACAGTAGTTAGTTGATAGGAAGCTGCGAGTCCAGTGGGGTAGTGACTATCCGTCCACTACGCAGATGGTATCACACGTGATTATGTCACACTGATTAGTGAACTCCGTCTGACGCTCTTGTTGACGTGTATTTATGGAGGAGGGCGAGTCCATTATGTAGGGAGTACAACAGAGAGCAATACTTGAAACCATTTAATTGGATGCAAACAATTCATGAATATTAAATAGAATTATTAGTGTTAGATGGTAATACTTGAAATTATTTAACTGTGTACAAACAAATCATTGATGTTAAATTGATCTGTTAGTATGATATAGTAAAACTTGAAATCATTTAACTGTGTGCAAACAAATCATAAATATTAAATAGAATTATTAGTGTTAGAGAGCAATGCTTGAAACCATTTAATTGGCTGCAAACAATTCATGATGTTGGTTGGTTGGTTGGTTGGGTTTTATGGCATATCAACCTTTGTAGGTTATTTAACACCAAATACATTTTTATGCAAATAGTTCTATTTCAAAAAATTCAGTTTAGCATGAGTACAGTTTAATTGTCAAAAAAATTTCTATTTCAAGCTATTCAGTTTAGTCAAACAGTTCTAATTCAAACAATTCAGTTTAGTATAAGTATGCAGTTAATTCTATTTAACCCATAGATAGGACCCTATCAAGTGCTACCACTCCGGGCCAGAGCGAACCTGGGAGCAATGGCAATGAAGGGGTGCTCTGCATTCCCCAAAGCTCCAGCATCACTGGAACCTCTCCATCAGATTGTTTAGTGTCATATCTAGGACACTCATTGAGGGGGTTCTTACCTCTCTGCAGAGAAGCAGTCGGTGTATTCTACAGCCCCAGCTGACTGGGCATACAATTCATGAATATCAAATAGAATTATTAGTGTGAGATGGCAATACTTGAAACTATCTAACTGTGAGCAAACAAATCACAATATTAGTATAATATAGCAAAACTTGGAACTGTTTAACTGTGTGCGAATGAATGAATGAATGCTGAATAGAATTACTAGTGTTAAATAGCAATATTTGAACTTGCTTACTGTGATTCCACAGTCCAGTGCTTTAACCATTACACCACAAAGACAACCCCTTTAGCAATATTTGGAACTATTTAACTGTATGCAAACAAATGAGTTCTGGCTTGTTTAAAAATTATTACCTACTATTAGTTTACAAATCATATATTTATTATATATATATATGTATAAAATGAATTTGATATTGAATAACTCACAAGGGTTGATATGCCATTAAAATCAATCATTAACATCCCTAGATTTTACATGTTATAATTAGTAAATGCCTCAATTTTACCTCTCTCAGGGGGGGTGCATCTAGCATAACTGTTACCATAGAAGGAAATAGAACCAGCAACTCCTTGATGTAGCTGTTCGGGAAAGGCATAAATTTTTCTATTCTCTCTCCAACTATGGGTAAGTAGTAGGGCAGGTTGGGTTTCTAGCTTTAACCAGTCTAGAAGGAAAACCCTGAATTTGAACCTGCAGTATTCTGTTTAAAAATTCTCCTTGTGTTACATCCTGCCCATGGTGAAAGGCTTTGGTAAATACTTACCTCAATTAGAGAGACAATAATTCTCTTCATTTAAAAGACATTTGTAGGGATTAATTAGAAAGAAATAAAAAAAGGAAATAGATAAATTTAAGAAAGCGGCAGTTTCCCAGGGGTCCCCTGACAGGAAGAAAGAATGGCGTATGCCTAAAGTTAGAGGCTTCCTGGTGCCAAAGAAAAACTCTCTCTCAATTAACCAGTAACCACTTTGACTGGAAAGACCTCTTTCTCACACATGCTCACCAAGTCCAGGGCTTAGTATCAGGTTGTGTCTCCTATTAGCATTCACCTCTGCTAAACATGCCTCACCAAACATACAGTGAACCCTCGAACCTATAACTCATTAAAAATGACTCTCTAATATATTTCAACACCTTGTCTGGGAAGTACGACTACTTCTGCTGGTTCAGGAAAATGTTCCCATCACAGGATAGTTGTTAAATCCTAAAATAAAGTTTGAGTTTTCTTTCTGTCTGTAATTCCCTTGCAGCTTCCCACAGACAAACAAGTCAACAAGTTAATGGGGTAAAAAAAGATAAAAGGAGTCAGATACGAAACTCATATTCATCCCAACAGACCTCAGCAGTCCACCAACAACCTACAACTATGACAAACGAATAAATAACAAACCCTTCTATATTCCATACATTTGAATATTATTATCTTCACAGTTTGTCATCATTGCTGGAGTCTTTTTTTCCTAAAAAATTAAAATAAAATCTTCTTAAACATCCAATGCTTTTCTTTCAAAACTTTAGTATTAAATCTTTTAAATATTTTATTGCAACTTTTATCTTTTTTTTTTAAAGCAATTTTCTTATTTATAAACATTTTTGCTTAATATACTGGTTTTAAAACATAGGGGAAAATTCATATGAATTACTGGGACGAATCAAAAGTTTTCCGATATTTTGGTACGTACTAGTCCGTGGCATGTATATCACATGACAAAAGCAGTTCAAATTGTAGAAGGTTAGTAGTATCATGGTAGTTGGTGTGCTGACATGTTGTGCATAGCTTCTCTCTGTGTGCGATTTGAAAGCCATAAAGATTAATTGTAGAAAAACTGATAACAATGATCCAAGTGAAAGGAATGATTTATTGAGAGGTCGACACTATAGCGTTTCGGTTCTGCTGAACCATCATCAGGACCATGAGGGGTGATATTAACAATTTTGAGTTAACGATGGATGTTTAGGAATGTGAAATACAAAAACCTAGGAGAAAATTGTGTATAATAAGAAAAAGTTGGCCGTTTAACCGGCGAATCAGCGTTTGATGATTTGACTTATTAGGAATATTGTATAGAATTTATGTACGTTTGTTTAATGAGAAAGATTTCAAGTCAGAAGAAAAAAAATAGAAAGCATCAAAATTATGAGATATACGGAAAATATTAACTAAGGATGGAATATATTATAGCTATTTAAAATGTGTTTGCTCAAGTAAGGAGAAATATTATAAAAGCCAGGACGAGTATTTACTGAATTGAGGAATGAGATAGCAGCAGCTTTGAAAATTCATCAAAGATTTTTATTATGGATATAAGTGAGCATTTTAGCAGAGTTGAAGTCAAAGTTATGATTATGTTGAGAAATGTGTAGGAATAATAAGATTAATGTGTAACTTAGGTCTAATTTGCAAACTTATGCTTTATGAGTTCAAACTTGGCCATAGGCCACAGATGCAAGTAAAAACATTTGTTGTACATAAGATAAAGGCCCAGTTGATTACAATACGGTAACAAGATATCTCAAGAAATTTTATTTGAGTTACAAGAACCTTGATGATCAGACAAGTTCAGGTAGGCCAAAAACTGTGAATTCCAATGTGCTCAAAGACATATTAGCAAATCTGGCAAGAGTATCAGGTGAGCTTGGCATTTCATAGCCCAGTGTGGTTCATGACCTTTACAACCTTGGCAAAAGCATCTGGGGCTATATCTAACATTACCAAAATATTACAAAACTTTTAACTCATCCAAGTATATTAGAGTAAAAAGTCAGTTTTAAAAAGAAAAAGAGGCGCACAATCAAAAAGTTAAAAACTGACGGAAATTTTTGACTTGACGTTATCAGTGATTAATTTCTGTTATGAGAGAATTACTGCAAAAGCCAAAAGTGTCATTGTTCATCTAAAATCATTTTTATATAAAAAGAAAGAACTTATTGTTCTGGAAAGTTGTCTGCTTCTCCTTGTATTGTTATTATCGCACCGGGTGATCTCTATTCAGATAATGGCCTTCAAGAAGTTTTGAAGAAATTTTTGTCTGATACTTTGTAATGAGCCGTTGTCAATATTCAGAGAATTTTTTGGACTTGTTTCACGTCTGTGTTGTTTTTTTTTCTTCACTTTTTTACAATACTTTGGTTTGTTGATGAAAAACAAATCAAAACAAAACAAATCCAAAAAGATGAAGATGGTCCAAGAATTCGGTGAAGAAGATAGGAATTCTGTAAAGAAAATCACAGAATAACTTAATGAAATTCTTTGATTCAAGAAAGATTTTGTTTAGTTATGAAAACGATGGAATATATAATTCTGGTCATCATTATTGGCACCCATTAGATTCTGGGTACCATTATTGGTACCCACTAAATTTCAGGCATCATTATTGGTATCTATTAAATTCTGGGTACCATTATTGGTACCCAGTAAATTTCAGGCATCATTATTGGTATCTATTAACTTCTGGGTACCATTATTGGTACCCAGTAAATTTCAGGCATCATTATTGGTATCTATTAAATTCTGGGTACCATTATTGGTACCCACTAAATTTCAGGCACCATTATTAGCACCCATTAAATTCTGAACACCATTTTTGTATAACCGATACAATAACTTCATAAATAAACAGAAATATAAATTCATATCCACAGAATATATTTCCAGGACATCCAAAGTTATCATCATCATCATCATCATCAAGTCATGCTAACAGCCTGAATTCCTTGGGCACTCTCTTGCCATCCATTCCTACTGATCATTGGTCATAACAAATCCTCTACACAGCATCAAGCATCCATACAGACCGTCAGTTTTTGCTGGTCTGCCAACACTGGTGTGTCCATGAGTAGGTGTCCTTAGGAGAATGTTATTAATAAGTTTGATCTTACTTCTCTAGCAGTGCAGGACAATTCTTTTTTGTCTTATTTGGATGGATTGTGAGATGGGAGGTAGGTGGCCGTACAGCTGCTGTTTTGTAGGGTGTTACTTCCAGGATTTGTTCAAGACAGCATGGAGAATTCTTATATAGTTTCATCTAGCTTTTTGTCTTAGCTGGATGGCTTGTGAGATAGAAGATAAAAGGACTTATGGCTATTGTTTTGTAGGCTGCCCAGCAAGATATGTTGGTCATTGATCAAGAAATAAGAATTAACTCATATGCCATGATGATGATCATAATTCTTGCGAATACCACAAGCAAATATTTCTAAGTTACTTAATAATTTTTGAATATTTTTTTTTTTGTGTTCACTTTTCAAAGAGTGTCCTGCAAATGCTCTGAGGTTTTAAGTGTTGTTTATTTTTATTAATTTGATAGTTCTCTTCCAATACAAAGTTATGAAAACTTGTGGTTAGAGAGGGTACTTGACTTTCCCTCTCTATAGGGTGGGGGAGTAAATGCTGGCCAAGGGAACATGCCAGAAGTTAATTCATTTATTTTGTTACAAAAAAAACAACAAAAAACAAAAAACACAACAGTGACAATTCCCTCTATCAGTTGTAGAACATTAACCAACAATTGGCATTGATTAGAAATGGCTCATCTTAATATTAAAATTCCACTGTGTGTACTTAAAGAGCTGCCTGAGGCGTCAATGCCAGGAAGGTTCTGTGTTTGTCAAAGAAACAAAAGAAATCTCCAATCTCCGTTTGTTGTCCCCCAACCCTTTACCTTTTCTCTTCCCCCTACCCAGGGCCAGGCGTGTGTCAGGCATAGCCTGGCTTAATGTGTTTCTGTAATGACACACCATTCTGGTACTGGGTACAAATCGAGCTAACTAATGGTGGATGGACCTGCTGAAAAATCTAATAAACAATTTAATTAATTTATCTGCTGGAAGTGTGTTCATAGTGATGGGTGGGTGTATGTTAGGCTGGGTGAAGGAGAGAAGGATGTGTGTGTGTGTGTGTGTGTGTGTGTGTGTGTGTGTGTGTGTGTGTGTGTGTGTGTGTGTGTGATTTTTTAAAATGTGTATATGCCAAAGTATTGATGTGAAGGAGAAAATACAAGAAAAACCCAAGTGAAGTTAGCAAGTATAATGAAGTCAGCTGCTTTTGTGTTTCCAACAAATGTGAAGTTGCATATTTGAATGGGAGAGAGAAAAAGAGAGGGACAGAAAGAGTGAAAAAAGAATGTGTGCATGTGAGAGAAAGAGAGGGAGAGAAAGTGAGTATAGAAGAGAGGTTAAACAAGAAAGCTTAAAGAAATTTGAGAAATATCTGTGCATTTCTGACTGAGAATCAGACAATTGTAAATATGTATATTTATGAGAGAAAGAGCAAGTCTCTCTCTCTCTCTCTCTCTCTCTCTCTCTCTCTCTCTCTCTCTCTCTCTCTAAAAGAAAGTTTGAAAGAGAAAGTATAGGATTTTGTGAATTTGTGTTTATGAATTTATATGTGATTATCAGACAAATGTGAAAGTGTATATCGAATGAGAGAGAGAGGCCTAACAAGAAAATCTGAAGAAATTTGGAAAATGTTTGTATAATTATATGTGAGTGTCATACAGTAATGAACATATATACGTGAGAAGCACTAAGATACTTCTCTCTCTCTCTCTCTCTCGCTCGCTCTGTTCAAAACAGAGTTTAAAAGTGAAAGAATATAGAATTAGTGTATTTTTGGATGCTAATAACTGAATAATGTGAAAGTGTCTATATATAGAGTGAAAAAGACCAAGATTTTATGTGTATGCGAGAGTAAGGCAATGGGTATGTATGTGCATGTGATTGTCCAGTAAACATTACTTATCTTAATAAAAAAAGAAATGAAAGAAAAACAATGTGTATCTGTATAAATTTTACAAATATGTGTTTACATTATACTAATGATATTTGCAAAGTCAAATCCAGGTAAAGTTCATTCTGTTTTCTAATAATTTGAAGCTGCTATAAGATAAATGATAATATCCATTATTATTCTTTTTGATCCATGTAAATATTTGCATGAATAAATTTGTCTTTCGGCTGAATTTGAAACAAGAAAGATCGTATTAATTATATATCTTAGAAACTGCAAGTAAATCCAAAGATGTGAAAATATACAAATATGAAAAAAAAACAAGGTCTTCTGAGATAGAAAGAAGTGCACTCAGCAGTCTGACATTGATAAAAATAGACGTATTATGGAATATTTGAGTAGCCCAGCGGTTAGAGTGTTCGCCAATGGCCCGGGAGACCTGGGTTCAATCCCAGATCGAGTCAAAGACTTTAAAAATGGAACTTGATACCACCTTGCTTAACACTCAGCATTATAAGGTACGGTTCAAGGGTAAAGAGGAGCAATCCAGGGAATGGAGTAGCGCCCTCCCCTACACCTTGGTGTAGTAGCTATCGAAAAGGGAGCCTTCGGGTCACCCTCGACTATGGTCGCTAACTTTACTTTACTTATAACAGGATGAGATAGATAGATAGCAAATTTAATTAATAAAAGTAATACAAACAAAATTAGGAATAATCAATGTCGTGAGACCCCTAAATGCAACTGCATTAATAAAGCCACTTACCCCCTCAAGGGAAAATGTCAAAATGAATGTTTAGTGTCCAAGGTGGAGATATACAGCTGTAGACCTAATGATAGTAATGTTAGTAGTAATGTTAAAAAAGTATATGTAGGTTCTATGCAAGACCCTTTTAAAAAAGGCATTACAATCATAGAAGTAGTCAACACTCAAAATATATAGACACAGAACTAGTTTGAGAATTAATTTTTTTTTTTTTTGGAAGGCAGTAATTACTGGGGATACGGTTACAAGACTCAGCATTCCTATTCGAGGTCGCGGTAAATCACCTGAAGAAGGCCAGAGCTGAAATTTGGCTGAAACATAGTGAAAGAAGAAACAACACAAAAAACTACCAAGATGAGGACAAAAAGTCCGCAATAAATAAAAATTAATTCTCAGATTAAGAAGCCTCATCTCAAAATGATTCCAATTAAAGACAATTACAGGACTAATTTATCTAAATATGAGTAGGAAATTAAAAAGAATCTAGGTAGAGATCCTATATCAAAATAGAAGATTGTAAAAAAATGTAAATATAAGGCAGGTGATCAATATTGACAACTCTGCTTGGAAGAAAAACTAGCTATAGCTTCCTACAATAATCCTAATGAATTACTCAACTAAAGATCAGAGATACTTAATGTTTGTAGGTATAAAATAAAGCTTGGTTACTTGGTGGGTGAATTATGATACCTTTTTTGTCTCTGTCTTTCTTTTTTTTTTTGATATGCTAATTTTTTACACTTTGTGGTGACCTTTTAATCAATAAAATGTAGTTTGTTTCAACCCTTTTTAGTCAAAATTATCCTGATGATCCGGTTAGGTGAAACCTAGGCAGATTACTTCTGGGTCTGTAGTTATTTGTAGATAGATAGATATGAGCAGAATGAGATAGATAGATAGATATAAACAGTCTGAGATAGATAAATGTGATATGAATACTTTTTTTAAGGAAATATGTTATGTTTTTAAAATAAATTTCGAACTCTAATTACATCACACACTTTTGAAACAGAATGCCATGAACAGAAATAGAATGTTTAAAACTTTCTCATTTTTTTGTTTTATATAACAAATATAAAATCTAAATTTAATAAACTTCAGAAGATACAGCAGGACATATTCAAACACATTGATGAAGGTTTATTGTTTAAAATCCCAAACATTTAATGTTGGCAAATAATTCAAACTATAGAATAAAATCCTCCTCTGAAGACCTTGTGTTTTTTCATATTTTTACTTTTTCATATATATATATATATTCACTTACCATTGATATTTGATTACCATGATTGATTTTTGAATTTGAGTTCTGAGAATGCAACAAATGAGACCTTACCCATCAATATTATTGATATGTGAGCATGTACATGTGGGGCAGGTGTCATAATAGTTATCTTCAAGGAAAATAAACTTAACAAGTCAAATTTGAATACTTAGGCTATTTGTGTTTCTCCTTGCAGTGATGTCTGCTGGGGAAGGAGAATATGATTTCATCTCTTCTCTAATCAGAAGAGAAGAAATACTTGAACAACCTGGGCTGTGTAGGTTTGTAGGTAGGCAAATCACTCTTGGAGATGAGCAATGAAATCAAACTTGGGAGGTTGTGCTGCTAACAAGGCCACTTCATAAAAACCTATGAAAACCACAGAACCATGAATGATACAGGGAGGTGGGGACTGTAGCCCTATGTGCGATAATGACTCTACAGGAGTCAAAAGAAAAGAAGGAGGAAAGGAAAAAAGAATATGTCTGTATTTATGAAACCAAAATCAAAAATAGGAGAAGCTTATCAAAAAGAGTTATGGATTTAATTTGCCTGCTATCTTTAATAAAATTTGTATACAGGAAAATTTGCAATATAAATACATTATACATATGTGTGTGGAGATGTATATAAAAGTGTATATGTATGTATATGCCTATATACATGTGTATGTGTATTTATATATGTATATATTGGAAAATATAATGAACAACTTTCTGTTATCTTGCAGTTGTTTCTATTTTTCTCTGTTAAATATAGAATATTAGATATTCAATATATATATATATATATATATATATATATATATATATATATATATATATATATATATATATATATATATGTTAGATATTTGTATGAGTGATCTTAATTATATACATTACAGCTATTTATATATTTAATGTTAAAAATTTTGTGTGAGTGTGTGTATGAATATAGATGTGCTATCAAGATACCTAATATCAGATATATATATATATATATATATATATATATATATATATATATATATATATATATAGATATATATATATATATATTTTATAGCTATTTATATGTTTATTATTAAATATTTTATGTGTGTGTTTATATATATATATATATATATATATATATATATATATATATATATATATATATATATTATAGCTATGGGTATATTGAATGATATTATTGGCTTTTGTGTATGTATATATATATATATATTATAATTATTTGTATATTTAATATTATGTATATATATATATATATATATATATATATGCATATATATATATATATATATATATATATATATATATATATATATAAAAGTAAATGATGGAAAAGAATCTGAGAGTATGTAGAAAAATTAAAAAACAAAGTAATCCAAAGTGATGAATTTATTGTGAAACAAAGTTGACACTATAACATTTCAGTTTTAATAAACTATCATCAGGACTTTTGAAAATATTAGCAAGTGTTGATTTCCCCCCTTGCTTTTATATTTTATTAATCATCCATCGTTGATCAAACAACATTTGGTATCATCATTTCTAAAGTCCTGATGATGGTTTATTAAAACCAAAACTTTATAGCGACAACTTTCACAATAAATTCATCACTGTGGATTACTTTGTTTTTTAATTTTTCTCCATGTATCATAGTTACTTGTATATTTAATATTATATATATATATATTTTATAGTTACTTGATATATATATATATATATATATATATATATATATATATATATATATAGTCATCCACAGACAGCTCTGTTTTGTTCTATCAGAACTCATCAGTGTGGCTAGACGGGCTAGATCCCTGTAGCTGGGATCGAAATCCGGTTGACTCAGACGCCAATCCAAGATTCTACCGCTCAGCCACGAGGAAGCCAGCGCCAGCGCCAGCGAAGTAAATTTAAACGGTTATGAATCTCAATTGTTTTTGTTTATATATTTCCGCTTAACGGCTACCGAGAGCTTTTATATATATATATATATATATATATATATATATATATATATATATATATATATATATATATATATATAGCTGTTTCTATATTTAAGATTAAATAAACACACACATGCATATATATATATATATATATATATATATATATATAATAATGAAAGTATGCATATATATATATATATATTATAAATGTTTGTTTTATTATCTTTGTTCCTTTTTCTATAATCAGCCATATAAAGGAAAAGAATGAGAAACACCTACTTGTTATTGAATATTATATATTCAACTAACGAGTTAGGAATTGCAGTTCATATTATTTGTAATGTGAATAAAACCTTATGTAAAATACAATTTTAAAGTGTAGAGTATAAAAGTAAGGCCAAATATATGTTTATAAATAATCAATATTTATTTACTAAACAATCAGGTTTTCTATATTTAGTTTATACTTTGATAATGTAACAAATAGCATTGCAAAATTCAATTTAAAAAATATTGTAAAAATGGTGGATTCTGTTAATAACTTACTGTTTATTTGCACAGAGATAACAATAAACTGCAATGATATATTAACTTAATAAGCTAAATAAGAGAAGGTGGATTTTATCAATATTTCAATGGTTGTCAAAGTATTGACCAAATTCAGTATAATTTCTCATTCATTAATCAAATATTTATTACTTACATATTTACATAAATATTTCAGAATTACTTTCATTTTATAGTTATGGTGAACAAGGACTTGTTAAAGGAAATAAGGAGACTAAATAAAAGAATTTGTAGGTATGTGAGTGAGTTTTTCCGATGCACAAGGGGCTGCTGAAAAGTATTCATCCCAACCAAGAAGAAAATTACCTTTTTTTTAAATTTTTATTGAAATTTAAAAAAAAAAATTTTCAACTGAAGGATTACAAAAAATTGAGAAATGTTACTTCAACTGTGAGCATGAAACTATGGACTAGTTTGTAAGCATCTACCTAACCCCTCCGCCATGAGCAAGATGCAACACAAGGTTAATTTTTAAGCAGAATTTAGCATGTCTCATCAACCGAAAAAGACATCAACACGCAGCTAACGAAGGCATGGACAGCTATCGGTAGGCTATCGATCATATTGAAATCAGACCTGACAGATAAAATGAAACGCAGTTTCTTCCAGGCAGCGGTCGTATCAATACTGCTGTATGGATGCACTACTTGGATGTTAACTAAACGGCTGGAGAAGAAGCTAGGCGGCAAATACACAAGAATGTTGCGAGCAATATTAAACAATTCCTGGCGGCAACACCCCACAAGGCACCAATTATACGGTCACCTGCCTCCCATCACAAAAACTATCCAAGTTAGACGAACCATACATGCAGGTCACTGCTGGAGAAGCAGGGACGAACTCATAAGTGATGTACTCCTATGGACCCCCACATATGGTCGAGCAAAAGCAGGATGACCAGCTCGAACATACATTCAGCAGGTATGTGAAGATACGGGATGTAGCCCTGAAGACCTGCCGGAGGTGATGAACGATAGGGAGAAGTGGCGAGAGAGGGTTAGAGATATCTGTGCTAGTGGCA
This sequence comes from Sepioteuthis lessoniana, assembly GCA_963585895.1. Taxonomy (NCBI): domain Eukaryota; kingdom Metazoa; phylum Mollusca; class Cephalopoda; order Myopsida; family Loliginidae; genus Sepioteuthis; species Sepioteuthis lessoniana. The sequence continues at coordinate 70,060,938 of OY757930.1, read as the reverse complement.
CGACATGATGGTGATGATGACAGAATTCAGAGTTTTTTTTCTCCTAGACTGGTTGCCTTACAAAGACTAAAGAACTCAGTCTGCCCTACAACTTTACCCATAGGTAAGGGAGAACAAATGGATTCATGTCTTTTTTAAGGACATGAGCACAAAATGAAATGCAAATTACCTTGTCAGGGATTTGGACTTGGGTCAACAATTCCATTTCTTACAATGATAACTGTTGTATTAAATGTGCCAGCAATAAGTGGGATTATATGCCTGTTTCATGGTTCAAAGTCACTTCATTCTTGGTTGGGTTGAGAATTTCTCTGCAGTTCCTCATATATATAGTTCTAAGTATATATACCCACCCCTCCGCCATGAGCACAATACAACAGAAGGTCAAATTTTTAAAAAGAGTTAAGCTAGAGTTTTCCTTCTCCAATCTGCCCTACTATTTACCCATAGCTTATGGGAGTAGAAGAGATTATTTCGGGCCTTTCCCAAGGCCATTAGCACTAAGTGAAACACAGCTTTGTTTAGGACTGGCATGAGCAACCTTTTTTAAGAAGTTAGCCATATAAAACATGGCTCATCATAAGTTGGGCCATATGACTAAAAAAGATCTAATGTAGTTTTATGTTGAAGGTACCTCAACCATTTTCACTTTAGAAGACCATATACATTAGATCTATCTTAGAAATAAGAAAAGGTTGATTTTTTTTCGCTTTTGTAAAAAGATCTTCTCTATAAAAAAAACTGAAGTTTTAAGAGAACCCTTCAGAAATGAGCACCGATTGCAGTCAGACCAAAACTGGTTTAGAGTTTAAAATCAGCTTGTCAAGCTCATTTCCTAAAGTAAGAACTATTACATCATGCTCCCTACGATATAGTTCTTAATTTGGGCTTCCTTAGAAGAATGATTAAGCATTTATTATACCAATTTTTATCTCTTCATTTTGGCTGGTGTGCTCTCCAGATTTCTTCAGTATACTTTAAATTGAATATCATGTAATTTTCTTCAATTTTTTGTTCTCCCCTTATAACAATTCTCAATACAAAACTTGCCCAATCAGCTGGGGCTGTAGAATACACAGACTGCTTCTCTGCAGAAGGGTAAGACCCCACCCCATCCCAATGAGTGTTCAAGATATGACACTAAACAATCTGATGGTGAGGTTCCAGTAATAGAATGTAGAGAACCCCTTTATTGTCATTGTTCTCAGATCCACTGTGGCCCAGAGTGGTAGCACCTGATAGGGTCTTATCTATGTGTCAAATTAGTCAGAACTAAACTGTGTACTTATGCTAAACTGAATTGTTTGAAATAGAACTGTTTTGACATTTAACTGTTTGTAAACAAAAACTATACTTACACTAAACTGAATTGTTTGAAATCTAATTTAGCATTAAATGACCCAAAAAGGGTTGATATGCTGTAAAAACCAACCAACTACCCAACCAACTAGTAAAAAAAAAATTCAACACTTTTTCCATAATATCTATGACAAGGCAGAACACACAAATGAAAATAAAAGCCTTTAAAAAAAAAAGAATGCTAATAATCTATCTCAATACTGCAAACAAAAACCCTTGCCCAGTTGATTTATAAAACAATGATAACCCTCACCAAAGAGTTTCAGATGATACTAAAAAGGGTTGACAATGCATCAAATAAAATGACATGATCTAAACAACAAAAATGAGGATACTTTCGCAAATGATTCATGGAATAATGATAAACCTCATCTAAGATTTCTCACGGTTCACTGGATACAGGGTAGGTGATTTTAAGTTCCTCATATATATATATATATATATATATATATATATATATATATATATTTATATATATATATATATATATACATATATATATGAGCAGAATGCAACAGAAGATGAAGTTTTTAAAAAGAGTTAAGCTAGAGTTTTCCTTCTCCGAGACTGGTTGCCTTACTAAAGCAAAAGAATCTAAGCAGCCTAACTATTTACCCAAAGCTAGCATTCATGCAGGGTGGGTGATGTTAAGTTGATCACCTGGTCCCAGAGGGCCTTCCTCCTAAGCAGTACTTATTTAGCAGGGATGAGTTTATTGGTTGGTACCTGAAGTGCTCCTAAAGGGGAATGTTAGAAGACCAAGCATTTTTTGTGATGGTCACACATAAGTCTTGGTTTTTGCATTGTCTTCCACTATAAAACAACATTGCGTTAAACTAACTATGTGGTTAGTTGGATAAATCCTTCATACATGATCTAAGAATTTCAAACAATATTAAAAGGTTAGAGAATGCATCTAACAAAACATTGTCTAGTAGAATACGCTGACTGCATTTCTGCAAAAGAGTAAGACCCCCTCCCCACCAATGAGTGTCCTGGATATGATACTAAACTGAATCTGATGGTGAAGCTCCATTCCTGAAATTTTGGGGAATATGGACTAACCCTTTATTACCATTACTCTTAGGTCTACTCTGACCTGGAGTTTTAGTACCTGTTAGGGTCCCAACTTTGAATCAAATAGAACTGTTTAATTATTTACTATAGTGGAAACCATTTATCTGTGTTAATTAATATCAAATTGAATTATTAGAATTAAGTAGTAGCGCTTGAAACCATTTAACTGTGGCAAATAGTACTATAGAAGTTAAATAGCAAAACTTGAAACCATTTAACTATGGAAAATAGTACTATAGAAGTTAAATAGCAAAACTTGAAACCATTTAACTGTGGCAAATAGTACTATAGAAGTTAAATAGCAAAACTTGAAACCATTTAAATTCAAAATCTAACCATCCAATCATTTTACTAATGGCAAATAGAATTATTGGAGTTAGATAGCAATACTTGAAACCATTTAAACTGTATGAAAACAAATGAGCACTGGCTCAATTAATAAATAATGTTACCTACAATCTATTCATTTAAAAACCATGCATGATATATGTATAAACAGGATTTGGCATTAAATAACCATCAAAGGTTGATATGCCATTAAGCCAAATAACTTTATGTAACATCTAAGCTAAGCTTAGTAAATAACTATATTGATCATATAACAAAGATGAGGATATTAATTTGTTGAGCCTTATCATTAACCTCAAATAATACTTGTTTATCTGTTACTGCATACATATATACACGTATGTATAAACTGTAGAAGAATGTTGAAAAATTAGACACAATGCGAAAAGAATTTATATGATTTGATATGTTTTGAGCATGTTGAGTTAATACGTTGAAGCAGGCAAGAAAAAGAATATTTGTGTATCTTTATTTCTATGTATTTTCAGTTTGCATTTAAGTGCATTTAAGCTTGTATGTGTGTGAACAAGGGAGCCAAGGAACGAAACTTTTAAAGCAACTTTGAAATTTAATTAGAAAAAGCAAGAGAAAATTTGACAACGTGTGAAAACGTTGAGAAGAATACAAATTACAAGTAACTCAATTCTTTTGCACTTGATTGGAATGAACCTTTTCTTTTATTCCTTTTAATTGTTTTTTTTTGCTGATTCTTTTTCTTTGAGATCATTATTGACTTTTACAGAGTGATCCAAAACCCAAATACTTGTATTGAAAATGTATTGGTCCTTTTCAAAATATATCAACCATTAATTATCATTATTATTATTATCATTATTATTATTGGTTTTCACACCAGCTCTAACTGGTCGTTTTTCACAGGAATCTGACTGACAGTCGACTCAGATCTACAGGACTCTTCTAAGTATCCTTGCTAATTTTACTAGTGCTGTGGTCTGAACAGTCTCAATTCTTCCTCTGAGTAAGTACTACCACTCAAGGTCAGAGTGGACTTGGGAGTAATTACAATAAAGGAGGTACTCCATTCTCCCCAGAGCACCAGAACTGGAGCTTCATCAGTAGATGCAGTTTAGTGCTATACTAAGGACACCCCTATTTTGAGAGTCTTACCTTGCGGCAGGGGATACAATTAGCATATTCTAAAACCTGTTGGGAAAGCAAAGAACAGAATTGTAAAAAAAATCATGTCACTAATGATAATGATGGTTGATACTATTGAAGCTAGAAATACATATGAATAAAAGTTGTTGACTACTACAATATCACAGTCCAGCATGTTAGTCACTGACTAAGTCTCCGATAGAGACTCTCTCGCAAAAATGCTGAATACATTTACTGAAAAACTATACACTTTTCTCAAAATATATGTACCTTTATTCATACCCAAAATACTTTAACTGAAAATGTATGGATTTTTTCATATATATATATGTATATATATATATATATATATATATATATATATGAAAAGTAACTAAGTTGGCTGACCATAGTCAAGGGTGACCTGAAGGCTTCCTTTTCAATAGCAACTACACTGAGGTGTAGGGAAGGTGCTACTTATTTTCTTGGATTGCTCTACTTACCTTTAATCTGTACCTTATAATGAGTGTTAAGCGAGAAGATATCAAGGGCTATGTTTTGAATCTTTGGTATGACTTGACCAGGGATTAAACCCAGGTCTTCCAACCCATTAGCAAACACTAACTATTATGCTAATGGGCTGGCATTATATATATATATAGTAAAGTAAAGTTGGTGACCTTAGTCGAGGGTGACCCGAAGGCTCTCTTTTCAATAGCTATGACACTGAAGTGTAGGGAAGGGCACTACTCCTTTCCCAGGATTGCTCCACTTTACCCTTGATCTGTACCTTATAATGCTGAATGTTAAGCATGGCAGCATCAAGTACCATTTTTTGAGTCTTTGGTATGACTCGACCTGGGATTGAACCCTGGTCTCCCGTATCATTGGAGAATACCCTACTCATTAGGCCAATGGTTCAGTATATGTATATATATATATATATATATATATATATATATATATATATACTTAAAACATAAAAACTGTTGCTCAGAGAGAAATGAGTTGTAAACTGGGTTCTTTAACCTTGGTTAGGCAATCAGTCTAGGAAAAGGAAAACTCTGAATTCAAAACCAGCTTAACTCTGCTAAAAAACTGTGTCGCAGCCAACCCATGGGGGGAGAGGTTGGGTAAATGCAGATGAGGTGCTACTCAAAATTTGGTGAATTTGAGTTTGTAAAAAACAATTCGGCTTTATATCTGTTTTCCACTGTCTCATTCAAAGTAATTTCCTTATGAGAGAACATGTTCACCCAGAAAGGATATAGGCAAAAGCTCCTACAACATTCAATGCATATAGCCTGTTAAAATTTACCAAATGTCACAGTCGTATCTTATACGTACATTTATTTAAGAAATAAATACAGTTGAAAAAATGTCGAATTCAAAGCAAAAAAGTAATCGTATATGAGTATGAATTTTGAATCTTTATCTAATTACCATGCTTTTGGGGGTTTTTTTTCTCTTGCTTTGGCAGACATGAACCTAACAGAATGCAACCAGACAAAATCAATTGCCTGTAAAAAAAAAAAAAGTGCAAAATAGCAGACACTAAATGATTGATTAAGAAAACAACCCGAGGAAAATATTGAAAATTCTCAATTTATCAACAAATCAGTCTAGAGTTTAAAGAGATGATACAAAGGTCAAGTGAGAATTTCAATACAGAACTGAGTAGATATTTTCACTAAACAATAATTCCCATTCAAACTATCCCAGGCAAACTTGAACCTTTTCTCCAATTCAAAATAAATCATGACCCAACCAACCACTGAATGAAAACAACTGAAAATATCAAACTCCCTCATTTCAAACCAGAGACCCTCTCAAGATCAAGAATAAAATTGCCCCCAAAATTTATCAAACAAAACCATAGAAGCAAATAAAAACAATACAATTTCAAAGGATCAACCAAAACCCTAAACAGAACTGAGAGAGTAGAAAATATGGATATTAAAACTGACAACCTAATAGAAAACCTCAATCTGGCAGGCATATATAAAAACATATGAAATACACCAATGAAACAAGAACATCTACAAAGCATATGTCAGTGAAGCAAAATTTGTCTACTAATCTTTATCTTGTGCTCTCATCATTCATTTAAAATCAAAAATATCTATATACAAACTATTCACTTACAAATCATATATATATATATATATATATTTCAAAATAGGTAGGTCCACAAAGAGATTTGTATTTTTTGAATTTATTTACTTTTTTTTTTTTTTTCAAAACGAAACAAATAAACAAATAAATTCAAAAAATAAAAATCTCTTCGTGGACCTACCTATTTAAAAATATTTTTATTCTTTCTTTAGACCTACAACAAACATTTTATACACACACACACACACACACACACACACACACACACATATATATATATATATATATTTATAAAAACAAGGTTTGGCATTAAATAACCCACAAGGGTTGATATGTCATTCAACAACCAACTAACCAAAACAATAATTATATAATCCTATTTACCAACCCCTCTGCTTGGGAAGGATATGACACAAGGTCAATTTTTAAGCGGAGTTTAACAGGTTTTAATTCAGAGTTTTCCTTCTCCTAGACTAGTTGCCCCACCAAGGCTGAAGAACCCAGTCTGTCCTACTATTTACCCATAGCTGTAGGGAGAATAATTGGATTCATACTTTTCCCAGGAGTATTAGTGAAATGCAATCAATCTCGTCCAGGATTTGAACTCGTGTCGCCATGTCCATTTCCTACAACAATAACCATTACACCACATAATTATATTATAAATTGCAATACATCTGTTCTATAAAGGTCAGTATATTTGCATATAAATTCTGTGAACTAAATGTTTGAACTATTATATGAGAGATGAGTACCATTTTTGTAAACTATACATAAGTTGGATATATTATAACTTATTTCCCACCATTAGAACTTGTTTATTTTTACTATTAAATAATCCTTTTTTTTTTTTACCTCAAGACATCTCATCATCAAGATATGCTGACAGCACAGATTTCCTTGACTTGCCACCCATCCCTATTGGTCATCCCTCTTGGCAAGTCCTCTAGATGGCATCCAGTGTCTGCCTAGAGCTGATGAATGACAGAGCTACAGCTTGGAAGAATTCACATTTTATTTTATCAGAGAGATCTGATTTCAATATGGTTTTTAATAGTTACCGTTATAGGAAATGGACACAGAGATCCAAGTTCAAATAGGGGGTGTCCTCGTGGTATAATGGTTAAAGCGATAGACTGCGGAATTGTAGTAAGCGAGTTCATACTCCAGTCACGCTATTATATTCACTTTTGGGCAAATACCCTTGGGAAAGGTATGAACCCCCTTATCCTACCATCTATGGGTTAAATAGTACCGCTACTGTTCTCGGAGAATGGCTTTGGCATTAAATAACATACAACGGTTGATATGCCATTAAACAAAATAACCAAACCAAACCAAACCAAGTTCAAATCCTGCTAATATCATTGGGAATGGTATGAATTCAATTATTCCCCCTCTAGCTATGAGTAAATGGTAAGGTAGACTGGACTTTTTAACCTGGCAATGGCAACTGATCTAGAAGAAGGAAAATTCTGAATCCAAACCTGTTAAACTCAAATTAGAATTGATTTTATTTTGCATCCTGCTCATGAAGAAGGCTTGGGTAAATAATGGATGGACCATTTTGAGAGGCCCTGCAACAATGAAACAGGGTGTTTGTTTACAACTGAGAAGTGTCATTAAAATAACAAAGAAACACATTTCTTCCTTCAACTACTTGATATGAATTGAAACAGTTTTTAGTATTCTTGATGACGTTAAGACAATTTTTCATCAAATAACTTTTCAGCCCTTTCCATCCAATTGGTAGGGCTTAGAATATGCTGATTGGATCACATGCAGAGGAGTAAGACCTCTGCAAAATGGGGTATCTTGGGTATGACATTAAACAGCATCTGATAGTGAGGCTTCAGTTTTAGAGATCGGGAAAGTGTGGGGTACTTTTTCATTGACATTACTCCCTACTTCAATCTGAACCAGAGGGATAGTACTTGATAAGGCCCCATCTATGGTTCAAATAAGTTATTTATATTCAATAAGTCTGTTAACCAAAAAAAAAAAAGAAATTTTAAAGAAGCAATGTACAATGAATGCTATTCCCTAACCTCTTGGCATTAAATAACTCGAGACAAGCTGACATGCCATTAAAATCAATCAATTACTTTTTACCCTCTTTCCCTTGTTTTCTTCTTTCTTTCATTTTTTTTTTTAATTACTCTTTTCGATCTTTCTTCTTTTTTCCATTTTTTCTATCTATTTCTTTTTCAGTTTAGAATTAATTTTCTTTCCTTTTTGCTTTTATAAAACTATTGTTTCTTCTTTGCATCTGCATTCCATTTTTTTTTCATTCTGGTTTCTTTCTATTTGTTCTGTTTTCTTCATTTTTGTTTCTTTCCTTTCTTATTTCTTTGTTCCTTTTCTTTCTCATTTCCAACCATCATTACTCTTGATTTCTCCTTGAAGAGAAAACTACCTCTTCATTGTATTATACCTCTTCCTAGATCTCACCATTTTTCAGGAAATAAGCATGTCCTTGTAATAATACAAGCAAGGCTTCTTCTTGATATATTCATCATTGCACTGAATCAAACCTTTCTTGCCGCCATTGTTCTTGGCTCTGAGAGTTTCGTCTTTTCAATGGCCACGCATCTTATATCATCTGTTCACAGCTTATTCTTCAAACCAGGGAATTCTTGTCAAAGATCCTGAAAGAATATCTTTGAAGAAACCCGGATTATTTATCTGATTAAAAAATATAAAGATACCAAGTTTTTCTGAGACAAATGAGTTACTACTCTTTCGGTTGAAATAGACCAGAATGAGAGATGATGGTAAAGATTCCTAATTGGCATTCCATAGTTGTCTCAATTATATCAAGAATTTAGTTAATTAAAAAACATGACATTCACAATGAATGCAGTCTCCACAAATTTATCATTCAGTTGCCATTTGGAATGGAAATTATTATATTCTTTAATTTATAGCATTTTTTATGGTGGGGAGAGATCTTACCCCTCTGCAGGGGATAGAGTCAGTATATTCTAAGCCTTGTCGACAGGGTGAGGTATAAAAAGTGAGTGAAAAAGAAAGTACAATGAGTATTTAACTACTTTCCTTCGGCTGAAGAATGCAAATTAAAGACTTTTTAATGAAGTGTCTAATTTACATTGGAAAAATCAAAAATAGTTGAGCCCAGTCAACTGAGATTTTAGAATATGCTGATTGCATCTCTACAGAGGGGTAAGACCCCTCATGAGTCTCCTGGATATGATACTAAACTATCAGGAGCTTTAAAGAATGCCGAGTACCCTTTCATTGCTATTACTCCCAGGCCCATTCTGACCCAGAGTGCTTATACCTGTTAGGGTCCCATCTATGGATCAAATAGAACTGTTAAATCATTTTATACATTTGAAACCATTTAAATGTGTGAAAACAAATGATTAATTTTAAATAGAACAATTAGTATTACATAGCAAAACTTGAAACTATTTAACTTAATGAGCACTCAGTTGTTTAAAAAATATTATCTACAAGCTATTCACTTAAAAATTATGTGTCTTAAGAGGATTTGGAATTGAATTACCTGCAGTGGTTGATATGCCATAAAACACAACCAACCAAAAGTAGCCCTGGTACCTACAACCACTGTCATATCAGTGTTGGTCTCTTCCAATACTCTCTCATTGCATTCTATCCAAATATAAGAAGATAGCTAAGGAAGATAATACCACATTCCAATCCCCCGTTTCCTGCTTGGAAAATCTGGATGCATCTTTAAAAAAACTAAGCATAGCTTAGATTTATTACAAAGTTACAAGTACAAGGGACTTAGTGAAGATCAAACTCAGTAATTCATCTGTGAGCTAAACCATTCCACCATGACAGGGGGATCTAAAAACGCTTAGATTTAGCAAAAGTGTGGGTCACTGAGTGTGGATCAAATTTCCTACTCAGTAATAACTGGTCTGTAAGACTAACTTACCTATTACACCATAATGAGAAGCCCCAGCACAAGGGGTTCAGTTGAAAAAAAGAAAGACATCTTTTTTTTAAATACATAAAAAATAACAAATAAAAAATTAAGTTTGACCATTTTTTTTCTCAAAGAAAATTCTAATTAGAGGTCTGTTTGGTGGCTAAGATAGTTTCATGCTTTTTCTGGTGCAAGTTGTTGAAGTTCAAAACTCAGGTGATTTTTTGTTAGTTTGGGTTTTATGGCATATCAACCTTTGTAGTTTATTTAATGCCAAATCCATTTTTATACATATAAACAGTTCTATTTCAAACAATTCAGTTCAACATAAGTGGACAGTTTAATTGCTAAAAACACTTCTATTTCAAGCTATGCAGTTAATTCAAACATTTCTAATTCAAACAATTCAGTTTAATATATGTATAGTTTTTGTTTACACAGTTAAATGTCAAAACAGTTCTATTTCAACAATTCATTTTAGCATACAAAAACAGTTCCATTTCAAACAATTGAGTTAAGCATAAGTACGCAGTTTACATGTCAAAACATTTCTATTTCAAGAAATTCAGTTTAGCATAAGTACACAATTTAGTTCTATTTGACCTATAGATAGAACCCTATCAGGTGCTATCACTCCGGGTCACAAGGACCTGGGAGTGATGGCAATGAAGGGTTACTCTGCATTCTTCAAAGCTCTAGTATTGCTGGAACCTCACCATCAGATTGTTTACTGTCATATTCAGGGCACTTGTTGGGGAGAGGGAGTCTTACCCCTCGGCAGAGAAGCAGTCTGTGTATTCTACAGCTCCTACCAACAGGGGAAAAACTCTGGTGAATGAAAAGTTATTGAATGCTGATGATTTTTAAAGTACACAGGTTCAGAAGGCTTCTTGGAAAATTTGTCTTACAGAATATTCTTAATTTTATTGATGACCATTGCTTTTGCTTGTGGGATTGAATCAGAAAGTGAAAGAAGGTACATTGGATAGAATTTGTTTAACAAAAGATACATCTATTTATTTTCTCATGTCTGCTAAAGTTATTATATATATATATATATATATATATATATATATATATATATATATATAGAATTCTTTGGTTCAGTTAAACTGGAGTAGGGAGTAATTCCATCAGGACAAGAAATTATTCATGAGTGAATATTTAAATTTTCCTGGTAAAGAGCTCAATGTAACAATAATACAGAGCAATAAATTCTTTAAGAAAAACAACAAAACCGGTCACATAGGATTATAAATTTATTTCCATCCTGTTACGCATTTTTGAAATTTCCAAAAACACGAAAAAAATTCACAGGACTTCTTCAGATCTTTTAGATAAAAAAACAAGAATAGACACAGAAAAAGGTGGGAGGGGATAGAAGAGGGGTGAAGAGTTATCTCCTCATTAAGCCCACTTCGGTTTTAAATTTTAATTTCGGTTAGAAATGTAGTAAATTTATTTAAAAAATTTTTTAAATTTTATTTTTTAGTTACATTTTGACCTAAATTACAAATTTTATATTGAATTAGATTTAAACTTTAATTATAACCTTACGTAATGATAAAAATAAATAAATAAAGTATATATATATATATATATATATTTAATAAATAAATTTATATTAGATATATATATCTAATGCCATGGAAATTAGTCTATGAACTTATGTTTCATGAAGTTTTACAAACAACAATCATCAGGCAGATAATGGAAGGAAATAAAAAATTGAAAAATACAGTCAAAAACCATTGGAATTGTGTACAAATCTTTATGTAAGGTTGTGAGTGTGTGTGTGTGTGGGGGGGTTATTGTTGCGTATCATTGTATGTGGATGTGTCAGTGGTGTTTAGTGTATATATATATATATATATTTTTTTTTTTTCTATATATAAAGGTAAATGCACAATGGTTGATTTGCCATAAAACCCAACCAACCAGCAAAAATAACCCTGGTACCTACGACCATTGTTATATCAGTGTTGGACTATTTCAATACTCTCCCATTGCATTCTATTCAAATACAAGGAGATAGCTAAAGAAGATGATAGCACATTCCAATCCCCCTTTTCCTGCTTGGAAAATCTGGATGCATCTTTAAAAAAACTAAGTATAGCTTAGATTTAGTACAAAGTTACAAGTACAGTATATATATATATATAAATAAAGATTAATGCAACAGGGAAAAGTTTCCTTAACATTACTACAACAGACCAGGTATACAACTCCACCAAAACAAAAAAAACAAAATATATTCATTTAGGTGAACAAAAAGCAAGAAGACAAATATATCTTTTGTAATTACATAATTTTTAATTGTTCATAACAAGTTTCGACCTTAGGTTATCATTACATAAAAAGTTTATTTGAAGTAAAGATTTTTTAAAAACGTTTGAAGAGTTTTTAAAAGGGTTGTTAGACAACAAAAGATGCAATGAAAAATGAACCAGTAACATTGCATTTTCATTTCTTAAATGAAAATTATGCTTTTAGTATTTTTGTGTTCGGAGCTTACCATTTTAAGATTTCTGCCTATCATGACTACTTGATTCTTAGGGCCACATGCAGCAGGCAATCCCTCAAGTGTGGCTGGAAATTTGTTTTATATTAGCTGTAATTGTTTTGTGTGGACCTTTGCTCTGCTTTAATAAAAGCATTAGGCACTTTTAAAAAATTCTGCCACAAGTAAATATCAAGTCATTTTTGTCAAAAAATCATACACACACACACACACACACACACACACACACACACACACACACACACACACACACACACACACACACACATATATATATATATCCTATAGTATGTGCAAATTTTTAGAATAGATTTAAGTAGTGCATACATCGTAAGTTCTAAAATAGGACCTTTTTTTTTTCAGTAATGTCTCGTCAGAGATAGACCAAGACAAGCTACTTTGATCTATTTCTCTTCATTGCTTGCTTGTCACAGTGTTTCTCTGACAAGACATGACTGAAAAAAAAAAGATTTTTTTTTTAGAAATACAATGTATGCTCTACTTAAAGCTAATCTAAAACATATATATATATATATATATATATATATATAAACTGGTGAGAAGAAGCAATTATTTAAAAAAAACATTTGATAAATCAAAAGTGCTTAAATGCTTGCCAACAGAGCAATACAAAAATTGAATGAATTTAGATCTCACCTTATTTTTGCTTCATATGTCTTCTTTAAAATAGAAAACACAAGTGTCAGATGAAATATTTTTGTAAAAAAAAGATCAAAGTAAATTTTTTTAGATATATATATATATATATATATATATATATATATATATATATATATATATATATATATACACATATAATATATATCTATATCATTGGGTTATGGAAGTCAGGCAGTAGGCCCAGTGACTATATATATTTATAATATATATATGGACACCTACAGATGGATGTGCTAGTGTTGGCTGACCAGCAAAAACTTACATTCATCCGCTCTGTGGAAACACTGGATGTTGTATAGAGGAATTAACAAGAGCAAAAGATAATCAGTATGGATGCTGAGAGAGAGAGTCAGGGAAATCCATACTGTCAGCCTGACTTGATAAAGATGATGATGATATCCATATATGTATTTGTTTTTACAAGCTTATCGCACAAAATATTGAGCTAAATCAATATTGTCTAATTTTCTTGATTAGACGAAGAGTAATATATTCAATATATTCTGTATGAATGTAGATATGCAAACATACACATAAAAATCAAATTAATCAATAAATCAAAAATCAGGTAATCAAAGGAACTAAACATTTCATGAGAAAATCAACAATCAAATGAAGATTGATATGCACACACATAGGCTAGTCGTTTGGTTCATTCGATAATCTAAAAATTATATTCAAAGTAGTATGATGATTTCTTAATGCCAACTGTAAAACAGGAATTTATTACTAAGTAGTGTCTCTCTTTTCTCCCAATAACAAGAAACAGGCAATAAAAGGGAAGAATCTCTAACACAACTACTATATATATATATATATAGATGCACAAACATACACACACACACATATATATATATATATATATCTATCAATATATATATAGGAGAATATCTTTGGCATTAAATAACCTACAAAGGTTTATATGCCATTAAGTAAAGAAACTAAACCAAACATACATATATATATATATATATATAACCAAACAATAGTATCTGCAAAATACTGCTTTGATATCGGATGGACATGTCTAGGTGGACACATAAACACCTAAATAAACAAATGCCCTAACAGTTACAGCTCATTTGAAACACACCCTGCTTACCAAATAACCTCCAAGGGCTCACAGTCAGGTAATTACAATAGCAGAGATAATAAATGGTCAGTTGAAGACACTTGGATATAAAAAAAAAAATCTTTATTCCATGGATTGATATGCAACATTACCTGTACATTTTTTTGTTGTTTCTTTTGTTAAATAATATTTATTTTAAAGACTGAAAAACTTTTCCGGTGAAGATGAACTAACATTGAAACTAGTTGAGAATAATAAAAAAATAAATAACTTGGAATATTCCAATTTGTCGTAGCACTTTTGCTCATTTCCCTCTCTCATTGTATATATATATATATATAAATAAAAACAGAAGAAGCTGGGATTTCTTATGATAAGAAGAATAAACCAAAGTACATTTAATCAAACAAAAATTCATTCTATTTGTATTCTTTATGAATGAGTCCCGTCACATTGATTAAAATAAGGAAAAAAAGAAACAGTTTCTTTGCTGTGTCAGGAGTAGGCTCCTACCAGAAGAAATTTTTTCCTTTCTTGATGAATTAGACCTTTGTAATTGATTTTAAGCTAATATGTTACAGGCATCTCTAAGAGACAAGAGTAGGGACTACTTGATCACTGACAGTTGTGAAACTCAAGTTTCTTATATATATATATATATATATACAAGTTGGCAACCATGGTTGAGGGTTTCTTATCCATTGGCCTAGTGAGCAGAGTGTTTCTCAATGGCCTGAGAGGCTGGGGTTTGATCCCGGGTTGTGTCATACCAAAGACTCAAAACATGGTACTTGATACCTCCTTGCTTAACACTCAGCATTAGAAGGTAAAGTGGAGCAATCCAGGGAAAGGAGTAGTGCCCTCCTCTACACTTTATAAATGAAAAGGGAGCCTTTGGGTTGCCCTCAACTACAGTCACAAAATTTACTTTACTTTATATATATATATATAGTAAGATATATATATATAAATATATAAAGTTGGCGACCATAGTTGAGGTGAACTGAAGGTTCCCTTTTCAATAGCTACTACACTGAGGTGTAGAGAAGGGTACTACTTCTTTTCCTGGATTGCTCCACAACCCTTGATACATACCTGATAATACTGTGTGTTAAGCAAGGAGGTATCAAGTACCATTTTTTGAGTCTTTGGTATGATTCGACCTGGAATTGAAGCCTGGTTTCCCAGGCCATACACACACACACACACACACACACACACACACACACACATATATATATATATATATATATATATGAAAGTAAATATGGATAAAATCCGACAGTATGAAGGTAGCAGGAAAAAATATAATCCAAATAGGTGAATATATCATGATGTGAAGTCGACGTTAACGTTTCGGTTATAATAACCATCGTCAGGACTTGCTCCTGTCATCTCAACAATCACCCATCTATATTGTGAACTATTTTATATCCAAGTCCTGACGATGGTTATTATAACCGAAACGTTAACGTCGACTTCACATCATGATATATTCACCTATTTGGATTATATTTTTTCCTGCTACCTTCATATATATATATATATATATATTACTACTTGAGTTTCATGAACATCAATCTTCAAGTTGACAGCGAGTTTTTAAATCACAAATCATCCTTCCAAAATAGATGTCACATGAATAGCACAATACTATCAAAATATACATGAGAATTAAAAGCTTCTATAAACAAAAAAACTTGCTGAATCTAAATGTATCTAAATGCAGACATGAAATCAAATGTCTCCATTTAGAACTACCATTTCTCTAGTTTAAATCAGGTGTTAGATATTTTGAATAATCGAAATCTAAAAATGAGGACAAAAATGTGTTTACCACATTACTAGTTTAAATTATGTGACTATTTTAACTGGTGACAAGAGTTTTAAAACATGTGCCATATGATTGTTTATGTCATGTGACAAACATTAAGAAGAAGAAAAATGAATTATATTTAAATAGGAAAATTATCAATTCCTTATGATTCCATTTTGCTGCCTACTTGGGGATTAATATTGATGAAATTTGAAGAATAGGAATATATATATATATATATATATATATATTCCTATTCTTCAAATTCCATCAATATTAATCCCCAAGTAGGGGATTAATAATATATATATATGCAATGCTTAAAGAATAACATTTCTTCTCAACAGAGATGTAAAGTTCACCAACATAGAAAGATCAGAAAAAAAAACTTTTGGGGCATATCTATAATCGAAACACATCAAGTTGAATGGATAAAATATCTCCAAACACTGACCCCAAATGGCTTTAACATCAAGCTAAAACATCCTCAAAATACTGCTTGATACGAGTTGACACACAAATACCTGAAAAAACAAATGGCTACTAAAACAGTTATATTCAACTTGAAACACACCCCTGCCCATGCTCAACAAATATCATCCAAGTAGAGAGCTCATTGCCAGGTGTCTACAATAGCCGAGGTCATATAATGGTCAGTTGAAGACACTGAGATACTAAAAAATAATTTTCATTCAAAAGATTGATATGTAATGTAACAATTCCATATTTCCTCAGTTCTTTTATAACATATTGACTATTTAAAAACTTTCTTTAAAATTTTTTTCCTGATATATATATATATATATATATATATACAAGGATGGGCTGAAAAGTTCATATGATGACATCATATCAGCTGTTGATAACTTTTTTTACCAATGGGATCCAACTACTGCAACACCGATAGAAGAAGTGTGTGGACTGCAAAGAGGGATATGTTGAAAAATAAACCTATTTTGCTCTCATTCCATGAAAGTATCTTAGTCAACCAATGAAATTTTCAGCTGACCCTCATATACGCACATATATATATATATATATATATACACAGTAGCAAGCGTAAAGATCAGAACAATGTTAAGAAAAAGTCTAAATGTGAAATAACATTTTATTTCAAAACTTCATAGAACATTTTATCAAGGAAAAATATTCTATGAAGCTTTAAAATAAAAAGTTATTTCACATTTAGACTTTTTCTTAACATCGTTTTCATCTTAATGCTCACTACTGTACTTGTATATACAGGGTGTCTCAATATACATGGGACCCATGTGACTGCTAATAACTCTAATAATAATTATGTTGCATATTTTTTGTTTCAGATTTGAAAATTATATGCTATAACAACTAGTAATCCTTGATCACAATACCTTGGATGAGAGAAGAAAAATATTTTGCATCACTACTTATTTCGAGACAAAAATCATTCAAAATTGTCTCAAAATAGATGCAACCCATTAATATGATAAAGATTTATTACTGAAATAAGAAACTCAAAAAAGATTGCATGTCCTGGAAGCTAATATAATAACAATTAAAAAAAACATTGATTTGATGTCTCTAGCTCAAAGGATGTTTTTTACAGGATGTGTTCCAAATGGCTACAATTGTGCTTGTCTCAGTTATAAATAATTAAAATGTTAATGGGTTGTATGAATTTTGAGACACCCTGTATATATGTGTGTGTGTGTGTGTATGTGTGTGTGTGTGTGTATACAAGGGCATATACGTATATGCATGCATTCTTTTAGAAGTATGTACTTATATAAGAAAACTCCTAGCAAATTGGACATAAACTGACACTTTTATCTGAGAAAGGACAAGTTACAACTGTTAGAAAACAACATATATTATGTTTTTAAATGCTATTCAAGTTTACACAAACTTAAATGTTGTTGTTATTTCCTCCACCCTGAAAACACACACACACACACACACACACACACACACACACACACACACACACACACACACACACACACACACACATATATATATTAAAAGTTTTAGACTGTATTGAAATTCGTCTGTTCAAGTCTTGCCTGTGAATTAGCTAAAATTCTGAACCACACCCTCCGCTGCTCTTAATACCAGAACCTCAGCGTTTGGAAAACTCTTTTTTTATAAACATGCAGTTAGTTGTTCCTAAAAACAGTTTTTCATTGAAGGCTGTATGCAGAAGATTAGAAATTGGCAGCTGAGCAGGTGAGCCTCCTTGACAGAACAAATCCTACCAGGGCAAAGAATTTGGTTTCAATTATCTAGTTATTTATGAGATATAAAGAAAAAAGTCTTTCTTTTTTTTTTTTTAACTCATTCATATTGGTTATATTTTTTGTGTAAAAAAGAATTTTTTTAAAAATGAAGAAGAAAAATATTTTGATATTTTCTTACCTGACACTGCAGTTCAAAAACATCAGAACCAGGTGAAAATAAACAATGGGAAAATATATTTACCTGAAAATAATGAAAAAAGAAATAAAAATAAGATGAATGTGGTATACATATAAATATATATATATATATTCGCAGCTAATATCTCCTCGTGGCTGAATGGTTAGAAGCTTGGACTTGGCGTTTGAGTCAACTGGGTTTCGATCCCAGCTACGGGAAGATACTGTCTAGCCACACTGATGAGTTATGATAGAATGAAACAGATCTGTCTGTGGATGACTATATATATATATATATATATACGAGAGAGAGAGGCCGAGGGCTTTTCATCAGTAAACAAATACATTCCTTACAATTTTTTATAAAAAATCTATTTTCTTCAAAACTAAATATGCCAGTTTTTTTTTTATTTCTTGCAAAACATTATACAATCAAAATGAATAATAATCAGTATTATTTATTACCAAACTAAACAGCATTATTAAAACTTTCTAACCTACATTATGCATATATAACGCTCTAAAAATTAATATATCTCAAAGTAGGCAATCATGGTTTAGCAGTTATTGTCATGGGAAATAGACATGGTGACCTGAGTTCAAATCCTACTTGAGGCTGTCTACATTTCACATAGCACAAATACCAATGGGAAAGGTATGCATCTCCAGCTATAAGTAAATATGAGTAAATAGAAGGGCAGACTGGGCTCTTTAACCTTACAATGGCAAACAGTCTAACAAATATGTTAAACTCCACTTGAAAAACAAGTTTCCAGAATTTTTTCTTATGGGCACTTTTATTGATAGTACACACTTGAAACTCTAGTCCCCTTCGAAGTATTCTCCTCCTGCTGTAATGCACTTGTTGTACTGTTGCAACAACTTCTGGAAGGCCCCATGGAAGTCCTCCTGTGTGAGCGTGTCAGTGACCTTTGTCACAGCCTCTTTCATCTCCTCAATTGTCTCATAACAACAGCCTCTGAGTTTAGGGAATAACCAAAAGGCCCAGGGAGCAAAGTCTGGACTATAGGGAGGCTGAGGAATTGTCTTGATGCCCATCTTAGTCAAATAGTCTGTGACAAGGATGGAGTTGTGGATTGGTGCATTGTCCTGGTGGAAATGCCACTGACTGGATTTGAAGAGTGCTGGCCTCTTCCAATGGAATCTCTCCCTGAACTCCCATAAAACCTCAACATAATAACCCTAACCCTAACACTTTAGCCAATTAACTCTGGTGTATTGACTTCCTTACTCCTGCCACACTTCTCATCATCCCTCACAGACGCAGTGCCTTCCTTGAATCTCTTATGCCACTCAAAAACTGATGTTCAATTCATGCAAGATGGTTGAAAAGCAGTCTGAAGCATTCCATACATTTCTGTGGTATTTCTTCCAAGTTTAAAACAGAATTTTATTGCATATTGTTCTTCTAAAGTGTCGGATTGGATTTTTGAAATTCACCAGCTGTGACAATCAGGCTTTAGTAGGATGTATTCCAATTGCTGCTGTAGCTGTTCATTTAAACCTGAAAAATTGGTCAGTCATCTCATATGAGGTATAGCAATAACATACTGAATTTTCAAAAGTCTACGATAATTTTTAATGCCTGTACAAAAAAAGTCTGGAAACTTATTGAATGCACCACATATATATAAATATATATATATATATATATATATATATATATATATATATATATACCCAATTTTTGTGGGGGGTTACAAAAGTGTTGCAATTTTATTTTGGTTTGAGACTTTCACTATTGCAGAGTTTGGTAATAATACATATCTTTGTTTAGAAGAAAATTAGTTTTTAAAAAGAAATTTTTAGGGGTCTACATATTCATGGGTGATACTATATATATATATATATATCAGAAGAAATGCAAAGAAGATAAGTTTTTGCATAAAGGATGTGCTTGATGCTAGTATAGCCAAGCAGGTGTAAAACCGAAATAAATATCAAAACCCTGGATACTAGAGAATCTGATGATTATGTACACCACATGAAATTTTAAGCAAGGATTTGTAGTAGTGTTATCCTATGGCCCAGGAGATCAAGGTTCAATCCCAGGTCGCGTCATACCAAAGACAAAAAATGGCACTTGATGCCTACTTGCTTAATTCTCAACATTATATGGCAGGGATCAAGGGTAAAGTAGAGCAATTCAGGGAAAGGAGTTATGCTGTTCCTTACACCTTAGTGTAGTAGCTATTGAAAAGGGAGCCTTTGGGTCCCACTTGACCATGGTTACCAACTTTATATAAATTAAAAAAGCATGGAAATATCTTACATCTATATTTCGAGCAAATATAGTAAATATCACAAAATGAAATGGTAAACAAGCTAGTTTCTTAGACCATTTCCTTGTCTTGTCCAAGTGAAAACTCTGTTGGAATAAGGTAGGATTATATATATATATATATATATATATATATATATATATATATTAATGTGTGTGTGTGTATCATTTCAGTATGTGCATGTGAGTAATTACTGAAGAAGGCAGTTGTTCAACTTTTATGAAGTAATTTGTCAACAAAATCTTTATCACTCTTATAAGATATTTTAAAATATTTTTAAGAAAAAAAATTTATGTAATACACAGAAAATATTGGTGGGTAGAGAGATGTTTACAGAAATTCACAAAATTTTCCATCTTTCACTCTAAAGTAAAAAAAAATAATTGTATTTAAAACTAAAAAAAGATATTTATCTTTTTCTTTTCAAGACACCCGCACATTCCTTTATCTCTGATAAATGCAAGATGACTTAAGCAAAGGCAGAATTTCTCTTGCATTTATATGTGATTATTTATATGTGATTATATGTGTTATTATTAAATATGATTGATTATATGTGATATAACTGGGCCATTGGCCTAATGAGTAGAGTGTTTGCCAATGGTCCAGGAGACAAGGGTTCAATCCCAGGTCAAGTCATATTAAAGACTCAAAAAATGGTACTTTATGCCTTAACACTCAGCATTATAAGGTATGGATCAAGGGTAAAGTGGAGCAATCCAGGGAATGGAGTAGTGCTCTCCCCTACACCTTGGTGTAGTAGCTATTGAAAAGGGAGCTTTCCGGTCACCCTCGACTAAAGTTGCCAACTTTACTTACTTATATGAGATATTATTATATGTAATTATATATATGTGGTTATATGTGATATTGCTATATGTGATATTATTATAAGTGATTTTATATTATCATTTGTGATTATCTTTATGATTATTTAAATTCTGTTAGATTTATATGTGATTCAGTCCATTGGCCTAATAAGTAGAGTGTTCGCCAGTGGTCCGGGAGACTGGGGTTCAAAAAATGGTACATGATGCTGCCTTGCTTAACACTTAGCACTATAAGGTAAGGATCAAGGGTAAAGTGGAGCAATCCAGGGAATGGTGTAGCGCCCTCCCCTATACTTTAGTGAAATAGCTATTGAAAAGGGAGCTTTCGGGACATCCTCAACTAAGGTGGCCAACTTTTAATTATATGTGATTATTTACAGGTGATTATTTACATGTGATTCCGCAGGGCTGGACGAAATTCCCCCGGAAGTATGGAAGACCAGACAATTCGATGACATACTGCTCCGACACTGCAACGCAGTATACAATCAAAATCCGATAGATAGATGGATGAAAGGATGCATACTCCCCTTCCCTAAAAAGGGGGACCTCGGATTAGCCAAAAACTACCGAGGCATAACACTTACATCCATAGCAGCCAAAATCTACAATGCCCTACTACGAAACCGCATAGAACCCGAAATCGACAACACACTTAGAAAAAACCAAAATGGCTTCCGAAGAAATAGATCCAAGACCTCACAAATATTAACCATCCGTAGAATCCTTGAAGGTGTACGGGCAAAAAACCTACAAGCGACATTAATTTTTGTTGACTTTACCAAGGCTTTCGATTCCATTCACAGAGGAAAGATGGAACAAATCCTACTAGCGTACGGCATACCTAAGAAACCGTAGCGGCAATAACGATTCTCTATAGAAACACTAAAGTAAAAGTACGATCACCAGATGGAGACACAGAATACTTCGACATTGTAGCAGGAGTACTACAAGGGGACACGCTGGCTCTGTACCTCTTTATCATTTGTCTAGACTACGTACTTAGAACATCGATTGACAAAATCAAAGAGAATGGCTTTGAACTGACGAAGAAAAGAAGCAGAAGGTACCCACAACAACAATTACCGATGCCGACTACGCCGATGACATAGCGATACTGGCAAATACACCTGACCAAGCCGAAACACTACTGCATAGTTTGGAACAAGCAGCAGCAAACATAGGCCTCTATGTTAATGCACACAAAACGGATATATGTGCTATAACCAAACGGGGGACATCTCCACTCTAGAAGGAACCCCTCTTAAACTAGTAGACAAATTCACTTACCTAGGAAGCAGCATCGAATCAACCGAAAAGGACATCGAAACGAGGTTAGCGAAAGCCTTGGACAGCTATCAATAGGTTATCGATTATTTGGAATCAGATTTAACCAATAAAATGAAACGCAGTTTCTTCCAGGCAGCGGTCACATCGATTCTGCACTACATGGACGCTAACAAAACGGCTGGAGAAGAAGCTAGACGGCAATTACACAAGAATGCTACGTGCAATCTTAAACAAGTCCTGCAGCAACACCCCACAAGACACCAACTGTACGGCCACCTACCCCTATCATGAAAACTATTCAAGTTAGACGAACCAGACATGCAGGACACTGCTGGAGAAGCAGGACGAACTCATAAGTGATGTACTCTTATGGACCCCCACACATGGCCGTGCAAAAGCAGGACGACCAGCACGAACATACATCCAGCAGCTATGTGAGGATACGGGATGTTGTCCTGAAGACCTACCTAGGGCGATGAACGATAGGGAGGAGTGGCGAGAGAGGGTCAGGGATATCCGTGCTACCAGCGCGATATGATGATGATGATTTATATGTGATTATTTATATGTGATTATTATAGCAGAGATGATGTCATGTGAAAATAGACATCAATATGCTCATTATTGCATATTGAGATTGAAAGGCACAAGATTATTATCCCTAAGATAAAAATAATAACCATTTACTGAATTAGCCTGACACAGCAGAAATATCTCTCAGATTTTGAACCTCTCACTTTGTAGTGAACTTTAAGCAAGTGGCAATGGTAGTTCCATCTAGCTACCTCTTTTTTTTTTTAGATACAATCATGGTAGAGACCAGTGCACACTGTAGATTTGCTATTGAACCTTTTTTTAAGCCTGTTGAATCTGTAATTGCTACATTTTCTTATGCTGTTCTGGATAGAATTTTCAACCCATAGCATAATACATTTTCTATCCAGAACAGTATCATTCTGACATAACATGCAGTGAGCACAAAATCTCTCTGTGTAGCAATTATAGATTAACAAGTCTTAAAAAAAACAAAAAACTTTTCAACAATAAACACACAATGTGCACTGGTCCAGTCATGATCCTAACTGATTGTATCGGAAATAAAAAACGTTTTGATATCAACTAGATGGAGCTGCTATTTCCACTTGCACCACATAACTGACAGTTTAAAATCTGGGAAGTGTTTCTGCAGTACACAGTACAATGAATTTAATAGCTTAGATTGTTAATCTATAATGATCCAGAAATCTTACTTTTATATCTAACGATTAACAGTTAAAATTATTGCTAATGACTATTCAGATGATAGCTTATATATATATATATATTATATATATATATATATATATATGTATCACATATATATATATATTACATATATATAATATATATATTATATATATATATATATATATATCGGTGAATGAGCTAATGGTTATAAAAAGTTTTTCTTTCATCTAGAAAGAACTCAAATACAATCTTTTGATAGAACATTAGAGTAAAATAGATGAAGAAGAATTGATACCGAATAATTCTCTTACGGTGCCAAAATATGGCTACACGGCATAGGAGCAACATGAAGCAGTGATATGTACATATAAATATTCATATATATATATATATATACAATATACATCTATAAATATTCATATATACATTACACACACACACACATATATATATATATATATATATATTCACACACATATATATATATATATATGTACATTTAGGTAAGGTTATATATTATACATGTCAGGGGTTACTTTAGGCTATTGATGTTACTCAGGCTCATATTTTTAACATAATTTACTCATAGAAAATATAACAAGAATTTTGGTGTCCAACTCCCTTTTTTGCTAAATACAACTGATCAAACTTTTCTTTCTGCGAATGTTTGCACAGGTGATACTTGACAACTAACCATTCTACAAAAAAACAAGGCAATATTTTTCCTATTTCTGTTGTTTTTTCAAAACATGTTTTGACCCAGTTTTACCACCTGTCTAAATTGCCACTAGAATCTTTGAAGTTAACTGCAGAATATCTAAGTCAATGGAAATAGATCACTAACCCACACAGATGCAAGCATGCAATCAACTTAGATGGGACTTGAATATTTAAGCCTGATGTCATATCAACAAATATCCCTCAAATATTATGATAAACAAAAAAATTATTTACTGTCAAAATTTAGCTGCTGAAACAAAAACATAAATTTTGAAAAACAAAGAATAAAGCACATTTGTTTATTTTCATAAATAACTTACATTTCTTCTCTCTGATAATTCTATAAGATTTTATGCTCAAAACTTTTCGTAACAGTAATAAGTTTTATATATATATATAGACCCACACACACTTACTTATAAGTATATATATATATATATATATATAAATATATGTATGAGTAAGTAAAGTTGGTACTATTTACCCAACCCCTCTGTTTGGGCAGGATATGACACAAGGTCAATTTTTAAGCGGAGTTTAACAGGTTTGAATTCAGAGTTTTCCTTTTCCTAGACTAATTGCCTCACCAAGGCTGAAGAACCTAGTCTGTCCTACTATTTACCCATAGCTGGAGGGAGAATAATTGGATTCATACCTTCCCCAAGGGTATTAGTGCTATGTGAAATACAATCAGTCTCGTCCAGGATTTGAACTCGAGTCGCCGTGTTCATTTCCCTACGACGATAACGACTACACCACGGGCAGTAAGTAAAGTTGGTGACTGTTGTTGAGGGCAATCCGAAGGCTCCCTTTTCATTAGCTACTACACCGAGGTGTAGCACCGAGGTGTAGGCAAGGGCACTACTCCTTTCTCTGGATTGCTCCACTTTAACCTTGATCCTTACCTTATAATGGTGAGGGCAAAGAAGGGTATCATCAAGTACCATGTTTTGAGTCTTTGGTATGACTCGACCTGGGATTGAACCCTGATCTCCCAAGCCATTGGTGAACACTCTATCCACAAGGCCAATGGGCTTATATATATATATATATATATATATATATATATATATATATATATATATATATATATATATATATATATATATATATATATATATATATATATATATATATATATATATATATATATATATATATATATATATATATATATATATATATATATATATATATATATATATATATATATATATATATATATATATATATATATATATATATATATATATTGAAAGACAGATAAACAGAGAGAGAGAGAAAAATTCAAATTCAAAATCCCAGTGATGAAAAAATTCTTTATCAAAGAAACCCTTTTACCTTGGGAAAGAATTATTCATCCAACTGAGTTATGAATTTAGAGAGCTGTCTGAGATTATGAGAGGATTAAAATTATGAAGAAGTCTTGGTCTATCATATTTACTGAAACTTGTGTGAGAGCATTTAAAGCCAGAGAAGAATTAAACAAAGACATTTTCAAGTTGTGGAACATTTTATTGGATAAACAGATGGAAGGGGTTACAAGTTTTTGAACAGGCAGCAGCCATTTTTACTATTCCTGAAATAACTGAAGCATAATCAGGGAAATCTCATTAGATATGACAGCAAGCGATTTGCCAAACCATCCAAAAAACTATAAACTAAAAATTTACAAAAAAACATAAAAATATATAAATTCCTCAAATTTTATAAATGCTGAGTCTGACTCCAAAACAACGTAACTGCCAATTATAATTACTTAACTTTTCATTTATTCAAAAAAAAAAAAATTGTGGAGAGAGGGGGGGGGGCGGTTGTGATTTTCTTGACTGACAAGCAGGTTGACTCTACTTTCCTGAATTTGATATGGGCGGGGCACTTTTTTTGTTTGTTTGTTTGTTTTCTGAAAACTGATTCAGGGAATTGTTACTAATTGAAGTCCTATCCCTTTTTCCTTTCCCTTGAAATGAGGCAAGACTGAAAATACAGTGAAGAGGATCCTTACAAAGCAGAGGCCATCAACTCAGAGATTAATTTGGTTTTACTCATTGTTTGACAGACACACAAGGCAATAAAAATTCGAAGAATTATCAAGGGACCAATTCTAAATTTGGACCAAAAATTTAAAAAATACAAGAGTCCTTTAATAAATCAAGTGGATTTTGCCTTAGGAATTGCAAATAAGAAGTACTGTTTATAGTTGAATTTTTGTACAACAGATTCAATAATGATGAGTCCTTTCATATCCCAGAACATTGTCAGCATCATCTTCTTCACTGACTGCTGCGCCCAGAACTTTTCCTTTACCAGAAAGTCCGAGTATTTAGACTCCATTGATTGTCTTTTCAACTCACGCTGGTAGTGGCAAATTCATGTTTAGCCCATTTGTAAACATTTTTTCAACTCAAACATTTTTCTCTGTCCACATTACAGATTCTTCTGTAAATTTCACATGGTTTGCACTTCTCAACCATGAAAAAATTGATGACAGACCTCTGTTCAAGCCTGAAGTTCTCTGTGTCATTTATTGCCATTTTGAATAGCCTCAAAAGAAACCTTTTTGTAAGATTAAAATAATTTTTGCAATAGATCAATTCTAAACAATGCAGAATTTACATTTATGGAAAAAAATTCAGAAAAAAAAAATTCTGCTTTTTTGAAAAAATTTATTGAATGACTTTTGTACATATAATAGGTCCCTACTCAGTCAAAAACATTCCCCTTATTTATTGAATGACCCTCATATTTATACAATTTCCAAAGGAACCCTCATTGTGGAGCACTGGTTAGCAAGCTAGCTTTACAGACCCTAACTACTGGATTGAGTTTGACACACTTCGTGCCCATATTTGTGGCCTTGTACCACACAAAGCTAAGGACAGATGCTTGCCATAGCAATTATTATCATAAGAAATGGAATCAGCAACCTGATTTCAAATCGTAGACGTGGCTAATTGCATTTCATGTGCTAAAGTTCTCCCATAGCTAAGAGTAAATGGCAATCCATCTAGGAGAAGAAAACCTTTGAATTCTAATCAGCTGTATGCTGATTAAAAATTGACTTTGTGTCTGATCTGGCTCCACATGAGGATGAGGTAACTTTAAAGCTCAGCTGAGTAAATAATTGGATACTTCATCAATACAAACTCCTCTGAAGAGCACCCATGTGAAACTCCAAGTCATGAGTTTTTATCCTGTTTCATATTATTTTATAGTCGTAAATATTATGATACAGCTCTGCCTTTTTGTACATAGATCACTGGATTTTACTTTTTAAAATGGTTTTAGCAGTAAATTTTAATTATAGTTATAGATTTATTTGGTTCTGATTATATATAAATATATATATAATAAATATAACTTTCTAAAGAGACATACACATTAAAAATATACACATTTCATAAGCCAGAGGAGCCGACCATGGTGCAACAGAGGGCATCTAAGTATTCTTCTTCTAATTATGAGTATATAACGGTGCAGACTATGGCATGGCAACCAATCCAGGAAAAGGAAGACTGAATTCAAACCTGTTACATTCTGTTTAAAAACTGACATGGTTGCATCCTGCTTGTAGCAGAGGGGTTAGGAAAATATATATATCAGAAGATATTTATATACAATAAAAGCAATATTTCATTATATATTCCATTGAACAAATCAAATATATACATGAATATATACCAAAATACACTGATTTCACTCGAAACAAACAAGCACACACACACACACACAGACACACACACACACACATTACTGGCAGAATAGGCTGATTATATATATGTAAATGCATTGAATGTGATTAAGAAATAGATTGTCATTGGTCACATATATATATATATATATACAGATGTATTGTTGTTGGGTTTGTACTCCAGTCACGCTAATACATTCACTTTTGGGCAAATACCCTCAGGAAAGATATGAACACCCTTATCCTCCCAGCTATGGGTTAAATAGTACCACTACTGTTCTTCAAGGAGAATAGCTTTGGCATTAAGTAACCTACAAAGGTTGATATGCCATTAAACAAAGAAACCAAACCTATTGTTGTTGGTCTAATGAAAGGAAAGGATATATTCTAAATTTAATAGGTCTGCAAATGATTTCAAATTTGGTATTTAATTTTTTTAATAATTTTATTTCATATACTTGTATGCTACTCATGTTTTGAACACCCAAGTCCTCTTCAGAAGATGGATTGTTAAGTTCTGACTGTTAAGTCTTTTTAATAGAAAAGATTATCTTGATTGGTTGTTTTGATTTTGTTTAATTCCAGTTTTTGTGTTTGTCAATGTCCCACTGGAGTTCATTGTCTGTGAAAACCTCTAGTCGAGGTGAATGTTTTTGGTTTCTTTGTATATATAGATATATATTCTGTGTCTGTATGTGTGAACACACTCATACAAGCATATATACTCATGTATATATACACTACATAGACATTGCTCAGTTAGCTGGGTCTGTAGAATACACCGACTGCTTCTCTGCAGAGGGCTAAGACCCCTGCCCCAACAAGTGTTCTAGATATGACACGAAACAATCTGATGGTGAGGTTCCAGTAATGCTAGAGCATTGGGTAATGCAGAGAACCCCTTCATTGCCATTGCTTCCAGGAGTAGTAGCACCTGATAGGGTCCTACTTATGAATCAAACAGAACTAAATTGTGTACTTATGTTAAACTGAATTGCTTGAAATAGGACTGTTTTGACATTTAAACTGCATACTTATGCTAAACAGAATTGTTTGAAATAGAATTGTTTTTGACATTAAAACTGTACTAATGCTAAACGGAATTGTTTAAATTAGAACTGTTTTGACATTTAACTGTTTGTAAACTTAAACTATACTTATACTAAACTGAATTGCTTGAATTAAAACTGTTTGCCTAAACTGAATAGCTTGAAGTAGATATGTTTTTGACATTTAAACTGTGTATTTATGCTAAACTAAATTGTTTAAAATAGAACTGTTTATTTGTATAAAAATGGATTTGGCATTAAATAACCTACAAAGGTTGATATGCCATAAAACCAAAACAAACAAAATACATACACACATTAATTTGGTAGATTTTTGTTAGTTTTATTCATGATATTTTTTGTTCTTGTCATATAATTAAGCTAATGATTAATTATATTAATCATCTTTTGTTAATTATATTTTATTATTTAGTTTGGTAAGGCTTTGAACTACTCAGTGTAACTTGATTCAGGTGTCATAGTCTGACAGGGCACTCGCAAGCCTGTGTGGAAAGGATATGACAATCATCTGTCATAATAAACTCCCAGACATGAAATAGAGTTGGACATGCAGTTCGAGTGAATTGAATGGGTGGATGACATCATGTTCAGAAAAGATGGCTTGAGAATTTTAGGATTCTGAAAAAGACAGGTAGTTGAGGTACTATTGTTAAAGGGGGCAGTTGAGTTTTTCGGATCTGATCAGATCAGATCAGTGTGGGTCTTAACCGGCAGAGATGAGTTGAAAACTTAGACACTACAAGATGTGCTGCACGTTGGGGCGAGTGTCAGCATACTATCGTTAGCATAGGCCCTTATGATTTGTGTCTCTCTCTCCTCATGTTGTCAAGGGCTGAAGGCAGAAAGAAATAAACCTGTTCAAATCAGAAGTGA
>OY757930.1:70023035-70025535 GCA_963585895.1 Sepioteuthis lessoniana | reverse complement strand
CTAAAGGCTTCCTTTTCAATAGCTACAACACCAAGGTGTTGGGGAGGGCGCTAATCCTTTCCCTAGATTGCTCCAGTTTACCCTTGATATGAACTATATAATGCTGAGTGTTAAGCAAGGTGGTATCAAGTACTATTTTTCGAGTCTCTAGTATGACTCGACCTAGGATTGAATCCTGGCCTCCTGGGCCATTGGCGAACTCTCTACCCACAAGGCTGTCCTCAAATGAGGACACTAGATCATAATGGGTTAAGATTTTGTTGCAAATCTTATTTTGGACCTTAGCATCAATGAATATCATTATGAATGTTTTCAGCACTGACCTGGGTTCAATCCCAGGTCGAGTCATACCAAAGACTTTAAAAATGGAACTTGATACCACCTTGCTTAACACTCAGCATTATAAGGTACGGTTCAAGGGTAAAGTGGAGCAATCCAGGGAATGGAGTAGTGCCCTCCCCTACACCTTGGTGTAGTAGCTATCGAAAAAGGAGCCTTCGGGTCACCCTCGACTATGGTCGCTAACTTTACTTTACTTTACTTTACCATTAATCATGTTTTTTGTTTTGAACAAAATCATAAGTCGATCTGTGAGTAGTATGGATTTTCCAACCCCTCCGGCCGGGCAAGATGGGACAGAGGGTCAATTTTTAAACGGAGTTTAACAGGTTCAGATTCTGTTTTTTCTTTCTCCTGGACTGGCTGCCAAACCAAAGCTGAAGAACCCAGTTTGCTCTGTTATTTACCGATATCTGGGGGGAGAATAATTGGTTTCATGCCTTTCCTAAGGGGATTAGTGCTTTGTGAAACGCAATCTGCTTCGTCCAGGATTTGAACTCATGTCGCTGAGTCCATTTCCTATGATGATAACCATTACACCACTAGCACCTCCTAGAACTGTGAGTTGTAAGGTAATTTATGACAGTAATGTCAGCATGTTTTTGGAAGAAGAACTATTTTAACTTTAAGCTAATAGGTAAGAATTAACATTAGCATATGTGAGAAACTAAGCCGTCATTGATGGAGATGAACAAATACAATGCACACACTGAATTGGTTGATAAATATAACCAAGTGTATTAACCTTCTTACAACTGATCTTTTTCAAGTCAAATTTGTTCATTTTCCTGAAATAAAATTTGTTGAAAGAACCCTACAAATTATAAATTTTTGGAAAGCTTATTATCTACCATTCTAAGAACCAAGAAAGAATTCATCGAAATTAGTTTGTTTTGTTGTTTAATGGCATATAAACCTTTGTAAGTTATTAATGCCAAAGCCATTCTCCTAGAAGAACAGTAGTGGTACTATTTAACCCATGGCTGTGATGATAAGGGGGTTCATACTTTTCTCATGGGTATTTTTCCGAAAGTGAACATAATAGCATGACAGGATTTCAAACTCACTATGATTCCACAGTCCAGTGCTTTAACCATTACACCACGAGGACACACCTCATGGAAATTAGTTCATCTTAAAATATTAGAGCACAAAGCAAAAGAAGGGAAACACTAGGGAAGGAAAACTAGATTGCACCAATCTGAGGGTTAAAACCATGAAAAAAGATTACCAGGACTGGTTTTTTGGCTGTATGGCATGTCAACCTTTTATTTTTTGATTGTATGGCATGTCAACCTTTTGTAGGATTTCATGCTTTGGTCAGTTTTTATTTTTGCTTGCAACTATTTGCATTTACACAACTGCCATGGGAAGGATGTGACACAAGCTTAATTTTTAAGCAGAGTAAATATAGTTTGAATTCAGAGTTTTCTTTCTCCTAGACTGGTTGCCTAACTATAGCTAAAAAACACAAGAGAAAGTGTTCAAGTTTATAATTATCCTATGCTATTCAAATAAAAGAAAAAATGACTTCATAAAAACTCAGTCTTGAAAAGTATACTTCAGATATAAAATCAGTTAAAAGATATGCGGAAAAGAAACTGAGTACATAATTAACCGATGCTGTTAAAATGAAAAGAAAAAATGGAAAAGAAAAAACACTTTTGACATCTCATAATAACCAGCCGTAGATTCTGGAGATGTCAAAGGGAAGGTTCTAAGAAATCAACAGGCTAAACAAATTTTAATGTGTCTCTAATTACTGTTTCTTTTTTTATTTTGGGAACATGGCTTTACTGAACAGACAAGCAAATACAAATGTTATCTTGTCCAGTCGGCTGGGGCTGTAGAATACACCAACTACACTTCTGCAGAAGGGGTAAAGACCTCCCCTGAATGAGAGTCCTGTATATGACACTAAACAATCTGATGGTGAGGTTCCAGTGATGCTGGAGCTTTGGGGAATGTGGAGCACCCCTTCATTACCATTGCTCCCTGGTCAATTCTGGCCCGGAATGGTAGCATCTGATAGGACCATATCTATGGGTTGAATAGAACTAACTGCATACTTATGCTAAACCGAATTGTTTGAATAAACTGAATAGCTTGAAATAGAAATGTCTCTGACAATTAAACTGTGTACTCATGCTAAACTGAATTG
>OY757930.1:69973035-70020535 GCA_963585895.1 Sepioteuthis lessoniana | reverse complement strand
ATTTCCCCCTATATTCTAGACTCTTCTTTCTTCTTCCCTTTTCTGTTCTGAACATTTATT
Organism: Sepioteuthis lessoniana; assembly: GCA_963585895.1. Taxonomy (NCBI): domain Eukaryota; kingdom Metazoa; phylum Mollusca; class Cephalopoda; order Myopsida; family Loliginidae; genus Sepioteuthis; species Sepioteuthis lessoniana. The sequence continues at coordinate 70,020,475 of OY757930.1, read as the reverse complement.
TCCCTCTATATTCTAGACTCCTCTTTCTTCTTCCCTTTTCTGTTCTGAACATTTATTTCCCTCTATATTCTAGACTCCTCTTTCTTCTTCCCTTTTCTGTTCTGAACATTTATTTCCCTCTATATTCTAGACTCTTCTTTCTTCTCCCCTTTTCTGTTCTGAACATTTATTTCCCTCTATATTCTAGACTCCTCTTTCTTCTCCCCTTTTCTGTTCTGAACATTTATTTCCCTCTATATTCTAGACTCCTCTTTCTTCTTCCCTTTTCTGTTCTGAACATTTATTTCCCTCTATATTCTAGACTCTTCTTTCTTCTTCCCTTTTCTGTTCTGAACATTTATTTCCCTCTATATTCTAGACTCCTCTTTCTTCTCCCCTTTTCTGTTCTGAACATTTATTTCCCTCTATATTCTAGACTCCTCTTTCTTCTCCCCTTTTCTGTTCTGAACATTTATTTAATCTATATTCTAGACTCCTCTTTCTTCTTCCCTTTTCTGTTCTGAACATTTATTTCCCTCTATATTCTAGACTCCTCTTTCTTCTCCCCTTTTCTGTTCTGAACATTTATTTCCCTCTATATTCTAGACTCTTCTTTCTTCTTCCCTTTTCTGTTCTGAACATTTATTTCCCTCTATATTCTAGACTCCTCTTTCTTCTTCCCTTTTCTGTTCTGAACATTTATTTCCCTCTATATTCTAGACTCCTCTTTCTTCTCCCCTTTTCTGTTCTGAACATTTATTTCCCCCTATGTTCTAGACTCCTCTTTCTTCTCACTTCCTCTATTCTCAATATTTCTTCTCGCCTCCCATATTCCAGATTCTTCTTTCTTCTTCCCTCTTCTATTCCTACCTCTTCTTTCTTCTTCTCCATTTCTGTTTCTAACTTGTCCCTTTCATTGCCACCCCTTTCTTTATTCCCTGCACCTTTTTTTTTCCTTTCTCTCACTTTCTTCTTTTCACTCTATTTTTCACCAATTCATCAATCTTATTTAAGCAAACAAAATCTCCACTTAATTGTATGTCCCCAGTCTCTGTAGATATTCCTTCTACAATCGTCTTAATATTATCCTCAGATAAAAGACTGAATAGGCTTTCCTTTGCTTCTTGAGTTTGCTGATAGGAGCAAATTCATGATGGTGCTAATAGAAGATGCAACAGATGGTGACAAATATGAAAGAAACACCACAGACAGTCAATATAGACAAAGATTGAGCCTAGCAATAAAAGGTTGTTTTTTTTGCTCTGTTAAAAAGATTCTTCCTAATAATCAAGCTGATACTTATTCTGATACATCATGGGCCACCCATGGCATATCAACCTTCATGGGTTATCTAATGCCAAAGCCATTCTTGTAGAAGAACTGTAGTAGTAATAGTAGTACTATTTGAAAATTATCATTTTCTAATTTAGGACTAACTAAAAAAAGAAAAATCGTACTTTTTTGGAGAACTAAAAGAAATTATGAAAATGTTTCAAATCAAGGGGTACCTTTTTTAAAATACCATTTTAAATGTAAGCCAAAAAAAAAAGAATAATTTGAAATATGTAAAAGTTTACATTTTTAATAATTAGATTCTTTTTATTGCAACAACACATTTTTAATCCTTACCTTCTTTTTTTATTGCACCAACCTATAATGTTACATTGTTCTAGTTTCATTAATTTCAATAGGACACATGACACAATGAATATAGGCATTTGGTTAAATTGCATCTAAGTGAAATTAGAGGTTGCAAATTCAATCCTGACACAGGGTAAACAACAAGGAATACTTCATCATCATCATAATGCCGTGGTGCTAGCATGGATTTCTCAAACTCTCTCTTGCCATTTGTCTCTATCATCCATTGCTTCTGGCTGGTCTTCAAGATTATATCCTGTATCCGTACTGAGCTGTTGTAGATAAGTTCTAGCTGGATATCCAACACCTGCTTGTCTGTGTGAAGGGGTCCATAGAGGAATGTCGCTTACTTACTATAGCTTAAACTTGTACCAAGTCATGGTTAGTGGAATTAGAACAATCTACCCATATAGATCAAATAAAGGGTTTGGTTCAAAGTTTCGTGTAGGCACCCAAGTTTAACATGAAACAACTGAAGAAGGCGGAAGAAGCATCATCCAAAATATTGTGAATATAACGATAAAGATAAAGACAATAGTTCAAATACTCTAAATGATAAAAATTATCAAAGCTTCAACTTTGAAGTTTAGACAAATAAGGATTTGGAGTTGATTTTTTATTAGCTTTTTCTTGTTCATGAATGAGATGTTGCAAATGAGGATGAAGGCTGGTTAATAATTGTCTGAAGTCTCCACTGCAATTAAACAGCCTTTATCCTCATTTGCAACATTAAACTCTAGAACAAAAAAAGGCTAATAAAAAAAATCAACTTCAAATCCTTGTCTGTCATTCTTAATAATGTATATATATATATATATATATATATATATGAAAGTAAATATGGATTAAAATCTGACAGTTCTTATGACTTTTGAATTATGAACACTACATGCACATTTGTGTATCTTTTCATTGTATATTTCTCATTTGCTCCTGTCATCTCAGCAAGCATCCATTGCTATGGGAACTATTTTGAAATCCAAGTCTCGATGATGGTTACTGAAACCAAAATGTTAATGTCGACTTTACATCATAATAAATTCACCTATTTGGATTGTTTTTCTGGCACCTTCATATATATATATATTTTTTTTTTTCCCTGGAGAATAATTGAAAAACAAAGTAATCCAAGATAGATGTTTGATAAAATGCAAAAACATTCAATCAGCATTCTTTTCTAAAAATCTATCATGTGATTGGCACAGGCAATGAATGATTGAACAGTTATATTATCATTCTATGTATACACTCTCCTCCTTCTTTTTTTTCTATTTCATTAAACATCCATCATTGTTCTATCAACACTTGTTTCAGCATTTTAAAGTCCTGATGAAGGTTCATTAAAACCAAAACATTTTAAAGTTGACTTTCCTTTGAATAAATTCATCACTTTTGGATTACTTTGCTTTTGAATTTTTCTCTATACTGTAAAATTTCTTATTCATTATTTCATTATTTACCTCCATATATAATTTGCTTTGTGGGATTGTTACCCAAAGAAACCAATGCTAATGGGCCAATTTTTCATGAAACTATTTGTATTGGGAACTCTTTTCACATCAAAGAGTGTTTTGTGGTATTTGTAGGTGTAGGATGGAGACAAGGAAGTCTTTTTCCCAGCTCCCAAAGATGCTCAGAACATTATTGCTTGAAATTCATCAAGAAATTCTTATTTGACTTCAAGGCAAGTAAAGGGGCCATTTGCATTATTGCCCCCAACCCGCAATCACTTGCAGGGACACTCAGAATTTTTAGAAGAAAATAAATAAAATAGAACCCATTCATATAAAGAAAATCTAATTTTTGTTCAACAAAATTTACCTTAGTATATCCTTTTTATCATGGGCAACACTAGATTCTTCACATAATATATATATATATATATATATATATATATATATATATATATAAATAAGATTACTTTATCAAAGAGTGAAGTTGAGTCAGCCATATTTCAAAATTTCAAATATATGTTTGAAATTTTGAAATATATATATATATATATATATATATATATATATATATATATATATATATATATATATATTTGAAATTGTAAACTATTGATCATTAAACTTATATACCCACACATGAATATAGATAACCACTTTGCATATCTGATATACTTACTCATGATCATCTATGTTAATAACGCAATTTGCTATATTCATAACTCAAGATTTCTAAATGTCAGTTATAGAGCATACATATATATATATATATATATATATCTGTAAGTTAAGATTGTGTAGACATGGAATCAATAGTATTTCATGGCTGTCAGTTTCTCACCTATTTGATCATCAGACCAAGCACTATTGACCCTGTGTCTACACTATCCTAACTCATATATATATAAATATATATATATATATATATATATATATATATATATATATATATATATATATATATATCTATATATATATATACACAATGTAAAGTTCAGTTACCTATAGTTAAAATATATATATATATATATATATATATATATATATATATATATATATATATATATATAAAATGTTAACAAATACAGCCTTTTCTTCTCACTGCGACAGAGACATTTGTAAATTGTTGAATGTTAAACTGAGAATAAAAATGAATTTAATAATGAGTTCCTTAACATAAACATGTCCTTTGCATAACAAACATGTCCACTGCATTACTGTCAATTTCATAAATCCTGATTATTTTCCTGAAACTGGCAGTAATGCGAAATATGCATTAGTTTTAAATACAAATAAGTAGAAATGCATTATGGAGACTCCTGAATAATTATCAGGCTGCAGCCAGACAATATCTAAGATGCTGCTGCATTTTCAGTAGATAGTTTTTATGGGGTGGAGTTACTCCAAGCTGTCTGGTTTTGAATTCACAGTTTTTTTCTTCTTCTTCAAGACTGGTTACCTTATCAAAGCTAAAGAGCTCAGTCTGCCCAACTATTTTTGCTATGGCAGAAAAGAGAAGACTTCAGTTCATGCTTTTATCAAGGACATAGGCCTTAAGGGAAATGCAGAGAATCTCATCCAGGATTTAAATTTGGGACACCAAATGCATTTCCCACAAGAATAACTGTTACACCAAGCACCATTCAATTTAAGGAACCCATTTTTAAATCTGTTTTTTAATCTTGGTTTTAGTCCCAGACCAATATTTTACATCGTACTAAGAAATCTTCAAAGATAAAAAAACCGATGAAAAATTTCTTAGAAAAAGGGAATTTTCTGCAGGTGTCATACAAAACATTTTTGGGAAAAACACCACAGCCTATATACATATATATTATATCATCTGTTCTTTTCATACAGCCAGAGTTATGATATAGGTATAAAAATAAAAGATATAATAATAATAATAATAATAATAATATATATATATATATATATATATAGAGAGAGAGAGAGAGAGAGAGAGAGTAATTATCTATTTTTGGTATAATATGCAATTCACCTAAGTATATAGCAATAAAAAAAATATGACGAATATGCAGATAATTACTGACTCCCACCTAGTGATAGTAAGTGATGCTTGTGTGTATAAATATATTGTCTTATTCAAAATATATGTATAGGAATGAAATTTATTTCTGCCTCCTTCCAGACCGCGTGTGAGTGGGTGTGTCTTTACAAATATATGAACACATTTTAGGTACATGAAGGTACTAAGTTATCTCCCTTAAACTTGATCACGAAAACAAATAGGCAGCAGTTGTCTCCCTTAGATTTACATGACATTTATAAGCCATATGAAATTTTCCAAACTACACCATAACATTTTTTAACGTATCCCCGATTATATCTTTAAATCTGTTCTTTCTTTAATGATTAATAATCGACTAAATTTTCTATTAAATTAATTCTCTTTATATTTTGTATTATATATTTGGTTTGACTAAGAAAACTTTACAAAGGTGTTGCTAAGTATTTGTTCATAAAAATTGTGGTGGCAATATAAACATTTTTGGAAAGCTGAGAATTTAAAGATATCTCAGCACATAAAATTTGGATAAGTAATAATTGTATCTGTAATTACAGAAATTAAACATAATAAAACTGCTTATTTTTAATCTATTGCATGATTATAGAGAAAGAAAATATTCAGTTAACATTTTTCTATAATGAAGATCAGGTTTTCTCCAACTTTTTACTTGATGCACTCCTTGTAACCCAAATTAATTTCAATTCACCTCCTTAGAAATTAATTGAAAATTAAATTACTAAAAATAACTAATTTACCAGTGTTTAATATAATTTACATAAGAAAACCATCAGTAAAGTATAAATGCAAACACCTTTAATTCTTAAATTATTTTTTAATGGAAAGGATGAGATTGGTGAGGTTGATTTTTAAAATGTTTTCGGTTTCAAGATCAAATTTTTCACAAAATACAGGCACGTTATTGTGACACTATGAAGTGGGTGTGCCAAGCAGACAATCTTTTTGTTTGTTTTCGCATGAAATCAAACAAAGGCTTGAGCTTGAGATCTCGACGCGACTGGAAGTGAGCAAGAGAAGACCAGTCAGGGGAGTTGGAAAAAGGAACTCAGAGAAGGCAGTCGACACCAGACAGCAGAAGAGACCAGTCGGCATGAGATGGAGTCCAGGAGCAGTGAGGGAAGACCAGTCAAGATGAGTCAGCATTCCTTATGGCTTTGTGGAAATTTCGTGAAGGATGCACGTCAGCGTTAGTCTACGGATTCACAGGGAATGCAGTGTCACGGAACCACCCTTCTTGCACTTGAGTTAACCCAAGCCTATATTGTTCGTTTGTTCTTTGTTCTTTTTCTCCCACTCCCTCGGTTGTATTTCTTGTAGCCATAAAGAAATGTGAAATACACCGGTGGAAACCACTAGATGGATCACCGGCCAAGACAGAATTGTTCAAAGAAGTTGATAAGTACTAGGGGGCCACAGGGGTAGGGTCACATTATAATAAATGGAGTATTTAAAAATATAATAATACACACACACACACCAAGAAATACCTGGTAATACTGAAACTGACTTAACAAGTGAAGATCCTGATCTCTTTGGTCAGAGTAGGTTATTTTGTTAATTATAATTTCGATTTCAATTTTATTTATTAAAATCTGTTACCACAAATAAGAATTAAAATTTCAACCATTGTATTTTTATTTTACTTTTCCATTATTTTTCTTTCTTTTTTAAATCTATATTTTTATTCTTATTAAATATTCTTTTTTTTTTTAAGACATCTCATAACCTTTTTAAAAAAGGATATTTTAGAATTCAGTATTTTTATTAAAAACTCCATTTAAAGTAAAATTGTTTTTAGTTTTCCTTTGTAAAAATATAATTATATATATATATATATATATATATATATATATATATATATATATATATATATATATATGTGTGTTAATGATATATATAATAAGATATATATCATTAATAATGCTGAAAAGATCTTTTTGCTCAGAGCTAGATCCTTCATTTATCTAAATAACGAATATGTTGGAAATGACACATCAATAGGGGCCATCACAGCCAATCAGGAATTCTGTTTGGCGTATAATATTTAGCGACTAATCTCCATGAACTTGCAGTTTTTGTTCTCCTGTTATAAAGGGATTTATAAATGCAAATTAATAATTACTCCCTTGGGCATCTGTAAGCTTCTATTCACCTAGCCAAAATTTTATTCACCCACTCCAGGGGTCAATATAGTTCATTTTGAGAAACCCTGAAAGAGAGGATTACTTTTTCAGTTGGCTGGGGCTGTAGAATACACCAACTGCATCTCTACAAAGGGGTAAGACTCTCCAACAAAGTGTCCTGGATATAACACTAAAGCATCTGATTGTGAGACTTCCCTTCTAGAGCTTTAGGGAGGGCAGAGTACCCATTCCTTGCCATAACCATCAGGTCTCATCTGACACAGAATGGTATTACCTATGAGGTGAAATAGAATTATCAATCATTTACTATCCTTGAAACCATTTAACTGCGTGCAAACAAATGACTAATGCTGAATTAGTATTACATAGCAATACTTGGTGCTACTTAATGAATAATGTTGGACAGAATTATTAGTGTTTGATAGCAATACTTAAAACCATTTTATTGTATGCAAGAAAATGAGCCTTGGCTCATGAAAAACATTACCAACAAACTATTTGTTTACAAATTCTATTTTTTTTATAGATATATGTATAAATTGAATTTGACATGAAATAACCTACAAGTTTGATACACCATAATATACAACCAACTAATCATCTCGTTCTTTCATTCTCATATGTATGTGGACTGAGTTGGGTGCCTTCCCAAATGTAACTGAGGTTGAAGTCCACCAAAAGGCTCCCTTTTCGATAGCTACAACACTGAGTTGTAGGAGAAGGCACTACTCCTTTCTCTGGATAGCTCCACTTACCTTTGATCCATACCTTATAATGCTTAGTGTCTAACAAGGAGGAATCAACTACCTTTTTTTGAGTCTTTGGTATGACTCGGCCCGAGATTGAAACCCGGCCTCCCAGACCTTATAAATGAGCAGACAATTAGTATTGTAGGGAGTTGAATTCTAACTGGTTGTACAATGCTTGACCTTAGATTCATAGCTGTTAGCAAGACCATACTGAGCCAATCTGGGCAGGAGCAATGAAAATCTGAGTAATAAAAGAAATTGAAAAATCAACAGGGGCTTAGAATTTGCTTTAATTCATTTGTTTAACAGCATACAAACCTCTTATGGATTACTTAATGCCAAAATTTGATTCAAATGATTTGCATACAGTTATATATGGTTTCAAGTATTCCAATCTAATACTAACAATTCTATGGTTTCAAGTAATGGTTCCTGCTTGATAATAATCATTTGTTTGCACACAGTTATATATAGTTTTAAGTATTCCAATCTAATACTAACAATTCTATGGTTTCAAGTCATGGTTCCTTCTTAATAATAATCATTTGTTTGTACATAGTTATATATGGTTTCAAGTATTCCAATCTAATACTAACAATTCAATGGTTTCAAGTAATGGTTCCTTCTTAATAATAATCATTTGTTTGCACACAGTTATATATAGTTTCAAGTATTCTTATCTCATATTAATTATTTTCAAGCAGATCTATTTGATTCATAGCTGGGACCCTACCACTCCAGGTCAGAGTGGACATGAGAGTAAAGACAATGAGAGGATGAACTCAAGAACTGGAGCCTTACCACTGGATGCAGTTTAGTTTCCAACCCTGATTCAGTTTAGTATAATACATTTTTTGGTGGGTTGAGGTCACCCACCCTCCATAAAAAGAATATACTTAACATATATATGTGTGTGTGATAAAGTTCACCCATGTAGATATAAGCTCACCTGAAGATTGTGTCCATTGCAATCAGATTTGTGAATGGTCTTAGTTAATCTTATTTCACCTTATAGTTGAAATACTGTAATATTGCTCTACATTTTTGTGCATAGAGCACTATATTTTACTGACTTTGACCATTTTAGTGGTAAATTATAATCATATATATATATTTTAATTTTATGCTTTCCTGTGTTAAACTTACTTTGTGTCATTCATGAAAAAAAATTATTATATAAATTTTTTCAATTATTTCTGCTAATGTAAAAAATAATAAATTGTATCTATCAAGTTATTTACACTGTCACTGTAAAAATTTTCAAGATATTTTTTGTCTCATTACATCTTGATCTAAATCTACTCAGAATCAGCTATTTATTGAATTTCAATAAAATTTCAATAAAATTTTATTCATTTACAAATAAAGTGAGTAAAGTTGGCGACCGTAGTTGAGGGCGACCAGAAGGCTCCCTTTCAATAGCTACTACACTAAGGTGTAGAGGAGGGCGCAACTCCTTTCCTTGGATTGCTCCACTTTACCCTTAATACATACCTTATATTGCTAAGTGTAAAGCAAGGAGGTATCAAATACCATTTTAAAGCCTTTGGTATGATGCAACCTGGGATTGAACCCAGGTCTCCCAGACCATTTATTTCTTAAAAAATGAAATTGGAAATATCTTTTAGAAAAAATCTACTTTTGGAAATTTATTTTAAAATGTTATATTTCTATCAATAATTTTCATCCTAAAATATTCATTTTCCTGAAGCTAAATCTCTTGAGAAATTGAATAAGTTGAAATTTTATTTTATGTCTGAAAATAATGCCATGAATCAGAATATAAAACGTGAAAATAATTTTTGTTTAATTTAGAAAATTTTTAGTTGATGTCTTCGTTTTTATTCTATGAAAAAAAAAATCATCTGAAAAATTATTTGACAAAGTTTTATTTTCATATTATATATATATATATATATATATATGTTTGCATTTCCCTTTGTACTAGGGAAAAGCATGTGTCTATTTCATCTCCTACTGCTCCAGGTAAATAGCAAGACAGAAAGGGTTCTTTAGTCTGGGTAAAGAAACCAGAAGAAAAATTCTAAATTCACAACCTGTAGAGTGTTGTTGGGAGAATTTTTCACAAATTGGTGTACCATTCTTCTGTTATAAGAAATCCTTGTTTCTTTCTGCCGCATTTCAATCAAAAACACAAACATAACTGAAGAAGATTAACAGAACAGATACCACACTTCAATCTCAGCCTGAAGACTTGGAAAAGGGAGAGTGAGTAAGCTAGTCTTATAAAGCAATTCACTAATGCAGTCTTCACTGGTGTGCCATGAAAATTTTTTTTTTTTTTTTTTCGTTAGACTAAGATAAGCTCAGTAAATAATCTTTTCTCTAAGATTTTTTCCGTGTCATTTTTATCCTTTGTTTTTGAAATGAAAGGAAAAGATTTAAATCATCAAAATTTCTATGAAATAACCAAGTAATTTCGAATTTATGAAGAGGGTAAAATTAATAAATTTTGTTATTTTCTTTTCAATTAAACTTGAACCTTTTCATCTGATATTTTATTTTTAAGATTTATCTTTCATTATTAATTGGGATTCTATCTATTTATTTATTTTTTAAAAATCTACAAAAAACCCAAAAAAAACCCCAATGACTGCATCTATATTTATTAATTCAAAAAAGGTTATTTATACATTCTGTAAAATAGATTTTTAATTTATTCTTTATCCTTTGAAGACAGTTTTCTAAAAAATTTTATGGATGTTTAATTTTGTTTAATTTCAAATTGATAGTTAATTAGTTTTGTTTTCAGGAAATCCAAATCCAAATAATTATTAGAATCTATACGTCGAGCAAACATTTCTCTCTATTTTTATTTTATCTTATTAATTCATTTTTTGATATTCTTAGTTTTCACGACGAAATTTATTATAATCAAAAATAGAAAACTGGATTTTGCCGTCAACGAAATGACAAGTTATCTCCCTTGAACAAATATAATTTTGGTTCAGACAGAAGTTATTTCCCTTACATTGGATCGTCAACTATATTTTTTTAGGAATTGAATTTGGTTTCCTCCAACCAAAAAGTTTCTGATTCAGTTCCTTGTAAGAAAACAGACCAATAAAAGCCTTTGAAACTTTTCTCCTGATAAATATCTAATTGAATAAATATATCTCTTTTTTATGTTGACATTTATGCGAATTTGTAAAAAAAAAAAATTAGATGAAAAGTATATTTATTTTAAAATATTTTTAGAAGAATTGTTCATTATTACATTTGATTTAGACAAGTATTTTTTTCCATCGTTTGGTCGAGGGCCAATTTGTTACAGCACTAATCAGGTCTTCCAGACTACATCCTGTGTCCGTACAGAGCTGTTGTAGATAAGTTCTTGATGGTCAGCCAACACTGGCACGTCCATGTGCAGGGGTCCATAAGAGAACATCACTTATGAGTTTGTCCTTGCTTCTCCAGCACTGTATTGTGTTTCTTGTTTGTCTTACTTGGATGGTTTTAGAGATGGGAGGTAAGTGGCTGTACAGTTGTTGCTTCCAGAATTTGTTCAATATAGCTTGTAGCATTCTTGTGCAGATCCCATGTAGCCTTTTCTCAATACACTTTCTCAGCATCTATGTGGTGCATCCATACAGTAGAATTGATTCAGCCACTGCTAGGAAGAAATTGTTTTATTTTATCAGATAGGTCATACTACATATGATTGATAACCTATTGATAGCAGTCCATTCTTATGCACCTTTGCTAGGTGCATAATAATGTCACTTTCAGTTGATGAGACACTGCTACCAAGGAATAAATATATGTGTCTATGTTTAAACAGGATTTTGTATTAAATAGCCTTCAAGGGTTGATATGCAATAAAACACAACTAAATAAAACCATCTTTTAATCTTAGTTACTTCATTGTAAAATCTCATTTCAGCTATTATTTCCATGACAGTGTAGAAGTGCATATACTAATAATGATAGTCATAAAGGATAAGCCCTTAGTGAGGCTTAAACTCATGTCTCCCCTCCCCCTCCCCCTCCCATAAACCTGGTGTGTTCTACTGACAATACTATAAAATCTTAAATTATGCATAAACCTTTTGCCCTGTGGATCAGCCCAAAAAATCCATGGCCCAGTTAGCTGGGGCTGTAGAATACACCGACTGCATCTCTGCAGAGGGGTAAGACTCCCCTAACAAGTGTCCTGGATATGACACTAAACAATCTGATGATGAGGCTTCATTAATGTTGCAGCTTTGAGGAATATGGAGTACCCCTTTATTGCCATCACTCTCAGGTCTACTCTGGCCCGGAATGATAGCACCTGATAGGGTTCTATCTATGGGTCAAATAGAACTGTTTGACATTTAAACTGAGCATAAACAAATGACTTAAACTAAACTGAATTGTTTAAAATAGAACTGTTTAATCATTTAACTGTGTGTAAACAAATGACTGATGTTTAATTGAGTTGTTAGTGTTAAATAGCAATGCTTGAAAACATTTAACTGTGTGCAAACAAAAATTAATTGTAAATAGAATTATTCATATTAGATAGAAATAAGTGAAACCATTTAAATGTGAAAAAAAAATGAGCTCAGGTTTGTTTAAAAATGTTATCAACGAAATGTGTTTAAAAATCATATATTTAATATATATATATATATATATATATATAAAGTATTTAGCATTAAATAATCTATAATGCTTGATATGCCATAAGACGAAACGAAACGAAACGAAACCAAAAAAAAAACAACAAAGTAATGACGTAAGAATGGGATGACAAAAAGACCTATGGAAGAAGAAGGGAGATATTTTCGTGAGAGATGAATTGGTTGAGTGAAGCTAAGTATAACTCATCTTTCTCCAACTGGCTGAATGTTAGCTTAGTATTAACTAGTTGTGTGGTATTTAGTTTAAAAAACAACAAATGAAAACATAAAATTTATCTCTAACTTTGTCTCTAAACATTTCGGCATTCTCTATTATGCGACATGGTTATTGCAAAAAATTCTCTCAGATATCTCCAGACACTAAAGAGAGTGACAAATGACTTTTCCAATGAATCAAATTTACCACTGATAATCATAACCAATAAAAATGATTTCTAAATGACTAAATTGTTTGGAGATAAAAAGCTGAAAAAGAAAGGGTGCTTAGGAGATAAAATAATTGTTAAGTGTTAAAGATAATCCTTTAACTGCACCTGGTAACACTGGGTCATCGTCAGGTCATCACATCATACAGCTATTAAATGATAGAGACAGTTTTACAAATGATAGTTTTTTAATCCTATAAATATTGTAGATTGGACTTTTCATAAAAGTCCTCAGACATTGAAATTGATGTTATAGTGAGTATTACTATAATAATTATGTAATATAATTGCGGAGGGATTTCATTTTATATATCTTGCCTTTCGGTTTAGTTAGGCTGAGAACCTTTCGCTTTGTGCATGGGTTAGTTAGGTACACACATTGAGTGCAGGTGTTCACGCGTGCACGGGGTGGATGTGACAATCAGAGATGTCACAATAAAAACCCCAGATAGGAAATGTGACCGGGGACGTGAATGACATCATGCCCGGAAGCACTGAGGATTTTGGAATTTGAAAAAAAAGAGTTAGTTAAGATTCGAGTCTAGAGGAAGGTAGTCGATTTTTGGTCTTGCTGAGGCGAGACCAGTTGGGGCCTATGAAATGTGCCACACGTGGTGGGGTTAGATGGAAAAGTCAGCATAGAAAGAAATTGTGTCTCTCTCTTCTTGTGTTGAAAAAACTTAAACTCAAAAAGGTTATAAAAAGTTTTGTACCTGAACCAATTTTGCATGTTTTTCAGATTCCTATGTTTATGAACATTTGTGAACGTTTTCCATATCTGTATGAATATGTCTTTTACACATATTCATATCTTGGTTATATTTTTGGACCTTAATGTTACAATTAGAATGTTTATATATATCAGTAAATTTCTTTGTTCTTTGGTTTTTTCCCCAGTCTCAAAACATATTTTCAATATCTTAAGCATCCTTGTTAAATTTTTATTTTTCTAACTACTCCCTTCTTTTTTTTAATTTATTTCTTTTAGGAACAAAATTTCCAAAGAAAAATATTCTTTCAAAATTTTATCAACACTAAAAATATTATAACTCCAGATCTTCTTTAATTTCTTGAAAAATCATTTTGGAATCATTATTTACTTTGACTAATGTCCACATCTTAGTTGTCAGTTGTTGTCCTATTTAAGCCATTGAACCCTTTAGACTTCTTCAGACTATTAACATGGGATTTTCAAACTGAACCCTTCATTCAATCCACAGGAATAGACTGTTCTCTTCTTGCTGGTTGTATTCAGGGGATAATCTTGTGTCAATTCACTCTTCAGTTGTTACTTATCTCTTTCACTGATCCAGGGTATTATGAGTTTTCAAGCATGAAAACCAGACATTGGCATGTTCGCCAATGGAGTGTTCGCCAATATTCACATGTTCGCCATTGGAGTGTTCGTCAATGGCCCGGGAGACCTGGGTTCAATCCCAGGTCAAGTCATACTAAAGACTCGAAAAATCGTACCTGATGCCGCCTTGCTTTACACTCAGCATTATAAGATACGGATCAAGGGTAGAGTGAAGCAATCCAGAGAAAGAAGTATCACCCTCCCGTAAACCTTGGTGCAGTAGCTATTGAAAAGGGAGCCTTCAGGTCACCCTCAACTGCAGTTGCCAACTTTACTTACTAGATACATTTAAGCAATGTTTATATTCACTGTCAGTGTTTCTTGACTAGGGTTCCACAAGAAACAGTTATAAATAGGTTAATAATGATATAATAATAATAAATTTTATGCAGGGGTGTTATATATTAACCTTTGACAGCATGTTAGTTGTAGATTTCAAAACAGGATATTGCACCTGTGTAAACAAAGGGACTTTATTTGTCTCTACCTCCCACCAGATAGGACTTGACACAATGTCAATGATCCGAAGGTTGATTATAGTGGGGATTAGGAGAGAGGAAGGTTAGGCATGAGCCGACGCTTGAGGCTTACTTGACTATGCTGGTCATCGACCCACTTAGTGCAATGTGGGTCTGATGAGCCTAGCTGAACTTGGACCCAAATCTGGGTCCAGGCATGAATACCTGATTATAGCTTAAACTAGACAGCAAGGTCCAGTGCTATACAAGGATAACAAAGTTGTCAATGATGCAGCTAACCCACTCGAAGGTGGCCCAGCCGAAACAGGAGGCCTTACGGCCTCATGTCTGCCTTTGTTGGACAGTGCTCACTAGCATCAAAGCCAACAGCAAATTAATGCCATCGGCCTCGATGCCCGGGGCTTTATTTGTCTCTGCCTCCCACGAGACAGGACTTGACACAAGGTCAATGACCCAAAGGTCGATTATAGTTGGGATTTAGGGGAGGGGCAGGTCAGGTATGAGCCAAGGCTCAAGCCCTGCTGTGTAAACAAGGGGACAGTGGAAATGAAGCAAGTGAATTGAGAGAAGGAAAAATGTATGGGTGTCCAGAAAACATACAACCTGGAAGTTTTTGATCCCAGAGAGTCAGGCAGTCATTTGGAGAGCAGCCACCAAGTAGACATGTCAGCCCAGACGGGCCCAGGTGACTCGCAGGCTGAGAACCAGCTCTGTATCATAGCTTCTGTCAAAGAAGCAAGAAGAAGCAAGGCTCTGAATATGTCTGCCCCAATGTGATGTCAACCATAGCAGTCTTCTGTCTCGTTCTCACCTGCAACATTTTGACTTTTGTAGCAAATAAACGCAAAGTTATATTTTTATAAGCAAGTGATATTATTCCTTCTACAGGTACATAACAAGGGTTCTCTATGATATTGTCGGGTTATATTTGCGAGATGTGTCACAAGTATAAAATAAAGTTTGGAAGCAGTACGTGTTCCTCGCAAGTAATTTCCCTAACAAAACAAAAACAAAATCTGAATAACTATAAAATAAAGGTTTATTATTCAGCTGGAATATCGTACCAAAGAACTCACAATGTTGTTATCGTTGTTGTTGTGGTCGATTTCGCCTTTAGTGTAAGTGGAAATGGCAATGTCTTTGCAAGACAGCGTGGCGTCTCTCGTGTTTTGGTGGGTGAGGGAGCAGTCCAGTAGCGTAACGTAGGTTCCTTGTTGTTAGCGGCTAGACCTCTGTTGAATTGGTCAATCGCTTTCTTTTTATAACTCCTAAGAGGATCAAAACGGGTATGAATGTTTTTTTGGGGAAAGTTCTTGATTGGTTAAAAAAAATCTATGGGCGAGAATTTTGTGTATTGTACTTTGGATCCTTTTTTTCTAGAATGTTCTAATGTTTGTTGATTGGTTTAAAAATATATGGGCGCGAATTTTGTGTATGTTGTTTGGATCCTTTTTTTCTAGAATGTTCTAATGTTTGTTGATTGGCTTAAAAATCTATGGGCGCGAATTTTGAGTATGTTGTTTGGATCCTTTTTTTCTAGAATGTTCTAATGTTTGTTGATTGGATCCTTTTTTTCTAGAATGTTCTAATGTTTGTTGATTGGCTTAAAAATCTATTGGCGCGAATTTTGAGTATGTTGTTTGGATCCTTTTTTTCTAGAATGTTCTAATGTTTGTTGATTGGATCCTTTTTTTCTAGAATGTTCTAATGTTTGTTGATTGGCTTAAAAATCTATGGGCGCGAATTTTGTGTATGTTGTTTGGATCCTTTTTTTCTAGAAAGTTCTAATGTTTGTTGATTGGTTTTAAAATGTGAGTGCGATGTTTGTGTATGTATATGAAATTTACGCTACAATATGGAAACTATTTCAAGGGGTCTGCATGAGTAAAAAGGTAAAGAAATGATGCACTCGACCATTAGTCATTTTGTAGACATTGCAATTGGCTTTGAAAATATTGTAGAGAAGAGGAAAATCTCGTATTTTGGTTTGGCGCGCAATTTAATTCAACACTGAATTTCACCCAATCAGGATGACTTATCCTATTCAGCCCGGACCTTCATTTCCGGCTAGCAAAACGGGTGAGCGGCCAAATCCAGTCTCTTCGGCTTGAAACGGCGACCAGAACAGACGTTCCTCTGATCTTCCCTGCTTAGCGATGCTTTTTAGCTAAACAAGCCACCCAGTGGGGACATCTCACTGTGGCTTTAACACTAGCAGCAGCAACATGGACACCCAACGAGGGAACCATCTAATTTATGGATTCTTTACGAGGAATCCCAGTTGAACATAAATTAGAAACATTCAGCATGCCTTCCACAGGCACCACTTCATGTCACCCCAAAAATTGCTCTCGACAACATGGAGATATCGCAGACTCTCCCCCAAAAACCAAATACAAAACTACACGGTGACTTTAAACACATCCCTCACACGTCCCACAACACGCTGCCATCTCAACATCCCGCTAAGCCATTTCGTCTCAAACATCCGACAAGCCTAAACACCACGAGTCTTGCAGCACCAAAAACAAACCATATTCAAAGCTGCAAATAAAGAACTTTCGTTGTTGTGTTACTAAAGAATAGTTTCGTAATTCATTTGTGTGTGCCTAAAAAAATATAGTGTTATCCTCAAACCGCTATAATATGATAAAAAGTATAAAAGAAAAAACATAAGATACAAAGCTAAATATTGTGAATGAGACTGGAAGCAAAGGGAATAGTGTGAACTAATGAGCAGTAGTGATAGAAATATTATACACAATAAAAAAGAATGAGTGGATGCTATCTTATCACAGCATCAGTAAAAAAAATATTTTCACAACATCACTTGACCATTAGAAAAAAAATCCTAAAAGGTTGATTACTATTTATTTTAACTGTACTCGTGAAAACTGCCTCCAAAAGCTATCGGAAGAACCCAACGAACACAAATGCCCGAAAACTAGAAAAGGCACAATATCAATTAGCAGGAATATATCTAAAAGAACAGGTAGAATACATACAAAATTAGATAGATGAGATTAGAGACTCGGTGGAAGATAGGCAATCCAGGATAGCCTGGCAAACAATAAACGAAGTAAGTAGAAGGAAGAGCACAGCCAAAGCAAAATTGAAAGCTGCAAGCCAACAAGAAAGAATAAAACTGTGGGAACAGCATTTCAAAAATCTACTAGGAAACCCACCGAAAATAACGAATGAACCGATCACCAGAATTATCAGTAAGCAATTAGACATTAAACTAGGTCCTTTCACCAAAGAAGAACTCGACTCGGTTCTTAGAAAAATTAAAAATAGGAAAGCTGCAGGGCTGGACGAGATACCCCCAGAAGTGTGGAAGACTAGACAATTCGACGACATACTGCTCCGACACTGCAACGCAGTCTATAGTCAAAATAGGATAGAAAGATGGATGATGGGATGCATCCTTCCTTTCCCTAAAAAAGGCGACCTCGGATTAGCCAAGAACTACTGAGGGATAACACTTACATCCATAGCAGCCAAAATCTACAATGCCCTACTACGAAACCGCATAGAACCCAAAATAGACAACATCCTTAGGAAAAACCAAAGGGCTTCCAGAGAAATAGATCCACAAGCTCACAAATATTGACCATCCGTAGAATCCTTGAAGGCGTTCGGGCAAAAAATCTTCAGGCAACATTACTATTTGTCGACTTTACCAAGGCCTTCGATTCCATACACAGAGGGAAGATGGAACAAATCCTACTAGCATACAGCCTACCAAAAGAAACCGTAGCAGCAATAATGATTCTCTACAGAAACACCAAAGTGAAAGTACGTTCACCAGATGGAGACACGGAATACTTCGACATTGTTGCAGGAGTACTACAAGGAGACACGCTAGCCCCATACCTCTTTATCATCTGTCTAGACTATGTGCTTAGAACTTCGATCGACAAAATCAGAGAAAATGGCTTCGAGCTGACTAAGAAAAGAAGCAAAAGGTACCCCGCAAAAACAATCACAGACGCCGACTACACTGATGACTTGGCGTTACTGGCGAATACGCCTAATCAAGCAGAGACACTACTGCATAGTTTGGAACGAGCCGCAGCAGGCATTGGCCTCCATGTCAATGCACACAAAACTGAATATATGTGTTACAACCAAACGGGCAACATTACCACACAAGACGGAGCCTCTCTGAAACTAGTAGACAAATTCACCTACCTTGGAAATAGCGTCTCATCAACCGAAAAAGACATCGACACATGACTAACGAAAGCATGGACAGCTATCGATAGGCTCTCGATCATATGGAAATCAGACCTGATCGATAAAATGAAACGCAGTTTCTTCCAAGCAGCGGTTGTATCGATACTGGTATATGGATGCACTACATGGACGCTAACTAAACGGCTGGAGAAGAAACTAGAAGGCAATTACACAAGAATGTTGAGAGCAATATTGAACAAGTCCTGGCGTCAACACCCCACGAGACACCAACTATACGGCCACTTGCCTCCCATTACGAAAACTATACAAGTTAGACGAACCAGACATATGCAGGATACTGCTGGAGAAGCAAGGACGGGCTCATAAGTGATGTACTCCTATGGACCCCCACATATGGCCAAGCAAAAGCAGTACAACCAGCTCGAACTTACATACAGCAGCTATGTGAGGACACAGGATGTAACCCTGAAGACCTATGAATGATAGGGAGAAGTGTTGTGAGAGGGTCAGGGATATCCGTGCTGGTGGCATGACATGATGATGATGTTGGGCTACCATAAAGCCAGAATTTTTATTTTAACATAATAAAGTCTAAAAATATTATGTTGGACTGCCATAAAGATAGAAATATCTGGACTTAACTGTTATACAATTTACAAATTTCAATACTTCTAACTTCTTAGTGTCATCTCTTTGCACAAATAATCATATATTTACATAAAGACTAGCTCACCAACCACTTCAAGATCAAGTTTAATGCTCACCCAAGGACAGATTTCATCTTGGCTTTAAGTCTAGGAGATGTATAAATTAATTAGCCCAGTTCAAGGGGTCTTCCTGTCCCAACCCAGACAGCACTGCTCCCTGGTCTAAAAGAGCTGGCTTTATTGCCTGGTTTGTGATGTGCCCCTAAATGGTACCACCCCATGGGAGGCTTCCTTTCAGCAGTGTCCTCATATTATCATTAATATTATTATTTTTTTGTTATGCCTCCTAGAGCATCTCCACTTTTTACTATCTTCTCACATCAACCTTTTAAAAGAAAGAAAAAAAAAAGAATTTTTGTACAGAACATATACATGATTAATACAATATCTATATGCATATCAAATTCAGTTAAGTAAAAAGTAAAGTTGGCGACCTTAGTCGAGGGTGACCCAAAGGCTCCCTTTTCGATAGCTACTACACCAAAGTTAATTCATCCAATAGTTTTTAAAAATGCCTTTTTTTTTCTTAGCATTTTTTCTGAAATCATCCAAATTGATCTTAAAATTTTCTACATTATTGCTGTTTTTGATCTGATAAGGCAATTTGTTCCAAAAATGTATGATTCCATTTGCAAAAAAATCTCATTGCTTAGTAGACTTAGTTTTTTAAATTTGTCTTGACAGTAAATTTCCAGTTCAAGGAGAAATATTTAAAAATCTCTTCCATAAGTAGAAGTTCAATTAATTATTTTGAAAGTTTCAATCAGACCAGCTCCCATCCTCAAAATGACCTTGTGCCATATTCTAACACCAAATGGGGATAAAGAGTGGCGCCAAAAATAGCTTAGCTTCTTAAACAACCCTCTTTGCTTTCTGTAGTACAAAGACTGGGTTTTTTTCAGTGTTTACTAAATGGTTAACTATTGAGGTACTCAATAGGCCCATTGCAGCTCAACTTTGATCAGACATTAGTCAGTGTTTTCAGCATGACAATATCTCTTGTTTATCCCTTACCTCGTAAAACTTGTAATTGAAACCAAAGCAGCATCAATGGTGTATTGTGGTTGACACCATTTGCTCTAAAAGGTTTGTTTTATTTATTTAAATGTCTATCAACTCTTCAGGGGTTATTTAAAATTGTACTTATGTAATTATAGACAAAGATACAATTTTTTGAAAATTCAATGGAAAATAGAAGATAGAGTTATGGTTATAATCAAACATTTAGAAATAAATTGAGTTTTGGCATTAAATAACCCATAAAGGGTTGATAGGCCATTAAACAAATAAACCAAAACAAAACCATTCATGTTATCTGAACATTTTTTATTATAATTATTATTTTAAAAATTTTAAATCATTCAGTTGAATATATGTTTATAGAGGTTAAAAACAGTTTAAAACCATACAACTCTATGAAAATTATTTATATTAGATTGGAATACTTGCTATCATATAACTGAATGCAAACAAATAATCATTGATAAATAAGTTTGCATGTTATCAAATATTCCTGTCTAATACAAATAATTTCAATACAGTTGAATGGTTTCAAGTATTCTTATCTAATACTAATAATTTATGTATAATTATATAGTTCTAAGTAAGTATTTATGTTTAATGATAATCATTTGTTTGCAGCTACATGATTTCAAGTATTCCTATCAAATGCCAATAATTTGCAAGCAATTACATGATTTCGAGTAACTAATAATAAAAATCCTTAGTAAACAATTATAACTTCACGTAACTATTCTTAATATGAATAATTTGCTCCCAGTTAAATAGTTTCAAGTCTTCTTATTTAACACTAATTATTTCATTAATAGTACTCATCTGTTTGCACAGTTATATGGTTTCATGCATTCCTACTCAATATTAATAATTTCCTAAGAGGTACTACCACTCCAGGTCAGAATGGACCTAGAAGTAATGGTAATGAAATGTTACTTCACACTCCCCAGGATTTCAGAAATGGAGCCTCACCACCTGATGCAGTTTATTATACTCAGGACACTCCTTTTGGGGAGGCCTTACTCCTCTTCTAAGCCACCCACAGGGGAGTTATACAACAGAGAAGTGGGTCAAACTAAATCTGGCTGTAGGACTGATCTGGTCCAGAGATCCAACTTTTAACACCTCTGGCCGAGAACATTTGGGTAAATATTAGCTTATCAGTTGCCATAACTTTGTATATAAGATCTGGGCAATATCTTTGAATCATGTATATGTGTCATCAAATACAGTAATCAAAAAATAAAAGAAAGAAGTTTTCCTACAGCTCAAAGTTAACGTCTGAGTGACATGGGTTTGGCATTTAAAATCCCTTTGAGAACTTGAAAACATACTGATTTGAATATAAATTTCTCATTTGCAAATATAATTAACTTTATATTTTGATTTCTTTTTTGTTTTATCATTTAATCAAATGATAATCATAAATCAATATTTTAATTCACAAAACCTGGCTTGATCAATGTTTATTCACTGAATCCTGTTGTATATTTGAAATCTTAACTTCACATATAAATAATTGAGTTAATCTCAGATGCTACCGTCAATTTCATTTTCACTTGACTGAAAGAACATGATAAAAGAAATCAATACCTTTCTCTTCCTCCTTCTCTGTGTGTGTGTGTGTGTGTGTGTGTGTGTATATATATATATATAAATAGATTTATATAAAGAGAGAAAGCAAGAAATGTATTGATTTGATGTGTGTGTGTGTGTGTGTGTGAATAAACAAATTTTAAAATATTTTTCTTAAATTAAGAAAATGCTCAAATGCTTACCAGCAGAGCATGATAAATCCTAAAATAAGTAAATTATCTCACTTCCTATGTAGGCTTCATCAAAGTTTTAAGTATAAAAAAGATTAAAATTGTCAGATTAAACATGTGGGTCAACCCTCTTTCTCACTTTATATATGTATATAAGTAAATAAGTTGGCCGATCATAGTCGAGGGCAACCCAAAGGCTTTCTTTTCAGTTGCTACTACACTGAAATGTAAGGGAGGCCCCTACTCATTTCCCTGGATTGAGCCACAATTACCACACTGAGAATTAAGTAAAGAGGCATCAAGTACCATTTCTTGAGTCTTTGGTATGGTCACTAACCTTACTTTTTACTATTTCTTTCCTACTAGAAGATGATCATTCCAATATGCTGTACTTCAGTTCCAGTAGTGGACAATCCAACAGATGGCTAATAAATGAATAAGGTATAGTAAAGTTGGTGACCTAAGTCAAGGGTGACCCGAAGGCTCCCTTTTCAAGAGCTACTACACTGAGGTGTAGGGGTGGGCACTACTCCATTTTCAGGATTGTTCCACTTTACCCTTGAAACGTACCTTATAATGCTGAGTGTTAAGTAAGGTGGGATCAAGTACCATTTTTTGAGTCTTTGGTATGACTTGACCTGGGATTGAACCCCAAAATAAGGTATACTATCACAATGCTAATTAGTCAAAAGCAACCCTGGCACAAGGCTACTATCATGAAGCATCCAATGAGGAAGCATCCAATAAGGAATAGATGGCTAGACTAACTTGCTTATTGATTGACTAATTTTAATGGCCTGACAACCTGTCTAGTGTTATTTTATACCTAGAGGTTAGGGAATTGCATACATTATACATTTATATTTACATATTTTTGTGTGGTTTCATAAGGTCTTTGGAAATGGTCAAATGATATCAATTATTCCTATCTAATACAAATACTTTGCAAACAGATCCATTTGACTCATAGCTGTGACCCTTACAGGTGCTACCACAACAGGTCAGAGTGGACCTGGGAGTAATGGCTGTGAAAAAGTATTTCAGAATCCCCGGGCTCCAGAACTGGAGCCTCACCACCAGATGCAGTTTAGCATCATACTTTGGAAACCCTCTTTTCTTCGTGGGGTTTCATCTCTTTACAGGGGATACAGTCAGTATATTCTAAACCTTACCAACGCGGCCCACATAAGACAGAGGTAGCTTGATTTATTCTCTTTTCTGTCTCATAAGAGTTGCAACATTTGTATATAAATTTCATATATTAAATGTAACAACAATTATGGGACAGTTCAAGTTTGATTTATTCTCTTCTGTCCCATAATAGTTGCTACATTTGCATCCAAGTTTCATACACTGAATGTAGAAGCTAATATGGGACGGAGGTACTATTAGATAAGATGTAAAGGTGAAAAACTATATATAATAAATATAGTGAGAGAATAAAAAATGCCAATAGACAATTAAATTCTGTTCAGCTTTCGTCCCTGCAAATCTATTCACCTCTGTGGCAGAAAAAAAATGCTGAGCGAAAACTCAATTAAGTGAAGCCAAAAAAAAAAAAGAAAACGAAGAAAGAAAAAGAAAGGAAAAAGTTTGAAAAAAAAATATTCAAAAAAAAGAAAAGAAAAGATTCAGAATGACTGATGAACACATGATGCAGGAGGTGTCCTCAGTGACCTCTACACACGAAAGTAAAATGTTTTTATCATTCCTTGGGTATCTGGCACCATTCTGTTTATCCACCTGATTCATCAATGTCAAGAATAATCCGTTAATTCTAATCAAACCATAAATTAGATGCCGGCCCTTAGCTTTCCTTTCAAACAGCAATTGATAGAACGGTTTCCCAGGGATTTTTCTCTGAGGATACATCAAGTATCACAAAGTATATTTACTTATATTTACTTATCTATCTCAATGAGAGGTTCAGACAAGATTGGTAGTTTTCTTTTCTTCATCAAGTTATTTGGACATTGTAAGAGCGAAACCTTAGGTTTAATCACATTTTACTGACCTCAAAAGTCAGGGAGTTATGATGTCAAGGGAGATAAGCAAGTGTTATATGAGAGACTCATCAATTATAGGCCTGATATATCTGGGCATGTCAGTTACTGTTCTCCTGGGATTCTAACTTTGCCGAGTGGTTTTGTTCAAAGTTAATAAAAAAAAAACAAAAAACTTCAAAATATGACTGAGACAAAATCTTGGCGCAAAAACGTGTATTTGTAAAGATAATTTTACAGGTAGAAGTATGTATTTATTCAACCACTCCAGGATGTAACACAAGGTTAATTTTGTGACCAGAGTTTTTCTTCTCGACTGATTGTTTAACCCAGGCTAAAGAACCCAATCTACCGTACTATATACCCATAGTAAGGGGAAGGACAGGGGGATTTATGACTTTTCTATTACCATGTAATAAAAAACAAATAGCGTCATCCAAATTTGAACCAGAGTTATTGATTCCATTTCATTTCAATGATAAATTTACTGATGCGAATCTAACATTATTCAGGTGACACTGGTACAGAAACATGAAGAAGTCATATGTATCAAAGCTGGTTTAAAGAACTGCCATATAAAATCAATTTAACAAAGTATGCATTTACCCAACCCTCCTACATAAGCAGGATGTAAAACAAGGTCAATTTTAAAGTGGAGTAAAGTTGGTTTCAAATCACAGTTTTCCTTCTCCTTGATTAAAGAACCCAGATTGCTCTATCATTTGCCCATAGCTAGTAGAACTGATGGTTTCATGCCTTTCCTAAGGGTATAAGTGAGAAATGAAACATATTTCCTGAAATGATAACTGTTATGCTGGTAAAAATAAAGATTTATTTGTCAAGAAAAAAAGAACGGTCAACCATCTGCAAAACAACAGGTTTTTGCTACTACTGCCTGGACATGTAACATAATTGTGGAAGAGTGGAGTCTTTTTTCTAGTGCTCACTGACTTTCTTTTACATCAACTATCTTGACATGCCAATGACAAGAAATTTTTATAAACACCTGCTGATGGGAGAGAGCACTGGGAGAAGTGGATTTATATTTTTCCACATCAAATTGGTCCTAGCTGAATATGAATGACCCCTGCTGGAATAAGAACTTGTTTTATTCCTTTTCAGCTCCTATCTAATACAAATAATCGGCACACAGTCATATGGTTTCAAGTATTCCTATCAAATACAAATAATCTGCACACAGTCATATGGTTTCAAGTATTCCTATCTAATACAAATAATCTGCACACAGTCATATGGTTTCAAGTATTCCTATCAAATACAAATAATCTGCACACAGTCATATGGTTTCAAGTATTCCTATCTAATACAAATAATCTGCACACAGTCATATGGTTTCAAGTATTCCTATCAAATACAAATAATCTGCACACAGTCATATGGTTTCAAGTATTCCTATCAAATACAAATAATCTGCACACAGTCATATGGTTTCAAGTATTCCTATCAAATACAAATAATCTGCACACAGTCATATGGTTTCAAGTATTCCTATCAAATACAAATAATCTGCACACAGTCATATGGTTTCAAGTATTCCTCTCTAATACAAATAATCTGCACACAGTCATATGGTTTCAAGTATTCCTATCAAATACAAATAATCTGCACACAGTCATATGGTTTCAAGTATTCCTATCAAATACAAATAATCTGCACACAGTCATATGGTTTCAAGTATTCCTCTCTAATACAAATAATCTGCACACAGTCATATGGTTTCAAGTATTCCTATCAAATACAAATAATCTGCACACAGTCATATGGTTTCAAGTATTCCTATCAAATACAAATAATCTGCACACAGTCATATGGTTTCAAGTATTCCAATCAAATACAAATAATCGGCACACAGTCATATGGTTTCAAGTATTCCTATCAAATACAAATAATCGGCACACAGACCTATGGTTTCACGTATTCCTATCTAATACAAATAATCTGCAGACAGTCATATAGTTTCAAGTATTCTTATCTAATACAAATAATCTGCTCACAGTTGTAGGGTTTCAAGAATTTCCTTTCAATAGAAATAATCTACACACAATGAAATGGTTTCATGTATTCCAATCTCAATCTAACAATTTTTAAACAAATCTATTAGACCAATAGATGGGGACCAGTGGTGACTCTGTGAGTAAGGACTTTTCAGGGTATGGTGATATTATATCAAGACCCAAATTTGGACCCAAAGAGGAAGTACCTGTTAGTATCTATCTATGGGTCAAATAGATGTTTGAAAAATATTTGCATAAAATCATCATCATCTTGTCGTGCCATCAACACGGATATCCCTGACCCTCTCTTGCCACCCCTCTATCGTTCATTGCTTTC
Organism: Sepioteuthis lessoniana; assembly: GCA_963585895.1. Classification (NCBI taxonomy): domain Eukaryota; kingdom Metazoa; phylum Mollusca; class Cephalopoda; order Myopsida; family Loliginidae; genus Sepioteuthis; species Sepioteuthis lessoniana. Next base: position 69,993,512 of record OY757930.1, on the reverse strand, counting down.
AGCAGGTCCTAGGTCATTTCTATTAAGAATAACTACTTGAAGTTATAATTGTCTTCCCACGATTGCCATTATTAATTACTTGAAACCATGTAATAGCTTGCAAATTATTGGTGTTTGATAGGAATACCTGAAACCATATAAGTGTATGCAAATAAATTATTATTATTAGAGACAAAAGAAATATAATTGCTATGGAGTGTTGAATATATAATTAGGATTATAATCAAACATTTACAAATCAATAAAATTTCAGCATTTAGTAAGTCATTTTCCTTCATTTTTTAGTTTTTAATTGACCTCTTTCTTGCAATTCACTTGGTTTGATAATTCTATGACAGCAAGTGACAGTGTTAACAATAGATTATAACCAAAAAAAAAAACCTAAAAATTTAAGAATGAAAAAAAACAAACAGTCAAATTAAATTATTATCATTATTATGATTATGATAATAATCTGGAAGCTGAAAAAGCTGTAGAACATTAAGGTGACTGTGATAAGAATTGTTGTTGATGTCCTTGGAATAATCCCCAAAGGCCTGGAAAAGAGACTGGGGGAAACTGGAGATCAGAGGAAGAATTAAGGCAATCCAGATTGTTGAAAACAACAAGAATACTGAAAAGAGACTTGGAGAATCACTGGCACTCAGACTTCAGTGTAAAACCACCAGTAAAAACTGGAATTAGAAACTTGCATAGAATGAAAATAATGACCATTGGTCTAAGAAATAAAATGAAATATAATCTTAATACTACTACAATCGAAAAATAATACCATCCGAAAGAAAAGTATTGGATTGGTTTCAAGGTGTGATTTACACTTCTGCGATACCAACTGCTCTTGGAGTACAGTTGATAATGTAGCTGGTAAAGATAAACATGCTTGCTCAAGCCAAAAGGAAACATGAGTTCAAGCCTTACTGAAAGCTTAACCGTAAGTATTTTCTCTAATATGCATCGTTCCATGTTGTAAGAATAATGACCCGAGTGAAAGAAAATTTTAGTCAAAAGTAATAATAAAAACAGAGAAGAATAAATAAAAAAAAACAAAGTAGACATCCTAATTATTTACATCTCAAGATGAAAATAATAGGACACTCAGTGAGGATTAAATTCACTATATCAGAGAACTGATCTGAGATCACAAATTATCTGCAGGAAATAGATATGATGACTTCAATGATGTGGCAGACCCCAACAACCCTCATTTCTTTTTCTTGATCATATTAAATGGCATTTTCATATCATAATGAAAGGTTGTGATCTGCCTGGAGCATTGGTAAATAATAATGCATTTATTGCGGAATCCTTTTGACATTATGTCGACCATGTATCAATAAAGGGATCTCCTTTGACTTTATAGCAGGTTTTCTAATCAAGATTTACAATCATAAATTTATCTTAATTGAAGGTTCTGAATCACAAAGCTAAGATTTGTAAATCACAAAGTCAACACAAGATGGACACTAATACCATATCAGGTTCATTAGTCTTTGGAAAAATTGTCGAGGGAGTAGAAAACGTCTTCTGGCAATTGATGGCTTGGCAATCAACAATTCAGCAATGTGTGTATGTGTGTGTGTTTGTATATATATATATATATATATATATATATATAAAATCATAGCCATGTTAGAAGAGTTGAAATGTAAATGTCTATAATAGATGTAGGAAGTGCTGGCAGGTGTTAGGAATTTCGGTAAAAATATTTCGATTGACACGTTATCAGCAGAAATAATCGACAGATTGATGTCGAAGCACAAAACGTCAGAGGTGGGGAAAGTAAAGAATACAGATCAAGTGATTTGATTAAAGACATTGAATCATTCATTACAAAGAAGAAACAATGCATTAAACGTGTTAATAATGATGGAAGGTTCAGCTGAAAATTGTACAAGAGGACATTGGAAGCTTGAGTAAAAATATCAGATTCAAACCATCAGTTGAAATGATCCAAGGATCTGGAATTGAGCCATGATGCCAGGAGTCAAAAATGAGGATCAAGGAGCTTAATTAAAGATGTAGAAAAAGAGGCAGAGGTATAACAGAATCTCTCCTGCTGGGAAGATTTCCCAAATAATGGAATGCTGTAGGCTTCTTGGGAAAAATTTCTTCTCTGATCGGAAAAGATAATGGAGGAGAGGTGGGTGAATGTATTTTTGGTAAACTTTGCGCCAGATCTAATTGCTCATTTCTGTTGACACTAACGAGCCATGAACATTGCTTGAGCTGAGCAGAAGATGTTGGCAAATGAAGCTAATAACATCGCAAGATGATTTGTATGCCGAATTTTCTTTCTTTTTTTCTGAAATGGGAATTTTGTGCCAACTGATTTATAAGAAAGCATTGCAGGGTTAGTAAAAGGGTTATAACCAGGTGTATTTAAGGAAAATGGCGCCAATGGTAAACACTAAGAATGCACCTCTATTCTGACATAGTGACGTTTATCTTCTAAGTAGCTTTACAATATCAACTCAAATATAGGTAGGTTGGTTTCATGACATGTCAACCAAAGTCAGTCATTTTTTTTTCAAGCAATTATATGGTTCCAATTAACAAACGATTATAGCTTCACAATAACAGCTCAAATATAGGTTGGTAGGTTTTATGACATGTCAACCCTTGTTGGGTTATTTGATGTCAAAGTCAATCTTTTTTTGAGCAATTATATGGTTTCAAGTGACTCATGATAATAATCATTTTAAACAATGGTAAATACTTTGAGAGGTCCTGTTCAAGAACTTGAACAGCTAATTAAAAAGCTGATCTGAGCTCTTTTAATCCAGTGTTGTAGAATTTATCAGCCAAATATTTGGTTTGGTTGGAGTTGGGTTTTATGGTAGATCAACCATTGTAGGTTATTTAATGCAAAATCCTGTTCATACATATACAAAAATATACATGATTTGAAACATATTTTGTTGATAACATTTTTAAATGAGCCTGAGCTCTTTTTGCACACAGATAAATTGTTTCAAGTATTGCTATGCATCACTAACAATACAAATAGACATGTCATTTCTTTACACAGAGTTAAATGGTGAAACAATTCTATTTCTAACAATTCAATTTAATATAAGTCATTTCTTTGCACACAGTTAAATGATCAAACCATTCTCTTTCTAACAATTCAATTTAACAAAAGTCATTTCTTTACACACTGTTTAATTGTCAAACAGTTCTATTTGACCTATAAGTAGGACCATATCAGTTGCTACCACTCTAGGTCAGAGTGAACCTGGGAGTAATGGTATTGAAAGGGGTACTCCACATTCCCCAAAACCCCAGGCCTGGAATCTCACCTTCAGTTGTTTAGTGTCATATCCAGGACTCTCGTTGGAGGGGTCTTATCCAACTGCAAAGAAGCTGTTGATAAAATTGTTGCCCTCAGTTGACAGGGCTCCAGCCAAATACTGTCACCATGTTAGGAAATGCAGACTGAAGAATATAGTTACTTATTCTCCACTGTTGCAAGAAGTTGGTATTCAGATCCAGTTGAAAAGCAGGATTTTAAATGATTTTCAAGTCAAGCAAGCCCTCCTTGCTAAGAAGACTTGTTCAACTTCAGATTTAGCTTGGTGACATACTAAAGTAAATATCCATGATAATAAAAACTGTTTAAAGGTTGCCCAAAAACCAAAATGATAAATTGTTAAAGTGTTGCCCTATGCCAAAAAGTTAAATTATTAAATCACCTCAAACCAAAAAAGTCAAATTGTTAAAAAGTTGCTCCAACCCAAAAATCCAAATTTTTACAAGCATATATTTAAGTCAGTTGTATTGTTCAATCAGCTTGATATTTTCTATAATGTGTTTGCATGAGTCTAAGTCTCTGAAAATAGAACCAGCCAGCAGCCATTTGCAGAAAATAAAATTTTGGGTCATTTTTTACATAGTTATTTTATGACCCTATTTCTGAGTTTTTCCAATTTTTGTTTTTGGTCAAGTAAATATGACTAATTATCTTTATTGTACACATTTGCAATTCACAAAAATCAAGATAAGGAGATCAGCAATAAAAATTGTCTGCTGAAAGCAAGCCAGATTGATAATTTGTGAATTATTGACTGTTAATCATCAAATGAAGACAGGAAAAGAATGAATGGAATGAAATAGGCCCAAAAAGAAAGTAAAAGATAAATATGTGCTAGAAAGAAAGAAAGAAAGAAAGAAAGAAAGAAAGAAAGAAATTATGCTGGAAAAAGAAAAACATTTACTCAAAAAAAAAATATGCTATGTGTTCAAAAGAGAAGGGAAAAGAGAGAAATGTACTTTAAAGAAAGAAAAAAGAAGAAAGAAAGAAAGATGCTCAAAGGAAAGAAAAATGTGTTAGAAAGAAAAAGAGGGAGAAAGAAAAAGAAATATTCTTAAAAAGAAGGAAAATTTGTTCTAAAGAAAGAAAGAAAGAAAGAAAGAAAAAGAAATGTTCTTAAAAAATAATGTAAGTTGGCGACCGTAGTCAAGGGTGACCCGAAGTCTGTCTTTTCAATAGCTACTACACAGAGGTGTAGGGAAGGGTGTTACTCTATTTCCTGGATTACTCCACTTTGCCCTTGATCCATATCTTATAATGCTGAGTGTTAAGCAAGGTGGCATCAAGTACCATTTTTTTGAGTCTTTGGTATGACTCGACCTTGGATGGAACCCTGGTCTCCTGGACCATTGGTGAACAGTCTACTCATTCGGCCAATAGCCAAAAAACAAACAAACAAACAAAGGAGACAAAAATATGCTTAAGAAAAAAGAAATAAACAAAGGAAGAAAAAAGGAAGCTTAAAAAGAAACAAAAAAATAGAAAAAAAGTACAGAAAAAAAGAAAATGAAAGAGTCAGAAAGAAGACTAAAAAAAAAAGAGATAACAAAGAAAAGGGCTAAAAAAGAAAAAGTAAAAAGAAAGAAAGAAAGAATCTAGACTGAAAGGAAAAGACAAAGAAAGAAAAAAAGAGATTTATAAGGAATAGAAATAAAAGACAAAGAAATAGGAATTCTGAGAAGAAAAAAAACTAAGAAAATGAAAGAAAAAAGGAAAAAAAAGACAAAAATCTTTTTAAATAGAGGGTAATCGAATGATCCAATGAAAGGAATAAAAAAAAGAATAAGAAATCAACTAAGAAGAAAAAAAAAACAAGAAAAGAATGAATGAAAAGAGAGAATGTTAAGGAAAGGAAAGTTTATAGAAAAGAATTAAAGAAAGAAAAAAGATAAGAATAAAATTAAAATAAATAAAGACATTTTATCAATCAAAATGGATCCTATTGTCCAGTTCATAATTGAAGGAATAATTGAAAAGAATTCAATCATCATGCTGAAATCAGTTGAAAAGATGGAAACAAATGAATATTTAAGAAAATCAGGGGAAAGCAGCCATTATTCTTAGACGGATATCAAAAAAGGAAAAAGGAACTATTTTTAATAGACATTTGAAGAGATTACAGAAACTACTTAGCAAAATTGCTGTATTTTGGGTTGAGGAGAGAAGGACATCAAAGACATCAATTCAAAAAGAATTAGAATTTTATTCATTTATTTATTTATTTATTTATTTATTCATTCGATAATCTGGAATTTGAATAAAAAAATAAATAAATAAATAACTGTAAAAATAAACTAACTTAATCCTAAGTAAAACTAAAAAAAACAAACTTTTACCACATCCAAATGTCTACTAATAGACACTGAAATCTACTGAAAAATGAATGTTATCATATTTGTTATATTTTTTCTTAAACATCTTTTATTGAATATTTTTTTTTCATAAGGAAGCAAATTTTGTCAAAAGTAAATCCTTCCTTGTTTAAGAATCTTGTCACTTGTCAGATTGTCTCAAAAAAAAAAAAATCTTTAGAATTTCACAAGTTTTCATCTCTTTAGAAACATTTTGATTGAAGTGAATAAAAAAAAAAGAATTATAATCACTTCATTCTTTTTTTTTCCCCCAAGGTACTACCCAAATCTACGGGGAATCTATAATATGAAATGTTTTCCTCTACATGAAAATTGATTAAAACTGATTTCCATTTGGAGATATTTTCCCCCACTACCATATTTCCAATTGGATTATTTTCAAGAGACAAATGAAATGCAACACATGGAAAATACTAGTTAACTTGACAAGATGAACTGACTGATCAAGATATGGAAAATATCTGAATATATAAATAAAAAAATAAATAGTAATTATAAAGAAAGATCATTCTAACTGTCTAATCACTTTTATATATATATATATATATATATATATACACACATAAAAAAGTGATTAGACAGATAGAATGATCTTTCTTTATAATTACTACACACATATATATATATATATATATATACTATAAATAATAATTATAAAGAAAGATCATTCTATCTATGTAATCACTTTTTTATGTGTGTATATATATATATATATATATATGTGTACACATAAAAAAAGTGATTAGACTGATAGAATTTTTTGATTATATTATATATATATATATTGTCACGTGATGGCTCACGGAGACGAAGAGGTAGGAATGATACTACCATCCCGTGTTGCTATTAGCGCTTTCTAGCAGTCAAAAAGTGACCGTGAGGAGAGAATGTGGGTCACGCAGATGTTCGCACTTAAGTGACCTTGGGTCGCCGGACATCGGAAGGGGAAAGAAAAATGAAGCAAATGATTGGCGGGGACCCCAAACGGAAGTGGGGTTCCCTTCCCCTCAGCGGAAGTAAATACAAAAAAAGGGAGTTTTTGAGCAACGCTCGTGGCAGACGGACGATAGCCATTTTACTCCGGGCTAAAGACAAAAGACTGAGACATGAAGGACTCCAAAATCCGTCAAGCCAGTACTAAAAACAGAACAAAGTCTATCAGCCCGTGAAAAAAAGAAAAATTCTCCAGTGGAACCCCGTCAAAAAAATAAGATAAGTAACTTTGGGACATTTTTCCCTTACACCCAAATTTTGTTTACCACTCTCTCTCTCTCAATTTGAAAAAGGATAAAAGCCAGGAAAAGACAGTTATATTCATGGACTATCCTATTATATGTGTTTGACATTTTATTGAACGTATATGTATATATATAACCGTAGTAAAGAACCTATGTATTTTCATTTTACCATGTGGTCTATGTTATTATTTCATGCTTTCCTTTCAGCTTCTATTTGCCTTACATTATCTTGCTTAGAACTGTCCTATTAATTCCTAAAGTATCACACGGGAAACTGGAGTTGCCGACTACTACAACAACATTAATATTATTACAACTAAGACCTATAGGCCCGTATTCTTCTATTATCTAAGGGAAAGAAGTTTAGCGGCCTGGTGGGTGTGTGATAGTGTGAAATTTTGGACCCCTTTGCCAGCGGTGGTCAGTCTGGCCCTAAATTATTCCCTCACGTAATATGCCAGTTCATATCTGCCTGAGAAAAGAACTCTGAACAGGACTTATTTCTGTAGGGGATCAAGTGCCAACCTGCCCCGTCTTCACACGTGCGAAAATAAAGTCCCATTTAGGGATTTTAGTCAATTTGCCGTCACAATATATATATATTTTGATTATATATATATATATATATAATATGAAAAATCAAATATTCAGAGAATGTATTTTCTAGATAAAAATTTGTCAATGTTTCAGTCTATGCAACCATCTTCAGGGCAGTGTAATTGTTATTTTTTCTGGAAAAATAATTTTCAAATGAAAAATCGAAAATAGATGTTTTTAAAAATCAAAACAACAATTAAAAACAGAAAACAACAATTACACTGCCCTGAAGATGGTTGTATAGACCAAAATGTTGGCAAATTTCATGTAAATAATACAATCTCTAAATATTTGGTTTTTCATGTTTGCTAATTACATTTTCCATCTTTCTCTTACATATATATATATACATATATAGATAGATATATAATATATATTTTATATAATAAAATACTGTTAACTAAAAACATTCTTGGTAATTATTTCAATTCAACTACTTAGTGGCTAAAGACAGCCTGGTAACAAAGGGTGTTAGCAGATGTGGCTAATGACAGCCTGGAAAGAAAAGGGTGTTAGCAGACCACCCAACTCTACCAACAGAACCTGAAGAGACTTCGGCACAGCCAGACGAGGCAGAAGTGAATAGGATCTCCGGGGAAGAAGCAACTAGGGTCTTCACAAGGTGAGATGTGGCTAAAGACACCCTGGTAACAAAGAGTGTTAGCAGAACACCCAACTCAACAAACAGAGCCCAGAGGACAATTTGAACCCTACAAAACCAAATGGCCCTCTTAAAACAGTCTTAAACATAACTAGAAAATATACAGAAAGACAACAGGACATTCACTAACCGTAGATAAGTGTATTATAATTTTAAATTTGTTTTCTTAATGACTATTGACCACTAAAGGAATATTCTTTAGCAACTCTTTTACGTTTCTTATATAAACGTATTTAAATGTCTTACTGTGTTTCTTATTCTTTCTTACAACCAATATGAGGGTGTTGTTAAATTTCTCATATATATGGTGGGTCAATGAAAATCTATACTTTTATGAATTACATAGAGGAGAGAACCTCTCTGTTTTAATTTCAAAGGGAGTAAAACTGGGTCATGTGACACATTTAGCTTCATAGTAGGACCAATGAAAATCTATATCTATATGAATGAGAAGGATAGTGAACCTGTTTTAATTTCTAGGGGGAGTTCATCTGGGTCATGTGAGGCATATAACTTCACTGGAGGACCAATGAAAAGAGTATTGATTATTAAATGGTCGACTGATTCTGATGTATATGATTATGAATGAAAATAGTGTTGGATGGTGAAAGCTAAAACTGATGAAAGTTGAATCCATCATATAAATGGGCATTGTACATGCAAATGTTAGATACTTGTAAAACTGGCAAATTGTTGGTTGTAAAAGAAATCAAAAGAGTGGAATTAATGTGGTTATCTGGGTATGTTTGAAAGGATAGAGATTTCCGTTTGTGGCATTGTTAAAGAGAGGGAGAGAGAGAGAGAGAGAGTACCAATTTTCTTCTTGATGAAAAAGAGGCTCCTGGTAGCTACTTTAAAGATGGTGGTCTTTTACTTTATATATTGAAAAGAGGCTCTTTGGCTGTTACATTTTCAAAGAGAGAGGGCGCTTTCTTTAAGTTGAAGAAAGAGAAAACCTTAAGTCTAGCTTGAACTATGATCTTTTCTTTGCAAATCATTTCACAAAAGAGGAAGTTTTCTTTTCTCTAAGAAAGAAGCTGTCACGGAGGTTAATTTAAAGAAGAATAAGAAAGCTACTAGTATTTAAAAAAAAAAAGATGAACCTTTTCTTTTATAAAGTAAGAAAAATCCATGTTTTATATGAATGACAAAAGCATTGAATCTGTTCAGGAGAATTTCTAAGATAAGGAATTATCATTACAAGCTGGAAACTTGCTCTAAGGAAGAGTCTTTAAACTGGTTTGGTATGATTGGGTTGGGTTGAGTCAGGTTTTATGGTATATCAATCATTGTAGATTATTTAATATCAAATCCTGTTCATACACATATATTAAATATATGCATGATTTGTAAACACATTTTGTAGATAACATTCTTAAAAAAGCCAGAGCTCTTTTTTGCACTCAGTTAAATGGTTTCAAGTATTGCAATACAACAGTCACAATTTAACATCAGTCATTTGTTTGCACACAGTTTGTTCTATTTGACCCATAGATAGGACCCTATCAGGTGCTACCACTCAGGGTCAGAGTGAACCTGGGAGCAATTCCATATTCTCTAACTTTCCAAGGCTGGAGCCTCACCACCAGATGTTTTAATATCATATCCAGGACACTCATTGATGGTGGGGGTGGGGGGTCTTATCCCTCTGCAGAGATACAGTCTAGGCTTCTTTAAACTAGTAACACCAAACTGATTTTTATGAGGATTTATGAACTAAAAAATATTGGTAAGAAGTTACTGTTCAGGTTGATTGGTTTTACAACATATCAACTTTTGTCTATGTTTTTGTAATTTGTTCCAAGTAACTAAGGATAATAATTTGTAAAGTATTTTTGCTTCAAGTTACAACTCTTGATATAAATAATTTTTGGGCAATTATATAATTTCAACAAACTATTCCTCGTAAGAAATTGATACATTAACAGCTAATACATAAGTAGAGAAATTTATGATATTAACAGATTGGAAACAGTTGCTCATTGGTCAAAGTAACATTCAGACCATACATATAAAAGTTGATAATTTGCACACATACCAGGCCATTGGCCTAATCCTATTTACCCAACCCCTCCGCTCGGGCAGGATATGACACAAGGTCAATTTTTAAGCGGAGTTTAACAGGTTTGAATTCAGAGTTTTCCTTCTCCTAGACTAATCGCCTCACCAAGGCTGAAGAACCTAGTCTGCCCTACTATTTACCCATAGCTGGAGGGAGAATATTTGGATTCATACCTTTCCCAAGGGTATTAGTGCTATGTGAAATGCAATCAGTCAGGTCCAGGATTTGAACTCGTGTTGCCGTGTCCACATCCTGCGACGATAACCATTACACCACGGGCACCTCCATTGGCCTAATGAATAGTGGTTGCCAGTGGTCCAGGAGACCGGGGTTCAATCTCAGGTCGAGTCATACCAAAGACTTAAAAAAATAGTACTCTGGACGGCAATTACACAAGAATGTTGAGAGCAATATTGAACAAGTCCTGGCGGCAACACTCCACAACGCACCAACTATACGGCCACCTGCCTCCCATCACAAAAACTATCCAAGTTAAACGAACCAGACATGCAGGACACTGCTGGAGAAGCAGGGGTGAGCTGATAAGTGATGTACTCCTATGGACCCCCACATATGGCCGAGCAAAAGCAGGACAACCAGCTCGAACATACATACAGCAGCTATGTGAGGACACGGGATGTAGCTCTGAAGACCTACCGGAGGCAATGAATGATAGGAAGGAGTGGCGAGAGAGGGTCAGGGATATCCGTGCTGGTGGCACGACATAATGAATGACTTGATGTCACCTTGCTTAACACTCAGCATTATAAGGTAAGGATCAAGAGTAAAGTGGAACAATCCAAGGAAAGGAGTAGTGCCCTCCCCTACAACTCGGTGTAATAGCTATTGAAAAGGGAACCTACTGGTCCTCCTCGACTATGGTCACTAACTTTACTTATATTGCATCATGTATTTTTTGTCTAATATTGATAATTTGCACAAGTACATCGTCATGACCAAGTTGTACTGATAGCATAGATTCTCTAGACTCTCACACTTGCCATCCCTCCCTATTGGCTATCATTCTTGACGGGTCCTCTAGACAACATCCAGTTTCCATACAGAGCTGATATATTTAAGTCTTTGCTGGTGTGTCCTTGTGTAGAAGGAGTCCACAAGAGAACTTTGCTTATGATTTCATTCTTATTTCTCCAGCAGTGACCAGTGACCAGGGTCAAGTTTGAAATTCTCAGGATATCAAGTATGAGAAAAGGCATTTGAAGAAGGCCAGAGTTCAGCAGCCAAAACATTGTAAATATAGCAACCAAGATCATTATAGTAGTTCACAATGTGTAGAGAATAATAATAAACCATTAGTTTAATAAATAATGTTTAAAAAAATGAAATTAATAAAATTTGCCAACATTTCAAAAGATATGCAGAAAAGTTGTTTTTAAATTTTCCGATTCTGGCATCTAAAAAGGAATTTACAATTCGTCTTTGATTGTCAAAGTAAAAGAGGAGTGATTGTTTTTTGGGTTGTTTGGGTTTTATAGCATATCAACCGTTGTAGGTTATTTAATGCCAAATCCATTTTTATAAAAGATAATCAGTTCTATTTCAAACAATAACTTAAACATTTTTTCTGCCTCAAAAAGATGTAAAACTAAACAGACTATTCAAGTCATAAAAATACAAATTAAAAATCAAAGAAATCAGTTTTTGCCGCCTTTAAAATTTTTTAAAAGGAATTTTACTGTATAAATGTTCTTGAACACCCCCCCGACCCCAGCCAAAAAAAAACCCAGCTGATATTCATTTGTGATATACTACGGTTATTCATATACAATTCAATCTTTTGTATGATACAATTCCCTATTTTTAGATGTAAAAACCATGAATCTATTTTATTTTTATCTCTTGATTCCTACTTCTTTAGGAATGGAAGGTGTGAAACTATTAGACTTCAGATTCCATGAAAGATTCTCTTATCAACAGACCAATTTTAGATATTAATATAACCCCAGGATTTGGGTATCTTTGGCTGCTTAAGAAATGCGAAAAATAAAGTTTCTTTTGGTTTAGTTATTAGTTAATGGAATATCAACCCTTGTGGGTTATTTCATGACAATTTTTTTTAAATATATGATTTCTAAGTGAATAGTTTAAGGATAAATGTTTTTGTTTGGTTCAGTTATTATTTAATGGCATAAGAACCCTAGTAGGATATTCAAAGCTAAATCTTGTTTCCTTTGTATATATGATTTGTTGGTTGGTTGGTTGGTTGGCTGGCTGGGTTTTATGGCATATCAATCTTTGTAGGTTATTTAATGCCAAATCCGTTTTCATGCAAACAGTTTTATTTCAAACAATTCAGTTTAGCATGAGTACACAGTTTGTCAAAAACATTTCTATTTCAAGCTGTTCAGTTTATTCAAACAGTTCTAATTTAGCTAATTCAGTTTAGTATAAGTACAGGTTTTAATTACACACAGTTAAATGTCAAAACAGTTCTATATTAAACAATTCAGTTTAGTATAAGTAGAGTTTCAATGTCAAAAACAGTTCCATTTCAAACAAATTAGTTTAGCATAAGCATGCTGTTTAAATGTAAGTACACAGTTGAATTGTCAAAAACATTTCTATTTCAAACTATTCAGTTTATACAAAAAGTTCTAATTCAAACAATTCAGTTTAGCATAAGTATGCAGTTAGTTCTATTTAACCTATAGATAGGGCCCTTCAGGTGCTACCACTCCGGGTCAGAGTGAGCCTGGGAGCGATGGCAATAAAGGGGTACTCTGCATTCCCCAAAGTTTAAGCATTACTGGAACCTTACCATCAGATTGTTTATTAGTGTCATATCCAGGACTCTTATTGGTGGGGGTCTTACCCCTCTGCAGAGGCGCAGTCAGTGTATTCTACATTCCCAGCCGACTGGGCAAATATGATTTGTAAGTGAATAGTTTGTGGTAAATATTTTGTTATTAAATGAATTTTTAGAGCAAGAGACAAAAGTTAGCAGATAAATTTGGTTGGTTTGGTTTGATTTGATGTGACTATTTTTTAATGCCATATCAACCCCCTGTGGGTTATTTAATGCCAATTCTTGTTTATATATACATATATGATTTGTAAGTGAATAATTTGTGAGTAAATATTTTTATTTAGTGTGTTTATGGAAAAATAAGAATTTCTTCTTTTAAAAAAAAAGTAATAATGATTGAATTTTAAATTATTTTTACCGAAGATTTAAAAGAATCTGCATTCAGTTTGACAGTTGAGCATTACAAAGAGTGATTGCTAAATGGATAATAAAAATGCATTGCTCATGATTTTACTGTAAAAATATACTGAATCATGAAGAAAGGGATTGTCAATGGTCAGGAATGAAGGCAACCCTTACTGGAAGGACAAAGCTTTTATATAGGGTGCAATAGAAATACCTCCCACATTTTAAACTTTCCCCTTGGCAAGTGGCAATGGTAGCTCCATCTATCTAATATCTTACCATTTTTTTTCAGAGACAATCAATTATGATCATAGCTTGGACCAGTTCACATCGTCTGCTTGCTGTTGAAATGTTTTTTTTAAGACTTGTGAATCTATAATTGCTACACAGAGAGCTTTTTGTTTGTTTGTTGTTTAATGGCATATCAATTTTCTTGGGTTATTTAATGCAAAAGCTATCCTTTAGGACATTAGTGGTACTATTTAACGAATAGCTGGGAGGATAAGGGGGTTCATACCTTTCGCAAGGGTATTTGTCTGAAAGTGAACATAATAGTACGACTGGAGTTTGAACTCGCTTACTAAGATTCCGCAGTCCAGCACTTTAACCATTACACCCTGGAGCTCATTTCATGTTACAATGGAATGATTCTGTTCTGAATAGAAAAATCAATACTGCAATGCACTGAAAATTCTATTTGGAAAAGTGTCATTCAAATAGAGCATGAAAAGCTCTCTGTATGGCAATTACAGATGTACCAGTTTTAAAAAATGATTCTTTAGCAAACATGCAGTATGCACCAGTCTGAGCCACTACTGTAACTGATTATAGCTAATAAAAAACCTGTTAAAGCCCTAGCTTGATGGAGCTACCATTGTCACTTGCATAAACTCACTTGCACCACAGGGTCACAGTATAAAATATGGGAAGGTATATCTGCTGCACCCTCTGTGTGTGCGCTATGTAAATGCCTTACTAATAATTTTATAATAGAAATGCATAAACTGTAATCAAGAAAGGGATTGTTGGAGATCAAAAATTAAAGCAAAATGAATAGAGTGTTCGCCAATGGTCCGAGAGACCGGGGTTTCAATCCCAGGTCGAGTAATACCAAAGACTCAAAAAATGGTGCTTGATGCCACCTTGCTTAGCACTCAGCACTATAAGGTGAGGATCAAGGGTAAAGTGGAGCAAGGTCACCAACTTTACTTACTTTACAATGCTTGGCCACATGTTGCTCGGAGGACACTGCAGATACTCACTGACTTGGGATGTGAGACTTTTCCACATCTACCATATTCTCCTGATCTCTCAACTAACATTTTTAAAACATTTTTTTATGCCAAAAAAAACAGGCCATTCCAAAGGAGAAGTAGTAACTGCATTTGAAGATTTCATGGCATTAAAACCTTTAGAGTTTTATTGTATAGGCATGTATAAACTTGTTAATTAATGGCAAAAATGCATAGATATTTGGGGATCAAGACTTTAAACTCATTAATTCAGGAATTAAGTAAGTAACCAGGCCATTAGCCTAACAAGTAGAGTGTTTGCCAATAGTCTGAGAGACCTGGGTTCAAAAACTCAAAAAATGGTACTTGATGCCGCCTTGCTTAGCATACAGCAATATAAGGTGAGGATCAGGGTAAAGTGGAGCAATCCTGGGAATGGAGTAACACCCTCTCCTACACCTTGGTGTAGTAGCTATTGAAAAAAGGAGCCTTTGGGTCACCTTCAACAATGGTTGCCAACATCCCAGTGTAGTAGCGATTGAAAAAGGAGCCTTCGGGTCACCCTCGACAACGGTTGTTAACACCCCAGTGTAGTAGCTATTGAAAAAGGAACCTTTGGGTCACCCTCGACTATGGTTGCTAACACCCCAGTGTAGTAGCTATTGAAAAAGGAGCCTTTGGGTCACCCTCAACAACGGTCGCCAACACCCCAGTGTAGTAGCTATTGAAAAAGGAGCCTTCGGGTCACCCTCAATAACGGTCGTCAACACCTCAGTGTAGTAGTTATTGAAAAAGGAGCCTTTGGGTCATCCTCGATAACGGTCGTCAACACCCCAGTGTAGTAGCTATTGAAAAAGGAGCCTTCGGGTCACCCTCGACAATGGTTGCCAACACCCCAGTGTAGTAGCTATTGAAAAAGAAGCCTTTGGGTCATCCTCGACTATGGTTGCTAACACCCCAGTGTAGTAGCTATTGAAAAAGGAGCCTTCAGTTCACCCTCAACAAAGGTATATCAAATGCAAACTCTGTATTCAAACCAGCTGTATCTCGTGTTATATCTTAACAGAGCAGTTGAATAAATGCATATTCATACAAAAACCAATTTTCGATCAGCCAAAACTTGATGGTATTCGTTCTCTATTTCTCATAAAGAGATTTCAGGAAGTTTTTAGATTTTCAGATTTATTTCTTAATCTCAGAAATTTGGGGTTTCAATAGTCATCACTGAAATAATAACGACTGGACATTATAAAAATAAAGTTACCTTTGACATGATGGTTATTGTGGGAAGTGGACTCAGCTACACAAGTTCAATTAGTGAACGAGACTGTTGGCATTTCACATTGTGCAAATATTCATGGGAAAAGTACGAATTAAACTATTTTCTCACCAGCTGAGGGTAAATAGTAAGGAAGACTAAGCTCATTAACCTTAGTATGGCAACTGGTCTTGAAGAAGAAAAACTTTGAACTCAAACCAATTGTCGATCTCTAAAAGTATAGGTGCTGCCAGGCTATTCATGACCAAACCATCCTTGTCACACTTCCATCACCAAACTTTAACTGCCTATCGAGCATTTGTTCCAGATGAGTGATGTTAAGTTGGTCACATAGTCACCGGGGGGGGGGGGACTATCCCTCAGGCAATACCCTCTTGGCAATGTTAAGTATATTGTTTAGCAACTGAGGTGCCCAAAAGGGGAATGCCAAGGTGATGAAGCATTTTTTGTCATATTCACATATGAATCTTGGTTTGTGCATCCCCACTCCCAATAAAATGATGTTGTTGTTGGGTTGTGTGGAGGTTGTTATTGAGTCTGCTTACCAAATTCATAGTGGAGGGTAGTGATGGAAATTTTCAAGTGAAACAAAGCGTAAATAAAAGAAATAAGCCATAAAAGTAACAAACAAAGAGGTTTGAGTTGCTACAAAATTGTCGTTGGTTGGTTGGCTTTTACGGCATATCAACCATTGTAGGTTATTTAATGCCAAATTCATTTTTATACATATATGTTGAATATATATGATTTGGTTTGGTTGGCTTTTATGGCATATCAACCATTGTAGGTTATTTAATGCCAAATCCATTTTTATACATAAAACAGTTCTATTTCAAACAATTCAGTTTAGCATAAATACAGTTTTTGTTTGGACACAGTTAAATGTAAAAAAATAGTTCTATTTAAAACAACTCAGTCGAGCATAAGTATGCAGTTTAAATATTAAAACAGTTTTATTTCAAACAATTCAATTTAACAGAAATACACAGTTTAGTTTTATTTGACCCATAGATAGTACCCTATCAGGTGCTATCACTGGGAGCAATGGCAATAAAGGGGTAATCTGCATTCCCTAAAGTTCCAGCATTACTGGAGCCTCATCATCAGATTGTTTTGTGTCTTATATCAGGACACTTGTTGAAGGAGTCTTACCTCTCTGCAGAGGTACAGTCAGTGTATTCTACAGTGCCAACTGACTGGGCCAGCAACAAAATTGTCTTTTATATATATACTATTATTAGCATTCAATGGGCAACAGGTTACGAAAGATGTGGCATGGTTATGAATTTTTGAATGGAAAGTTTTGATAGTATTCTGAAAACTTACTTGTCTATCAGTCAGGAGGTTCTTCAATCATAAGCCTTTTAGACTGATACATTTGCATTCATGTGCTCCTAATGCTGTCGTCTCTGCTACTGACTTGTCAGCAGGATCTTTTTCTAAAACCTCCCTTCCCAATTCTCTTTAACTCTTTTTCCTTTTCCTTCTTTAATTCTTTCACACTACTTCCTGTTTCTCAAATTGTTTGTAACTCTCAAGGTTTTTGAATAGGGAGTGGGCGTTGGTCAGTCTGGTTTGATCTATTTTTAGAATATGATTCTTTTTTTTGTTTCCCAGATATACTACCAATGAACCATTACACCTTGATGTCAAATCTGACTTGATGGGGAGTCGGATTAATTCTCCCATGACCAAACCAATGAATGAGTGAGTTATACCCGGGACATTATGTGTACTACAAGCAAAGAGGTCATTCTGTAAGAGAGTAATTCATTCATTTTATTCAGTTTTTTATCAATAAAAACCAGCTGTTGAAAGATAGCCATTATTTCAGCATACTTTTCATTATAACCAAATCATTAAAAGTACTTGTTTCAATAAAAAAACAAAACCCCAACGAAATCAAGATTTTTGTTGAATCCAAATCAAAAGTAAAAACAGTAAATTGGGCTTGATCTTCAAAAAGCTAAACAAATGACTGCATAAAGCTGAAAACCCTGGAGACTGAAAACAAATTCCATTAGTGTCCACACCTCTATGTTCCTGAATCCTGTTGACTCTAACTCCCATTAACTCACTTAAATAGTCTGAAGACCCTCAGAACATTTCCAAGAAGAAAGAGGAGGAGAGAATGTTTATTTGTGACATTGATAGTGATTGGTTAGGGGCTGATATAGTGATCAACAAAGGGAAATAACTCCTTTGATCTTTGCATATCCCTGTGGGAGAAATCTGACCAATCAGGGAAAAGAGTGTGTATTAGGAAAGATGGTGGGTGAACAGTTTGCTTGCTATCTGTTAAAGAGAAAGGAGATAACTGAACAACACAAGCAAAGAGGTCATTCTGTAAGGGAGTACTTTATTTTATGTTTTTATCAATAATGTAAAATAAAAAAAAATAGGTCTTGAAAGCCAGCCATTATTTTAGCATACTTTTCATTATAACTGAACTATTCATGCAAATAAAAATGGCTCCCCAGAGTAATTTTCATACCATAAAGGACATTAAAAACAGCAACCATTTTTTTAATGTAAGCATTTTTCTGAAGCAAAGAGATAAAGTGTTTTCATTATTCCATATATTACTTCGACCAGTGCTTTTAGCATTACCATTTTTTCAAATTCATAACGTTTTGGTCAATATGTTCTTCAGGATTCCAGAGCCTAATGTTGGGACTAGTAAAAACCAAATAATATTCTGAAGACAATGTTTTAGTCAATACATATTTCCTTTTTCCTCATGTCTATGTTAATTAACTTAATTAATTAAATGAGTATGAACATCCTGTGAGTGAGGCTTACTCTATCTCTCACAATTTCATTCTATTTCATTATTGTGGCTTTTTCACACAATACTCAAGGTCAATACATTCTTTATTATTACTATTATTTCATTACTAGTTTGACTCTAATTATTGCTGCATTCTATCTAAATATATATATATATATATATATATATATATATATATATATATATAATCTTTGACTGCACTATTCTATTAGAGGGGTTTACAATATACTGATTGTATCCTCTGCAAATGGGTACAACCTCTTCAAAAAAGTGGTTTCCTGGGTATGATAGTAAAATATATCTAATGGTGATGCTCTCGTTTTGGAGATTTGGATAGTGTAGAATACCCTTTCATTGCCACTACTCCCAGGTCAACTCTAACCTGAAGTGGTAGTACCTGTGAGGGTCCTAACTATAAGTTAAATAGATCTGTTTTAAAAATATTCAAATTTTATAGGATTTGTGCAAAAAAAAATTTTTGATTTTTTTAATGGCATATCAACTTTTGTGGGTTATTTACTGTCAAATTCATCCTTGTAGAAGAACAGCAGTGATACTATTTAACCTATTGCTAGGGAGATGTGGAAGTTCATACCTTTCCCAAAGGTATTAGTCTGAAAGTGAATGTAATAGAACAACTTGGATTTGAACTTGGAAACTAAAATCTCATCATTTACCATTTTAGCCATTATGCCACAGAGATTCCTCCTTCTTCAGAAACAACTATGCACAAAAAAATTGAACTAAAAACTTACAATCAATGGAATTCCTTAATCTCTAGGCATGAAATAACGCTAGAAAAATTGACATGCCATTATAATCAATCAACATTAAATTTATAGCTCTATCAAAGGAAATAACATGATTCAGTATTATCTGAGAAGGATGCTTCCTTTCTTTTTTTGTTTTTAAATGTTATAGTTATATACAAGTAATCAGTTCAATTTCAAACAACTCAGTTTAGCATGAGTACACAGTTTAATTGTCAAAAACATTTCTATTTCAAGCTATTCAGTTTAGTCAAACAATTCTAATTCAAAAAATTCAGATTAGCGTAAGCACAGTTTCAATTTCAAAAACAGTTCAATTTCAAACAATTCAGTTTTGCATAAGTGCACAGTTTAAATATCAAAACAGTTCTATTTTGAACAATTCAGTTAAGAATCAGTACACAGTTTAGTTCTATTTGACCCATAGATAGGACTCTATCAGGTGCTACCACTCCGAGCCAGAGTGGACCTGGGAGTGATGACAATGAAAGGGTACTCTGTATTCCCCAAAGCTCTAGCAATACTGGAACCTCACAATCAGATTGTTTAAAACAGCTCTATTTCAAACAATTCACTCTAGCATAAGTACACAGTTTAGTTCTATCAGGTGCTACCAATCCAAGCCAGAGTGGACCTGGAAGCAACGAAAATGAAGGGATACTCTGCATTCCCCCAAAACTCCAGCATTACCATCAGATTGTTTAGTGTCACATCCAGGACACTTGTTGGGGGGGGGGGTCTTAACCCTCTGCAGAGATGCAGTCAGTGTATTCTACAGCCCCAGCCAACTGGATAAGATATTATAATAGATTTTCAGCCAGAGTATTTATACACAGGGTCAATAATATTTGATGACTCAGGTTCTTATCTATGCTATTATCAGACATTTATATGTATATATATATATATTGGTAGATCAATAAACATAGAGCCTGATACAACAGTTATTAAGTGAACTTAGAACATTTCATTGCATAATATTTTGTTTAGGTG
>OY757930.1:69952568-69972835 GCA_963585895.1 Sepioteuthis lessoniana | reverse complement strand
CACAAGTAGATGTACTTTTAGACATCAATTTCTTTGTTGTTTCCACAATGGTATGTGTTGTATTTTTGAATAAATTCTTTTTCTTTATTTGATGTGGGAGTTTTAAGCTAAACATGCAGCCTCTAATTTAAAAATGGTTTTCAGGTTGAAAGCAAAAAAGTTGATGGAAATTTTTGCTTTAATTTGTTTAACAGAAAACATCTTCAATTGAATACGATTCACAGTTTCCTGGAAAATTTTGAAAAAAAAAAAAAAGAAGGTCTACGCAATCATCTTCCCAGTTGTCTTAAAATCCCTCATTATATAATGAGAACAAAAAATTTTTTTCAAAAATTGCTAAAAAATTTCTTTGTTAGAAAACTAACTTCTTTTTGGCGAGTTTCCAGTGCCAAATCTGTTTTCTTACTTCAGAGAATTTGCAATGTTCTATTCCAGATTTTTGGCACCTGAAAATGTTCCAAATCCGAAAACAATAAGTTTTTAGCCATTTTGACCCTCAAAGGAACTAGCTAAATTTTGAATAAAAATTCGAAGCAAAATTTTACCTATTATATACAGTTCAAATCATATTTGCTTTTTTGTTCTAAATATTAACATGCACTCAAATCGAGTATGGAGGATGTGGTAAAGTTGTCCACCCAAATGACGGGATTGGGTCCTGGTCCTGAGGCTTGTATGTAGTCGAGCATTGTCATGCAGAATGAAGACATTATTGATTGACAAGTTGGGTCTCACTTGTCAGAGACTTGTCAAGGTCTCAAAGTATGCCTCAGGGTTTATTGTTTCTCTTAAACCAGAAAGAACAGTCAACAGAATTTTTCAAGACAGGGATACATGCTCTCATTCAAAGGGGAACACTACTATTGAGAGAAATGGTAACTATGTTGAGAAGTAGGGATGTGAACCACAGAGGACCAGCTTCATTTTGATGTATGATACATGTTCCTGTATCAGTAATTATTCCTGTAATAAAGAAAAAGGTATTACTTTTTGACTCTCCCTCTCATTAACATGCAGTTAAATCGATTTGGTTCATTGCTTTTGTTAACAGAACCAAATATACACTAACTTTATTACTGATCCATTGGCTAGTGGGTAGAGTATTAGTCAATGGCCCGGGAGACCAGGGTTCAAACCAAGGTCGAGTCATACCAAAGACTCAAAAAATGCTACTTGATGCCCCCTTGCTTAACACTCAGCATTATAAGGTACAGATCAAGAGTAAAGTGAAGCAATCTAGGGAAAGGATTAGTGCTCTCCCCTACACCTCTGTGTGGTAGCTAATGAAAAGGGAGCCTTTGGGTTGCCTTCGGCTACACTCGCAAACTTACTTATCTCCTGCAAAGAATTAAGTCCCCATCTTACCCAAAAAGGAGTGTCCTGATATGACACTCAACTGCATCTAGTGGTGAAGCTCCAGTTCTAGAGCTATGGAAGGAGTGAAGTCAAGCCTATATTATCAATACTCCCAGATCCACTCTGATCCAGCTATGCATTTACGCAACCCCTCTTCCAAAAACTGGACGTGACACAAGGTCAATTTTTAAACAGAGTAAAGCTGGTTTGAATTCAGAGTTTTTTCTTCTTATAAACTGGTTGCCTAACCAAGTCTGCCCTACTATTTTAATTTTTTTGGGGGGAAGGGTTAAAGAAAGCTAGAAATGCTGTACCTATTAGGTGCAATCTATCGGTCAAAAGTTAACCATACAACTGTGTACAAATTATTTGTGTTAGATAAAACTGCTTGAAACCATATTACTGTGTGCAAATTATTTGTATTAATAAAACTTAATTGAAGCTATAATTTTTACTAAGGATTATCATTAGTTACTTGAAACACCAAAATTGGTGTAATTGGTGTAATTGGTCACAAAAAAAGACTGACTTTGGCATTAACTAATCCAACAAGAGTTGACGAATCATAAAACCTACCAACCAATCAAAATCCTACTTAAACCATTAATTATGACTGAGTAATACATATTTACCAACCCCTCCACTCGGGCAGGATATGAGACGAGGTCAATTTTTTTAAGCGGAGTTTACCAGGTTTGAATTCAGAGTTTTCCTTCTCCTAGACTAGTTGCCTCACCAAGGCTGAAGAATTCAGTCTGCCCTACTATTTACCCATAGCTAGAGGGAGAATAATTGGATTCATACCTTTTCCAAGGGTATTAGTGCAATGTGAAATGCAATCAACCTCTTCCAGGATTTGAGTAATAGCTTTCAATAGAACTTCATGCAAAGATTCAGGTACGCATTTACCCAACCCCTCTTCCACAAACTGGATGTGACACAAGGTCGATTTTTAAGCAGAGTAAAGCTGGTTTGAATTCAGAGTTTTTCTTCTCTTAAACTGGTTGCCTAACCTAGTCTGCCCTACTATTCTAATTTTTTGCAAGGGAATGGTAAAAGAAAGCTAAGAAATACTATAGCAAGTGTATGCATTTGACCAACTCCAGTACTAGGAGTAGGATATGACACAAGGTCAATTTTTAAGAAGAGTATGGAATTTAACATGTTTGAATACAGAGTTTTCCATCTAAATTGGTTACTATGTCAAAGTTAAAGAGCCCAGTCTGCTCTACTATTTACCCATGGATGGAAAGAGAAGATTTGAATGCATACCTTTCAACAAGGAAATTAGTGTTTGGTGAAATGTTAACAGTCTTGTCCAGGGTTTCAACTTGGGTCACCGTGTCTATTTTCTACAACAGTAACCATTACACCACAAATACCCCCCGCTGGATAAATGCATATATTGATTTTCAACCTGCCTATACATCGATCATATACTCAAGGCACTGAGGTTCTTCATGTTATTTTCTATTTCTTATTCAGAGATTTCAAGAAGTTCTTAGCTTTTAAGAGTTATTTCTTAATCTCAAATGAAACTAGAAATTTGGTGTTTCAATATTCAGCACTGAAATAATAACTACTGGACATTATGATAAAGTTACCAGACTTTTTATTTCATCTTTCTTTTTATTGCTAGCAATAAAAGCTAACCCTGTTATCGAACTGAGTCCAGTATTCCCATTTTATCTTTGTTCAAATTCTCTTGAATGCCAAAGTTGCAGACATCTGTGTTAATCAACAGCCCTGTGACAAATTAACCCCGAAAAGATCAATCAATTCCATCTAAACAGAGTACATGTTACATCAAAGAGAGAAAGAGAGAGAAATAAAGAAGAGGAGTCATATTGTCTGCTTGTTTTTAGGTTCATCTCAAAAGAGATGCACATTTAGAAAAATCCAAGTTTTAGCTGAAGTAAATGTGGGAAAACATTAAAAACATATCTGACCCCTGGGTAAAGGTTACACTTGTTTGTTTTTTTTCTTTTCTCATTTCCACTGATGCAGAAGTTTCCAGCCTTTCTTGATGATACGATAATAATATTCTATATATACAAATTAATTTCGGAAGCGCTCATAGTGCAATGGTCATAATTCAAAAAATGGACCCCCACAACCTGATTTCAAATCCTAGATGAGGCTGCTTGCATTTCACATAGTGCTAATACCCTTGGGAAAGGTATGAATCCCAATATTCTTTCCCCAGCTATGGGTAAATAGCAGGGCAGACTGAGTTTTTTAACCTTGGTGTGGCAACCATTTTAGGAGAAGGAATAACTCTAAATTCCAACCATTTATACTACACTTAAAAATTGACTTTGTGTCACATACTGTTCTTGATTGAGGAGTTGGGTGAACATAAAAAAACTATTTCTTCATTATTCAGTCATCAATATATTTTTCTGCAAGCCTCATCAATGATTAATCAAGTTGTTTGGCCAAAATCAAAATTAGTGTCAATTTGATTAATATTTAAACAGGTTGTGGACATAAAAAATTTGATCTCTCATTCAAATGTTTTATCTCAAAATGACCAGGAATAGAAATGTTATAAAGTTAACGTAAATATTGAATAGAATTACATGCGACAAATTGATAATGAAATGTAGCTCAATATAGTAGCAGAGGAGTTTTTCTGGTACTATGAAAAAAAGATTAATGTTCAAATGAAATATAAACTAAAATAAGTGAATAGCAAAACAAACAACAGGAGTGTGAGTCAAAAAAGACATTGTCTCTTTAGATATCATTTTTGGTAATGAGCTTATGAAACATATGTTGATGAGTATTGTGACGTAAAATTGACTAAAATCCCAAAACGGGACTTTATTTTTGCATGTGTGAAGACGGGGCAGGTTGGCACTTGATCCCCTATAGAATAAGTCCTCGTTCAGAGTTTTTCTCTCAGGCATATAAGAACTGGCATATTATGTGAGGGATTAATTTAGGGCCAGACTGACTGCTGCTGGCAAGGGGTTCCAAATTTCACACTATCCACACACCCACCAGGTCGCTAAACTTCTTCCCCTAGACAACAGAAGATATGGACCTATAGGTTTCAGTCATAATAATATTAATTTGTAGTAGTCGGCAACTCCGGTTTCCCGTGTGATATTGTTAAGGAATTAATAGGACAATTCTAACCAAGATAACATAAGGCGAATAGAAGCTGAAAAGGAAGCATGAAGTAACAACATAGACCACATGGTAACATAAAAATATATAATTCCTTTACTACAGTTATATACACTTTCAAAGTGTCAAAACATATAATAATTGGACAGTCCACGAATATAAATGTCTTTTCTTGACTTTTGTTTTTCTTCAAATTGAGAGAGAGAGAGAGTGGTATACAAAATTTGGGTATAAAGGAGAAATAGCCCAAAATTACTTATCTTATTTTTCGACGGGGTTCCACTGGAGAATCTTTCTTCTTTCACGGGCTAATAGACTTTATTCATTTTTTTTTTTACACTGGCTTGAAGAACCTGGGGTCCCTCGTGTCTCAGATATTCTTTTGTCTTCAACCAGGAATACTGGCTATGGTTCGTCTGCCCGCTATGAACCCTGCTCAAAAACTAACTTTCTTATTATTCACTTCCGCTGAGGGGAGGAAGTCCCCACTTCCGTTTTGGGGTCCCAGCCAATCATTTGGCTTCTCTCTTCTTCCTCTTGGTGTCCAGCGACCTGAGGTTAATAAGTACCAACACCTGTTGATATCCCCTCTGTGACCCACATTCTCTCTTAATGGTCACTTTTTTGATGGGTTTCCACTGTTCATTCCAACGGGAGGATAGTATTAATCTTACCTCTATCGTCTCTGCGGGATATCACGTGACAGTATTCACCTTTGTATGTGTACGGTGTTTGTAAATGTTTTAGTATTCTTTTTAAAAACATACTTATGTGTAGGTCCTGAAATTCATTAGAGGATAAAACTTATCATCTGGATACTTTTGGTTTGAATCTTGTCTGAGACTGCAGGTCTGCTACTGATTAATGTTGGGGATTTTGGTCGATTTTTACTCACTAGCTTTACTGTGGCAAAATAGGGAAAAGTTCCTTCTAGATATCATGATGTTTTTTGTTTTTTTTTTCTAATTTTTAGATTTGGTGACCCACTTAGATCAGACACTGTTTTAGAAATCAGGGTAATTTTTTTTTTTCATAATGTAACTTCATTTGATTGTTCAATATTTCATATGAAAATATTAGAGAAAGGCAGTAAGAATAGGAAAGAAAGAAAGAAAGAAAGATGACTTCAGAAAAAAGAATGCTAATAGGGAAAAAAAGGAAAAAGAAAAATGATATAAGGAAAAGAAAGAAAGAAAGAAAGAAAGACGACTTCAGAAAAAAGAATGCTAATAGGGAAAAAAGGAAAAAGAAAGACAATATAAGGAAAAGAAAGAAGGAAAGATGACTTCAGAAAAAGAATGCTAATAAGGAAAAAAAGGAAAAAGAAAGTCGATATAAGGAAAAGAAAGAAAGAAGGAAAGATGATTGAAGGAAAAAATGGTTAAAAAAAAAGGAAAAATGATTTAAGAAAATAATATTAATAAGAATAAAAAAGTAAAAGAAAGATGATTGAAAAAAAAAAGATGTTAATAGGAAAAAAAAAAAGGAAAGATGATTGAAAAAAAAAATGTTGATAAAAAAGAAAGAGCAGAAAAGAAAAATTATTGAAAAAAAAAAGATGTTAATACGAAAAAAAGAAAAAAAGAAAAAGATGTTAATAAAAAATAAAGAAAGTAAGAATAGATATTAACAATACAAAATATTAACAATACAATATTAACAATATATCAACAATACAAAACAAATATCACTAAAACTGAAGAGTATCATTAGAAACTACCGATGTCTTCATAGCTGAGTTGATATGGCAGCTGATACAGAAAACTAGGGTTGCCTGGGTCAGAAAGGGACCTGAGTTCAAGCCTCCCTGCAAGCTAATTTTTTATTTTTGTTTTCAATTCATACTTTTATTCCCTATCTTAGAAGTAAAAAAATAGAATTGTGATAAAAAGTAACTAGAATTAGGCAGAAGAAGACCCGAGTTCAACTCTCACTATGAGCTTATTCTTTGTTATTGTTTCTGATGTATGTTACTCCTTGCTGTCATAGAAGTGACGACCCAAACATTTTGCAATAAAAAGCAACTGGAATTAGGAAAATGAAGGATGATACAAGTCAAAATTATAAATAGTAATGATTGCTAGAACTTTATTGAGAAATTTAAAAAAATGGATTATAAAATATTATATACATATATATATATATATATATATATATACATGTGAAGAAAAATTGACAACAAGTAATCCAAATAGAAAGGGGAGATTTATTGAGAAACAAAGTCGACACTATAGCATTTCGGTTCTGCTGAACCATCATTGGAAAAGTTGTATAACAAATACGTTACCTGACATTAGAAACATTGTGCAGAATCCACGTTCTGTTAGTTCATCAAGATTGGATTCTGCATCATGTTTCTAATGTCAGGTGATGTATTTCAAAGAAATGAACGCTAATTCATTGATCAAATGGCCAATTTTTCTCGTCCTAAACAGCCAACTTTTCTTGTTATACAACTTTTCCAAATTTTTTGTATATTTTTACACTTTTGATACATCCATTGTTAACTCAACGTCACTAATATAACCCCTCATAGTCCTGAAGATGGTTCAGCAGAACCGAAACGCTATAGTATCGACTTTGTTTCTCAATAAATCTCCCCTTTCTATTTGGATTACTTGTCAATTTTTCTTCACCAACTGTCGGATTACTATCCATTATTTTCTTCCATATATACATGTATAATATGTATATAGGCAGCCAAGGAGATGTTACAGCTGTGGTTGTAAACAGTTTAAAAATTGTCCCCAGTCTCTGTTAGGATTGTCTGAGTATGGGTGCTTTTGACTATCTTTTGTTATTATCAAAGATTATATATATATATATATATATATCAACTAAATGAATTCTAAGAATTGCTTTTCCTAAATAGATAGCAAACTTCTGTATAAAAACATTTCTGTTCCAAACTTGAGAGAAAAATATGTTTTTATTTAATTAGTTTGATAAATCAATTTCCTTTATAAAATTGTATAAATGTAGACTTTTAAAATGTCTTCAATACATGAAAAGACACATCCCCAAACTTGTATAAAGTTTAATTTTATCAAAAATGTTTTGTGCCATTTGTATTGTATTGTCATATGAAGTCATTTCCCCACACCTAGGCAACACCAAGTATCTCTGTTGGTATATATAAATATATATATATGGAGAGTATTTTAGTTAAGTATTTAATTCAAAAATGGCAGGTATCATTTCTAGGATAATACTGTTTGCCAAATTCTAATGGCTATTTGTTTTACTTGAAAAAAAAATTGGACAAGAAATATTTTATTATTCAATGAATTGTTTGATGAACAAGGAGGTTTGGGGAAGTGAGACCTTTATTTTCAATTTTGCTTTCTGACTTTGCAATCAAAGTGTATATCAACCCAGTACATTGACATAAAAGTCAGTGATTGATTTTAATGATATGTCAGCCCATCTAGGGCTATTTTATACTTAGAGGTTAGAGAATTGCATTATGTTTGTTTTTTTGTTTTAATTGTTTCTGAAGAGTTTTTTGTACCCAAATGAATAGTTTCAAGTATTCCTATCTAATACTAATAATTATATGGTTTTAAGTCATTTAATAATAATAATTTACTTGCACACAATATGGTTTCAAGTAACTAATAATAATCCTTAGTAAATAACTATAGCTTCAGGTAACTATTTTTGATACAAATAATTTACAGTTATATGCTATAAAATATTCCGATTAATATGAATGATTTTCAAACAGATTGAGTCTAACAGGTTCTACCACTTCAGGTCTGAGTGGCCCAGGGAGTAATGGCAATGAAGGAGTATTTCACACTCTTCAGAACTCTAGAAGTGGAACCATACCATTAGATGCAGTTTTAGTGTCATATCTGGGACACTCCTTTTTTGAGGGGTGGATGGTCTTCCTTCTCTGCAAAGGATAGAGTTTAAATATTCTAAGCCCTGCAAACAGGATAATGCAATCAAAGAGTATATATCTATATATGTGTGTGTGTGTGTGTGTGTGTGTGTGTGAGTGAGATGAGATAAGAAGCAACATTAATAAGATGGAATTAAACTAGAAATAAGATAATAGTAATAATGATGAGTATTTAGCAAAAGGAACTATATTCAGTTGTGCGTTCTGTTCACCGTTAAATCAAGCTGAAAGAACTATATCAACCCAGAGTGTTGTGATAAGAAGCAACAATAATAAGATGGAATTAAACTAGTAATAAATTTGTAGTAATAATGAAGAATGTCTTGAACAAGAGTATTGTGTTAAAAAGCAGCAATTAGAATGAAACTGATAAAATGGTTGAATGTATTTAATTCTATAATGTACAGAAAGGTGAATGAGAACAAGAAATTGTGATACAGAGATAGTGAGACAGTAGACAAAGAAATGGGAAGATGAGAGGTTAATCAGAAGACAGAGAGAGAGAGGGAGAGATGCAAATGTTTCAAAGTTTTTAAATATAAAGTAGAAGAAAAGGAAGGAATGGGTAGAGGAGAGGCTAATCAGGAGAAAGAGAAATACAAAGAAGTAGACTAAGAAGGAATGGGAAGAGGAGAGGTTATTGAGGAGAAAGAGAAAAAGAGTGAGAAGGAATAGGAAGAGGAGAGGTTATTAAGGAGAAAGAGAGAAAGAGTGAGAAGGAATGGGAAGAGGAGAAGTTAATGAGGAGAAAGAGAGAAAGACTAAGAAAGAATGAGAAGCGAAGAGGTTATTGAGGAGAAAGAGAGAAAGACTGAGAAGGAATGGGAAGAGGAGAGGTTATTCAGGAGGAGAGAGAGAGAGAGAGAGAGAGAGAGAGAGAGAGAAAGAAATGCATAGGTTTAAAAGGAATTAAAAAATAGAAAGAAGATAGAGATAATGTGTGAAAACATTACGAAACGAACAAAGAATAGAAGAAAAAGGATCTAAAAAGGAGAAACATTAAAGAAAATCCAATACTTCAGCTCACTTTGCTTCAGAATTCTTCAGGTGACCAGAAAGATGGAAGTTGGGGCCCGGAAGTTTTGACTGATCACCAAACATTCACAAGGTATTGATTTTGCAGTTAGAATGGATGGCCTCTGAACTGCCTGGAAATCCAACCATGGCTGAAGCTGCATTGGTGGTGCCAACCATTCTGGCCCAAATACAACAATATCAGTAAAAGGATATTGTCTCCAATCAGCAGACATGGGAAGAATCGCAAGATACAAAAGCAAGAAAAGAAAACAAAAAGACAGAACGAAGAAAAAAAAAAAGAAAAAGAAAGGGAAAGCTGTTGGCTAGCAAGTATAGATTGTCTTTGCACAAGTTCAGCAACCAGGGCTCCAAAATGGCTAGAATTTAAGTATAATATAATTCAATGTACTGCAAGTGACAAGAACCAGATACCTGAACTGCTCAGAGGACATTTCCTTTCTCTCTCTCTCTCTCTCTCTCTCTCTCTCTCTCTCACTCCCAATATATCTATATATGTATGTATCTATCTGCATGTATGCACACACACACACACACACAATTATATATATGTATACATACATACAAATACACTATATATATATATATATATATATATATATATATATATTAAACACAGAAATGTGTGTGTCTATATATATGTGTTTGTGTGTGTGTATACAGAGAGAGAGAGAGAGAGAGAGAAAGAGAAATGTGTGTGTATATATATATATATACATATTTATCTTTCTCTCTCTCTCTCTCTCTCTCTCTCTCTGTATACACACACTCACAAACACATATATATAGACACACACATTTCTGCGTTTAATATATATATATATATATATATATATATATTTATATAAGAAGGGAAAATGGATGATTAAATTTGAAGTTGAGTTAAAATGTTCTTTAATTTTAAGTGTAACATTGAGCTCACTATCTGAGCTTTTTCAAACAGAAAATGAAAATGCTAGGGAAGATGTTGTTCCTGTAACTATAGCAACTGGTGATGTATATGTTATGAGAATGTTCTTTTAAGTGAAAATTTGAAAATTATTGGAAGATATTTTTTTTACAGAATTTTGGAAAATATAGCTAAAATCATTTTTATAAATTTGCTGATAAAAGAATATTTTTCCTATTCAATAAATTATTCCCTTAATAATATTTTCAAAAATTTCTGGTAAAAATACCTTCCAATAATTTTCAAATTTAAAGTTAAAAGAATATTTTCACCATCAAATACATCACCAATTGCCATAGTTACAGCAATAATATTTTCCCGAGTGTGTTTATTTTGTATTTAAGAATGCTTGAATAGTGAGTAAAATGTTCCATTTAAAATTAAAGAACATTTTAACATCAATTTCAGTTTGTTTTTTTACTATGTTTCTTTCCATTTGATTAGATATTATATCTAATAAACATATCATATATCTTATGTATCGAATATCCTGTGAAAACGGCACATTCAAGGGAGATCTTGATTTGAGCAAAATAAAATGCTTTCGTGTAAATTCTTTAGGAATAAAGCATGGAACAGCCAGCAAGAGGTATTGGTCTCTATGCAAACTCAAATAAAACATTCATGTGTTTCAATAAGAGTGATACCATCTCCTCATTGAATAGCAAAAATTAGTAGACCAGTTCATATAGCTTGGTAGCAATATCTCATCGACTGAAAGCAATGTCAACATATGCATAGGTAAAACATGAACTGCTATAGACTGGTTATCAACCAAGTAAAAAAATCGGATCACTCAGATAAAATAAAAGGGAAATTTTTCCAAACTGATACCATTTAGTACTATTGTATGCCACATCAGTTGGACTCCAACAAAATGCTTGGAGAAAGGAACTACACAAAGATGCTATTTGGAAGAAATGCTGCAAATAGCACTCCACAAAATAACAGGTGCATGGCCATTTACCTCCAATCTCACAAACCCTCTGAAAAAAGCAAACCTAACATGCAGGGCACTACTGGAAAACAGCCCAGTTATCTGGGGCTGTAGAATCCACTGACTGCATCTCTGCAGAGGAGTAAGACCCCACTTTGCCAATGAGTGTGCTCGATATGACACTAAACAATCTGATGGTGAGGCTCCAATAATGCTAGAGCTTTGGGGAATGCATAGCAACCCTTCATTGCCATTGCTTCCAGGTCCACTCTGCTTTGGAGTGGTAGCACCTAATAGGGTCCTATTTATGGGTCAAATAGAGCTGTTTAACATTCAAACTGAGTGCAAACAAATGATGTGTTAAATTGACTTGTTTAAATAGAACTGTTTGATAATTTAACTGTGTCTGAATAACTGAGTGATGTTTAGTAGAATTGTTAGTCATACATAGCAATACTTGAAAACATTCAACTGTGTAAATAAATGATTAATTGTAAATAGAATTATTCGTACTAGATAGAAATAAGTGAAAACATTTAACTGTATGCAAAAAAAATAAAAAATAAAAAAAATAAAAAAAACTGAGCTCAGGCTCCTTTAAAAATGTTATCTAAAAAATGTGTTGAGAAATCATATATTCAATATATATGTATAAAGAGGATTTGGCATTAAATAGCCTACAGTGGTTGATATACCATAAAACCCAACCAAACTAAATCCTATATTTTATATATATGTATAAAGAGGATTTGGCATTAAATAACCTACAATGGTTGATATGCCATAAAACCCAACCAAACCAAATCATATATATTTAATGTATATGTATAAAGAGGATTTGGCATTAAATAACCTACAATGGTTGATATGCCATAAAACCCAACCAAACCAAATCATATATATTTAATGTATATGTATAAAGAGGATTTGGCATTAAATAACCTACAATGGTTGATATGCCATAAAACCCAACCAAACCAAATCATATATATTTAATGTATATGTATAAAGAGGATTTGGCATTAAATAACCTACAATGGTTGATATGCCATAAAACCCAACCAAACCAAATCATATATATTTAATGTATATGTATAAAGAGGATTTGGCATTAAATAACCTACAATGGTTGATATGCCATAAAACCCAACCAAACCAAATCATATATATTTAATGTATATGTATAAAGAGGATTTGGCATTAATAACCTACAATGGTTGATATGCCATAAAACCCAACCAAACCAAATCATATATATTTAATGTATATGTATAAAGAGGATTTGCATTAAATAACCTACAATGGTTGATATGCCATAAAACCCAACCAAACCAAATCATATATATTTAATGTATATGTATAAAGAGGATTTGGCATTAAATAACCTACAATGGTTGATATGCCATAAAACCCAACCAAACCAAATCATATATATTTAATGTATATGTATAAAGAGGATTTGGCATTAAATAACCTACAATGGTTGATATGCCATAAAACCCAACCAAACCAAATCATATATATTTAATGTATATGTATAAAGAGGATTTGGCATTAAATAACCTACAATGGTTGATATGCCATAAAACCCAACCAAACCAAATCATATATATTTAATGTATATGTATAAAGAGGATTTGGCATTAAATAACCTACAATGGTTGATATGCCATAAAACCCAACCAAACCAAATCATATATATTTAATGTATATGTATAAAGAGGATTTGGCATTAAATAACCTACAATGGTTGATATGCCATAAAACCCAACCAAACCAAATCATATATATTTAATGTATATGTATAAAGAGGATTTGGCATTAAATAACCTACAATGGTTGATATGCCATAAAACCCAACCAAACCAAATCATATATATTTAATGTATATGTATAAAGAGGATTTGGCATTAAATAACCTACAATGGTTGATATGCCATAAAACCCAACCAAACCAAATCATATATATTTAATGTATATGTATAAAGAGGATTTGGCATTAAATAACCTACAATGGTTGATATGCCATAAAACCCAACCAAACCAAATCATATATATTTAATGTATATGTATAAAGAGGATTTGGCATTAAATAACCAACAAGGGTTGATATGCCA
Source organism: Sepioteuthis lessoniana (assembly GCA_963585895.1). Lineage (NCBI taxonomy): Eukaryota > Metazoa > Mollusca > Cephalopoda > Myopsida > Loliginidae > Sepioteuthis > Sepioteuthis lessoniana. The sequence goes on along the minus strand of OY757930.1, from coordinate 69,959,399 downwards.
TAAAACCCAACCAAACCAAATGTATATGTATAAAGAGGATTTGGCACTAAATAACCAACAAGGGTTGATATGCCATAAAACCCAACCAAACCAAATCATATATATTTAATGTATATGTATAAAGAGGATTTGGCACTAAATAACCAACAAGGGTTGATATGCCATAAAACCCAACCAAACCAAATCATATATATTTAATGTATATGTATAAAGAGGATTTGGCACTAAATAACCAACAAGGGTTGATATGCCATAAAACCCAACCAAACCAAATCATATATATTTAATGTATATGTATAAAGAGGATTTGGCACTAAATAACCAACAAGGGTTGATATGCCATAAAACCCAACCAAACCAAATCATATATATTTAATGTATATGTATAAAGAGGATTTGGCACTAAATAACCAACAAGGGTTGATATGCCATAAAACCCAACCAAACCAAATCATATATATTTAATGTATATGTATAAAGAGGATTTGGCACTAAATAACCAACAAGGGTTGATATGCCATAAAACCCAACCAAACCAAATCATATATATTTAATGTATATGTATAAAGAGGATTTGGCACTAAATAACCAACAAGGGTTGATATGCCATAAAACCCAACCAAACCAAATCATATATATTTAATGTATATGTATAAAGAGGATTTGGCACTAAATAACCAACAAGGGTTGATATGCCATAAAACCCAACCAAACCAAATCATATATATTTAATGTATATGTATAAAGAGGATTTGGCACTAAATAACCAACAAGGGTTGATATGCCATAAACCCAACCAAACCAAATCATATATATTTAATGTATATGTATAAAGAGGATTTGGCACTAAATAACCAACAAGGGTTGATATGCCATAAAACCCAACCAAACCAAATCATATATATTTAATGTATATGTATAAAGAGGATTTGGCACTAAATAACCTACAATGGTTGATATGCCATAAAACCCAACCAAACCAAATCATATATATTTAATGTATATGTATAAAGAGGATTTGGCATTAAATAACCTACAATGGTTGATATGCCATAAAACCCAACCAAACCAAATCATATATATTTAATGTATATGTATAAAGAGGATTTGGCACTAAATAACCAACAAGGGTTGATATGCCATAAAACCCAACCAAACCAAATCATATATATTTAATGTATATGTATAAAGAGGATTTGGCACTAAATAACCAACAAGGGTTGATATGCCATAAAACCCAACCAAACCAAATCATATATATTTAATGTATATGTATAAAGAGGATTTGGCACTAAATAACCAACAAGGGTTGATATGCCATAAAACCCAACCAAACCAAATCATATATATTTAATGTATATGTATAAAGAGGATTTGGCACTAAATAACCAACAAGGGTTGATATGCCATAAAACCCAACCAAACCAAATCATATATATTTAATGTATATGTATAAAGAGGATTTGGCACTAAATAACCTACAATGGTTGATATGCCATAAAACCCAACCAAACCAAATCATATATATTTAATGTATATGTATAAAGAGGATTTGGCACTAAATAACCTACAATGGTTGATATGCCATAAAACCCAACCAAACCAAATCATATATATTTAATGTATATGTATAAAGAGGATTTGGCACTAAATAACCTACAATGGTTGATATGCCATAAAACCCAACCAAACCAAATCATATATATTTAATGTATATGTATAAAGAGGATTTGGCACTAAATAACCAACAAGGGTTGATATGCCATAAAACCCAACCAAACCAAATCATATATATTTAATGTATATGTATAAAGAGGATTTGGCACTAAATAACCAACAAGGGTTGATATGCCATAAAACCCAACCAAACCAAATCATATATATTTAATGTATATGTATAAAGAGGATTTGGCACTAAATAACCAACAAGGGTTGATATGCCATAAAACCCAACCAAACCAAATCATATATATTTAATGTATATGTATAAAGAGGATTTGGCACTAAATAACCAACAAGGGTTGATATGCCATAAAACCCAACCAAACCAAATCATATATATTTAATGTATATGTATAAAGAGGATTTGGCACTAAATAACCAACAAGGGTTGATATGCCATAAAACCCAACCAAACCAAATCATATATATTTAATGTATATGTATAAAGAGGATTTGGCACTAAATAACCTACAATGGTTGATATGCCATAAAACCCAACCAAACCAAATCATATATATTTAATGTATATGTATAAAGAGGATTTGGCACTAAATAACCAACAAGGGTTGATATGCCATAAAACCCAACCAAACCAAATCATATATATTTAATGTATATGTATAAAGAGGATTTGGCACTAAATAACCAACAAGGGTTGATATGCCATAAAACCCAACCAAACCAAATCATATATATTTAATGTATATGTATAAAGAGGATTTGGCACTAAATAACCAACAAGGGTTGATATGCCATAAAACCCAACCAAACCAAATCATATATATTTAATGTATATGTATAAAGAGGATTTGGCACTAAATAACCAACAAGGGTTGATATGCCATAAAACCCAACCAAACCAAATCATATATATTTAATGTATATGTATAAAGAGGATTTGGCATTAAATAACCTACAATGGTTGATATGCCATAAAACCCAACCAAACCAAATCATATATATTTAATGTATATGTATAAAGAGGATTTGCACTAAATAACCAACAAGGGTTGATATGCCATAAAACCCAACCAACCAAATCATATATATTTAATGTATATGTATACAAGAGGATTTGGCACTAAATAACCAACAAGGGTTGATATGCCATAAAAACCCAACCAAACCAAATCATATATATTTAATGTATATGTATAAAGAGGATTTGGCACTAAATAACCAACAAGGGTTGATATGCCATAAAACCCAACCAAACCAAATCATATATATTTAATGTATATGTATAAAGAGGATTTGGCACTAAATAACCAACAATGGTTGATATGCCATAAAACCCAACCAAACCAAATCATATATATTTAATGTATATGTATAAAGAGGATTTGGCACTAAATAACCAACAATGGTTGATATGCCATAAAACCCAACCAAACCAAATCATATATATTTAATGTATATGTATAAAGAGGATTTGGCACTAAATAACCAACAATGGTTGATATGCCATAAAACCCAACCAAACCAAATCATATATATTTAATGTATATGTATAAAGAGGATTTGGCACTAAATAACCAACAAGGGTTGATATGCCATAAAACCCAACCAAACCAAATCATATATATTTAATGTATATGTATAAAGAGGATTTGGCACTAAATAACCAACAAGGTTGATATGCCATAAAACCCAACCAAACCAAATCATATATATTTAATGTATATGTATAAAGAGGATTTGGCACTAAATAACCAACAAGGGTTGATATGCCATAAAACCCAACCAAACCAAATCATATATATTTAATGTATATGTATAAAGAGGATTTGGCACTAAATAACCTACAATGGTTGATATGCCATAAAACCCAACCAAACCAAATCATATATATTTAATGTATATGTATAAAGAGGATTTGGCATTAAATAACCTACAATGGTTGATATGCCATAAAACCCAACCAAACCAAATCATATATATTTAATGTATATGTATAAAGAGGATTTGGCATTAAATAACCAACAAGGGTTGATATGCCATAAAACCCAACCAAACCAAATGTATATGTATAAAGAGGATTTGGCACTAAATAACCAACAAGGGTTGATATGCCATAAAACCCAACCAAACCAAATCATATATATTTAATGTATATGTATAAAGAGGATTTGGCACTAAATAACCTACAATGGTTGATATGCCATAAAACCCAACCAAACCAAATCATATATATTTAATGTATATGTATAAAGAGGATTTGGCACTAAATAACCAACAAGGGTTGATATGCCATAAAACCCAACCAAACCAAATCATATATATTTAATGTATATGTATAAAGAGGATTTGGCACTAAATAACCAACAAGGGTTGATATGCCATAAAACCCAACCAAACCAAATCATATATATTTAATGTATATGTATAAAGAGGATTTGGCACTAAATAACCAACAAGGGTTGATATGCCATAAAACCCAACCAAACCAAATCATATATATTTAATGTATATGTATAAAGAGGATTTGGCACTAAATAACCAACAAGGGTTGATATGCCATAAAACCCAACCAAACCAAATCATATATATTTAATGTATATGTATAAAGAGGATTTGGCACTAAATAACCAACAAGGGTTGATATGCCATAAAACCCAACCAAACCAAATCATATATATTTAATGTATATGTATAAAGAGGATTTGGCACTAAATAACCAACAAGGGTTGATATGCCATAAAACCCAACCAAACCAAATCATATATATTTAATGTATATGTATAAAGAGGATTTGGCACTAAATAACCAACAAGGGTTGATATGCCATAAAACCCAACCAAACCAAATCATATATATTTAATGTATATGTATAAAGAGGATTTGGCACTAAATAACCAACAAGGGTTGATATGCCATAAAACCCAACCAAACCAAATCATATATATTTAATGTATATGTATAAAGAGGATTTGGCACTAAATAACCTACAATGGTTGATATGCCATAAAACCCAACCAAACCAAATCATATATATTTAATGTATATGTATAAAGAGGATTTGGCATTAAATAACCTACAATGGTTGATATGCCATAAAACCCAACCAAACCAAATCATATATATTTAATGTATATGTATAAAGAGGATTTGGCACTAAATAACCAACAAGGGTTGATATGCCATAAAACCCAACCAAACCAAATCATATATATTTAATGTATATGTATAAAGAGGATTTGGCACTAAATAACCAACAAGGGTTGATATGCCATAAAACCCAACCAAACCAAATCATATATATTTAATGTATATGTATAAAGAGGATTTGGCACTAAATAACCAACAATGGTTGATATGCCATAAAACCCAACCAAACCAAATCATATATATTTAATGTATATGTATAAAGAGGATTTGGCACTAAATAACCAACAAGGGTTGATATGCCATAAAACCCAACCAAACCAAATCATATATATTTAATGTATATGTATAAAGAGGATTTGGCACTAAATAACCTACAATGGTTGATATGCCATAAAACCCAACCAAACCAAATCATATATATTTAATGTATATGTATAAAGAGGATTTGGCACTAAATAACCTACAATGGTTGATATGCCATAAAACCCAACCAAACCAAATCATATATATTTAATGTATATGTATAAAGAGGATTTGGCATTAAATAACCTACAATGGTTGATATGCCATAAAACCCAACCAAACCAAATCATATATATTTAATGTATATGTATAAAGAGGATTTGGCACTAAATAACCAACAAGGGTTGATATGCCATAAAACCCAACCAAACCAAATCATATATATTTAATGTATATGTATAAAGAGGATTTGGCACTAAATAACCAACAAGGGTTGATATGCCATAAAACCCAACCAAACCAAATCATATATATTTAATGTATATGTATAAAGAGGATTTGGCACTAAATAACCAACAAGGGTTGATATGCCATAAAACCCAACCAAACCAAATCATATATATTTAATGTATATGTATAAAGAGGATTTGGCACTAAATAACCAACAAGGGTTGATATGCCATAAAACCCAACCAAACCAAATCATATATATTTAATGTATATGTATAAAGAGGATTTGGCACTAAATAACCAACAAGGGTTGATATGCCATAAAACCCAACCAAACCAAATCATATATATTTAATGTATATGTATAAAGAGGATTTGGCACTAAATAACCTACAATGGTTGATATGCCATAAAACCCAACCAAACCAAATCATATATATTTAATGTATATGTATAAAGAGGATTTGGCACTAAATAACCAACAAGGGTTGATATGCCATAAAACCCAACCAAACCAAATCATATATATTTAATGTATATGTATAAAGAGGATTTGGCACTAAATAACCAACAAGGGTTGATATGCCATAAAACCCAACCAAACCAAATCATATATATTTAATGTATATGTATAAAGAGGATTTGGCACTAAATAACCAACAAGGGTTGATATGCCATAAAACCCAACCAAACCAAATCATATATATTTAATGTATATGTATAAAGAGGATTTGGCACTAAATAACCAACAAGGGTTGATATGCCATAAAACCCAACCAAACCAAATCATATATATTTAATGTATATGTATAAAGAGGATTTGGCATTAAATAACCTACAATGGTTGATATGCCATAAAACCCAACCAAACCAAATCATATATATTTAATGTATATGTATAAAGAGGATTTGGCACTAAATAACCAACTATGGTTGATATGCCATAAAACCCAACCAAACCAAATCATATATATTTAATGTATATGTATAAAGAGGATTTGGCACTAAATAACCAACAAGGGTTGATATGCCATAAAACCCAACCAAACCAAATCATATATATTTAATGTATATGTATAAAGAGGATTTGGCACTAAATAACCAACAAGGGTTGATATGCCATAAAACCCAACCAAACCAAATCATATATATTTAATGTATATGTATAAAGAGGATTTGGCACTAAATAACCAACAAGGGTTGATATGCCATAAAACCCAACCAAACCAAATCATATATATTTAATGTATATGTATAAAGAGGATTTGGCACTAAATAACCAACAAGGGTTGATATGCCATAAAACCC
>OY757930.1:69942568-69947568 GCA_963585895.1 Sepioteuthis lessoniana | reverse complement strand
TGTAAATATTTCCAAGATGGTCATAAAATGGAACTTCAGTAGTACATGTTAGGAGTAGTTTTCGAAGTATATTAGGGTTGATTTTAAGAGGAGGAAGAGATGGGTTATTATAAATATTATTTATAATAATATCAATTGTTTCATTAACAGGTACATTAGTAAATAAATTTTCTACATCAAGTGAGGCTAATATATCATTATTGGGTTTAATTGTATGAAGAACTTGAATTAATTCATGTGTAGATTTTATGTTGTATTTGCTAGGTAAGTATGGTGAAATAAGCTGTTTTATTGTTTTTTTGAGTTAATAAATTGGTGTAGGTATTTGTGATATAATTGGGCGTGGAGGATGATTAGGTTTATGTATTTTTACGGTACCGTAAAGATAGCCGGGTTTATAATCCCCAATTATTTTGGGTAGTTTTATGCTATTAAGTTCAGCATTATTAGCAGTGATAGTTTATTAATTTTTGATTTTAGTTGGTTGGTGGGATTCTTATTTAATTTTTTGAATTTCGTATGGTTATCGAGGATATTTTGTAGTTTTGAATGATAATCTGTTTTATTGAGTACTACAAAAATGTTTGTTTTATCAGCTTTTTTTATGGTGATGTTAGGGTGGTTGCGTAATTCTTTAGCAGCAGTTTTTAGTTGATGTGTTAATAATGTAGGTTGTTTTTTATTGTATCTATTTTTGATGGCTTCAGCCTTAAGGAGATCACGGAATTCGGGTCTGATTGAAATTACCTTATTATCCCGGAGTTTTAAAATGTTTTGGTATAAAATTTCAATTTCTGTATTTTTGTTGATGCTGGTATATCCTTGGAATAAATGGCAGTTGGGTCCTAAGTTGAGGAAATCTTTTTGTTGTGGAGTTAAATTACAGTCCGAGAGATATGTAGACATAAAATGTCTATTATGTTTAATGAAATTTGCATATATATATATACATATACACTATAATATATATATATATACATATATATATATGAACACTATGATATGTATATATGTGTGTGTGTACACTATAATACATATATATATATATATATATATACACTAAAATTCATATATATATATATATATATATATATATGTACACTAAAAAGCATATATTCATGAGTGAAATACATGTGGAACCATGATTCCTGTAAATGCATAATAACATCTACAGCCAAAAGTAAATGACTTTTTTTAAATCACAAACATCATACTAAAAATGAAGATTTACTAAGATGGGCATCCAGTATAGTCTCTGCTCTTAATTGATATGGTGCATATATATATATATATATATATATATATAATTCTTTTAATACCCTGTCCAGTGGCAAAAGCTGCTTGGTAGCACCAGGAGTGGCTGTACCACCTTGAGCTACTGAAATTATGTTATCACCACTGGTTGGCAGCTGATGAGGGCAGGGTATTGCACATGCTTTAACATGTTGTATGATGAAAAGAAAAGAAAAAAAATGGATCAGGGGTAAAGTGGAGCAATCCAGAGAATTGAGTAGCACCCTTCTCTATACCTATATATATATATATATATATTAACCAATCAACATATACTATATATATTTATATATATATAATATTATTGATATTACTATAAACATTTTGGTCGAGGAATGTCTCAAAATACATAAGAACTATTTGTAAAGTGTTCAATGATATTATTGAAAAGAAAATTCTTTCCATAACAGCATCATTATAACCTAACATGAAATGAGCATGAGATCTCTTCATGTAATAATCACAAATTCATCAGTCTTAAAATAATGTTTCAAAGCAAACATACAGTATGAACTAGTCTAAACCATGAAAATAACTGTGTGTGTCTGAGTAAAAATAGTAAAACATTGGCTAGATGGAGCTACCATTACCACTTACCTAAATTCACTTGCAAAATACAGATGACAGTTTAAAATGTGGGAAGTATTTCTGTAACACACTGTATAACACTCTGAAAATACTGAAAAGAATTTCCTTTAATGAAAAATACTGGTGTAGAGGAACTCAGAATTTTTTCAGAAATTCATTTTGTATATTCTAATTGAGAAAATGGTGAAAAACTGAAGTGCCCATTGTGTTTGCTTTTTATCTTCATACAAAGAAATGACAGAAGATATTGAAGAACGAGTCTTCATCTTTCACCAAAATTTCTTTTTTAAATTACTAAAAACCAACAATAGAAAAAAAACAAAACAATTCGATAAAACAAGAAAATTTACAGGAACCACTATTTGGTAACAAGATCAAATTAAATCACACCAACAAAAGACGTGATAGAAAACATCATAAAAAGGAAAGAAGCCATTATTTTAAATGGCTGTTCTATTGATTTGTACAAGAAACAAAAATGTATAATGCATTCCTCACAATTGTGTCCAATCTGTAGGTGATAATGTACGATTTGACAGACAATGTTTTTTGTATCTGTACAGATATTTAGTAAGCTTTGTCTGGCACATGAATGGGATACCTATGGAGCAGAGCTTTTCTAAGTGGTCTATATAGACCTCTGGTGGTGGTCGTAGGGTGAATAAAATTTTGCTAACATGAATAAAAGCATAGGGGGTTTGGAGGTGCCCGTGGTGTAATGGTTATCGTCGCAGAAATTGGACATGGCGTCACGAGTTCAAATCCTGGACTGATTGCATTTCACATAGCACTAATACCCTTGGGAAAGGTATGAATCCAATTATTCTCCCTCCAGCTATTGGTAAATAGTAGGGCAGACTTGGTTCTTCAGCCTTGGTGAGGCAACTAGTCTAGGAGAAGGAAAACTCTGAATTCAAACCTGTTAAACTCCGCTTAAAAAAATTGACCTTGTGTCATATCCTGCCTGAGCGGAGGGGTTGGGTAAATATGATAAAAGCATAGGGGGTCCACAAGGATTGAATTTACTAGTCGGCATTTATAAATTCCTTTACAATAGGAGAAAAAAAAATTGCTGGATCATGTAGACGTGTTGCCAGATATTGTACATCTTTCAGAACGCCCAATTGGGTATGATGACCCTAAGTGATGTGTTGTTCACATATGAACTATCAAAATGATTCATAGGGGTCATTTAAAGGAATGAATGATATTGAAGCGGAAAGTACAAATGTAGACACCTTTCTTAAAGAAGAATTTGTTTAAATCTTTTTTCTTAAAGTAAAGTCAATGTACACATTTAAAGGAAGTAGATATTACTGCATGAATGGTAATAAAATATCCCAAGCTTTGTGCAACTGTTAAACCCATTTTACTAGCTTTTGTAAATTCATATATAGTATAATCTGGTTTTATGGTTTAGTTTGGTTTTATGGCATATCAACCATTGTTCATTATTTAATACCAAATCCTGTTTTTTCATATATATTAAATGTATGATTTGTAAACATATTTTGTACATATACACAATTAAATTATCAAACAGTTCTATTTCTAACAATTCAATTCAGCATAAGTCATTTGTTTGTACTCAGTTTAAATGCCAAACAGTTCTATTTGACCCATAGATAGGAACCTATCAGGTGCTACCACTCTGGACCAGAGTGGACCAGTGAGTGATGGCAATGAAGGAATACTCTGCATTCCCCAAAGCTCCAGCATTATTGGAGCCTCACTATCAGATTGTTTAGTGTCATAAACAGGACACTTGTTGGGGGGGGTCTCTTACCCCTCTGCAGAGATGCGGTTGGTGTATTCTACAGCCTCAGCTGACTGGGCTAAGTAGTATAATCTGCGTTTAGCTATGTGAATTATTTACTAAGCACAGAAGCCCTTTGAACATAGAATGTGGTGATTTCTGGCTCAAACTCACAAACCTGCAACCTAATAATTGAGATCACCTCGGTACTCACTCAAAAAAATAATTCAAGAGTTAAAGGTATGTTTGTGTTTACAGTTTCCTGATTCTTTTCTCATGTAAATTATATTAAACACTTGTAAATTTGTTATATTTTGTAATTTGATATTCAATTAATCTATTTGTGGGTGAATAGAAATTAAATTAGGTTACAAGGAGGGCATTAAGTAAAAACTTTGAGGAGCCCTGCTATAGAGGAACTAATGCACTATTCTTGTTAATTGTCTTGTATTGCTATTGTAATATATTCAATGAGGAAATAGTAAAAACTCCGTGTGAAATTTTTCATGATCATTCCCAAGGATTCAAGCTGAATCAGTAAAATATATTCACGGTATTTGTCGATATATTAGAGAGTGCTGAAAAGTTCTAGGAATGACCAAAAACCTTGAATCCTATATTCTATTCCACACATTCATCTCACTGTTCAAGACTTATGGCAACAAATTCAGGATGTTTCATTTTGTGCTGATGCTCTTAAGAAAGGCATGAACTGGTCTTTTTTTTCCCCAACTTAGGGTAAAATAGTTGGACAGACTGGGTTCTTTAGTTGTGGTTAGGCAAGCAGTCGAGAAAGAAAAACTCTAAATTCAAATCAGCTTTACTCTGCTTAAAAATTGACCTTGTATCACATCCTACTCCTAGCAGAGGGGTTGATTAAATGCATACACTTGGTACAGAATTTCTCAACTTTCTTTAACCATCCCCACATAAATCAAAATAATAGGGCAGACTGGGTTCTTTAGCATTGGTTAAGCAATCACATTCTGTGGTTATAGCATCATTGTTCACGAGAAGTCTTTGCCATATTACCAGATGATCAATCACCAAGTCTACAAGGATTCCTGTGGCGTATACTTTGCTCAGAACATGGAAAGAGATGAGAATTGTGGCAAGACAAATTGTGGCCACTTCGCATCTGCTTTGAGCATACAGCAGTTCTTGGCCTAGTGGAACATTGCCAAAAGAGGAACAAACTCCCTTTTTGCCTGATCTTACTACACATGACATTTTTCTTTTCCCCAAGCTCAAGGGGATCATCAAGGGGACTGATTTTGAAGGTATAGAAGCTCTCAAGAGGCCCCCAAAACCAGAGCTGATTGGTATCCCAGAAGAATTCTTCTAACAGTGGCAGAGAAGGATA
>OY757930.1:69725068-69940068 GCA_963585895.1 Sepioteuthis lessoniana | reverse complement strand
GTTTGAAATCTATATTTTCCTTCTTCTAGTCTGGTTGGCATACCAAGGTTAAAGAGCCTAGTCTGCCTTATTACTTTTCCAAGAGTATACGTACTATGTAAAATGCAAATGGGTAGCAAGTCTACTTCCTACAACAATAACCATAAAGCCATGAAGGCCTCTTCCCTAGCGCTCAAATACCCAGCTCATTGTTTTCATTATTTTGGTTAAGCGTTGGTTGGTTGGGTTTTATGGCATATCAACCATTGTTGGTTATATACTGCCAAATCCTGTTTATACATATTCATATTAAATACATATGATTTGTAAACAAATAGTTTGTTGGTAACAGTTTTAAATAAGCTAGAGCTCATTTGTTTGCACACAGTTAAATGGTTTCAAGTACTGCTATTTCACACTAACAATTTTATTTAACATCACTCATTTGTTAGCACACATTTAAATAGATATACATATATGATTTGTCAGTGAATAGTTTGTTGGTAATCTTAATTTTAAATGAATTTGAGCTAATTTGTTTGACCACTAGTATTGCAATTGCTTGCACACAATTATATGGTTTCAAGTATTGATATGTAATACTAATAATTCAATTTAACATAAGTCATTTGTTTGCACACAGTGAAGTGATTTAAGTATTGCTCAAATTAATAGTTTTATTTGCACACAGTTAAATGGTTTCAACTATTGCTATTAAACACTATTAATTCATTTGCAGAGATGCAGCCAGTGTATTCTATGGCCCCAGCCAACAAGGCAGGTTGGTTGGTTTTGGTTTCTTTGTTTAATTGCTTATGAACCTTTGTGGGTTATTCAATGTCAAATCCATACTTGGAGAAGAACAGTAGTGGTACTATTTATCCCATAGCTTGAGAGAACAAAGGGGTTCATGCCTTTCCTAAACATATTAGCCTGAAAGTGAACATAATAACATGGGTGGACTTCAAATTCGCTTACTACAATGTGATAGTCCAGCAAATAAGCTGCTATGCCATGAGGGCTCCCCTTCATTATTTTATTCTCCAATTTTTTTGTCAGAAATATTTTGATTTTTGATTTCCAGCGAGTTGGTCATCAAGCTGATGTTGAAACCAGGCCAATTGCAGAATGGTCAACTATCTTATATACTGAAAACATTTCATGGGAAGCTTACAATTTACAACACATCATTGTAATGGGGGAAAAAAAACAACTTTGAACTGGCAAATAAAATTCCTTTTGGAGACTCAAGAAGGATTGTACATCTATACAGAACAAGCCTGAAAGCAAAATTCTAAAGAGGCCCTTAAAATGTTGGAAGATCAGAGATGAAGTCATTCAAATGAAAACTTTCTCTTTTCTATCATTGAAAACTTTATGAAAAATGAAAATTACAAAAAATTGTGCAGATTTCAGCAGTGTTGAATATCTAAAAAACCCTGTATGTATCTAAGGATGAAACTAAATTTACATTAGTATGTGTGTGTATTGTTACCCGTATACAACCGCTATCTAGGTAGTGCAATGTTTCCTATTTTATGATCTATGTCTTATAATAGTTGTTACAAGGGTAAGTCAAAAAGTAATGCCTTTTTCTTTAGTACAGGAATAATTACCAACACAGGCACATGCATCATACATCAAAATGAAGCTGGTCATCTGTGGATCACATCCCTACTTCTCAACATAGTCACCATTTCTCTCAATAGCAATGTTCCACCTTTAAATGAGAGCATGTATCCCTACCTCATAAAATTTTGTTGACTCTTCTTTCAGCCACTTCATCACCGCTGCTTTCACTTCCTAGTCACTGGCATAATGTTTGCTTCTTAAACCCTTTTTTTATGGGGCAAAAGAGATGATAGTCTGAAGGCAGTAAATATGGTGAGTATGGGGGATGTGGTAAAGTTGTCCACCTGAACGAGGTGATAGTCTCCCTTGTCCTGATATTTTTGTGCGGTCAAGCATTGTCATGCAAAAAATATTTATTGCAATTTTGGGGTGAGGGAAGTCTTACCCCAATGCAGTGGATACAATCAGCATATCCTAGACTCTGCCAACAAGGCAGCAATAGATATTCGGATCAAAGTGTGTGTACTTTGTGCAAAGTGTTACAAACACACAAACGCATACTCTCTCTTTCTCTCTCTCTCTCTCTCTCTATATATATATATATATATATATTGTCATCCACAGACAGACTGTTTCGTTCTATCAGAACTCTTCAGTGTGGCTAGACCCGCAGGACGCTCGAAGCCGGGATCGAAACCCGTCTAACTTTACGATAGATTAAGGTTTCAGACCACACAGCTACAAGCGGACTACGTTGGCTAAGGGAATTTTAAGGTATTTTATTTTTAGCAACAGCAGCAGCAGCCTTTGTTTACATTTTTAATACCCTATCGGCTACCAGAGTGCTCAATTCTTACGAAGAGCTTTGCATTACGCTAGGGGCGGCCGACAATTCCTTCGCCAGAGTGCTCAACCCCCATGGGGGAGCGTATATATTGTCATCCACAGACAGACTGTTTCGTTCTATCAGAACTCTTCAGTGTGGCTAGACCCGCAGGACGCTCGAAGCCGGGATCGAAACCCGTCTAACTTTACGATAGATTAAGGTTTCAGACCACACAGCTACAAGCGGACTACGTTGGCTAAGGGAATTTTAAGGTATTTTATTTTTAGCAACAGCAGCAGCAGCCTTTGTTTACATTTTTAATACCCTATCGGCTACCAGAGTGCTCAATTCTTACGAAGAGCTTTGCATTACGCTAGGGGCGGCCGACAATTCCTTCGCCAGAGTGCTCAACCCCCATGGGGGAGCGTATATATTGGGTTCCCATTGTAACAGCAATCCATGATGATACTGATGCTTCTATTTAGGAAGGTGTGAAGGATTGTAATTAGCATTTCATTATCTCTATTATATTGAGAATTTGGCTGATTAAAAAATGGTTTTCAGTGCAATTTGCTACCCCCATTGTTATAGATTTGCAAATTTAAATATTCCAGAGTCCAGAGATTGACTGATTATTTAGATTCCCTTTTGTTATCTGCTTTAGCAGTTGGTATCATCTCTTCAATTGGTTTGAAATCTATATTTTCCTTCTTCTAGTCTGGTTGGCATACCAAGGTTAAAGAGCCTAGTCTGCCTTATTACTTTTCCAAGAGTATACGTACTATGTAAAATGCAAATGGGTAGCAAGTCTACTTCCTACAACAATAACCATAAAGCCATGAAGGCCTCTTCCCTAGCGCTCAAATACCCAGCTCATTGTTTTCATTATTTTGGTTAAGCGTTGGTTGGTTGGGTTTTATGGCATATCAACCATTGTTGGTTATATACTGCCAAATCCTGTTTATACATATTCATATTAAATACATATGATTTGTAAACAAATAGTTTGTTGGTAACAGTTTTAAATAAGCTAGAGCTCATTTGTTTGCACACAGTTAAATGGTTTCAAGTACTGCTATTTCACACTAACAATTTTATTTAACATCACTCATTTGTTAGCACACATTTAAATAGATATACATATATGATTTGTCAGTGAATAGTTTGTTGGTAATCTTAATTTTAAATGAATTTGAGCTAATTTGTTTGACCACTAGTATTGCAATTGCTTGCACACAATTATATGGTTTCAAGTATTGATATGTAATACTAATAATTCAATTTAACATAAGTCATTTGTTTGCACACAGTGAAGTGATTTAAGTATTGCTCAAATTAATAGTTTTATTTGCACACAGTTAAATGGTTTCAACTATTGCTATTAAACACTATTAATTCATTTGCAGAGATGCAGCCAGTGTATTCTATGGCCCCAGCCAACAAGGCAGGTTGGTTGGTTTTGGTTTCTTTGTTTAATTGCTTATGAACCTTTGTGGGTTATTCAATGTCAAATCCATACTTGGAGAAGAACAGTAGTGGTACTATTTATCCCATAGCTTGAGAGAACAAAGGGGTTCATGCCTTTCCTAAACATATTAGCCTGAAAGTGAACATAATAACATGGGTGGACTTCAAATTCGCTTACTACAATGTGATAGTCCAGCAAATAAGCTGCTATGCCATGAGGGCTCCCCTTCATTATTTTATTCTCCAATTTTTTTGTCAGAAATATTTTGATTTTTGATTTCCAGCGAGTTGGTCATCAAGCTGATGTTGAAACCAGGCCAATTGCAGAATGGTCAACTATCTTATATACTGAAAACATTTCATGGGAAGCTTACAATTTACAACACATCATTGTAATGGGGGAAAAAAAACAACTTTGAACTGGCAAATAAAATTCCTTTTGGAGACTCAAGAAGGATTGTACATCTATACAGAACAAGCCTGAAAGCAAAATTCTAAAGAGGCCCTTAAAATGTTGGAAGATCAGAGATGAAGTCATTCAAATGAAAACTTTCTCTTTTCTATCATTGAAAACTTTATGAAAAATGAAAATTACAAAAAATTGTGCAGATTTCAGCAGTGTTGAATATCTAAAAAACCCTGTATGTATCTAAGGATGAAACTAAATTTACATTAGTATGTGTGTGTATTGTTACCCGTATACAACCGCTATCTAGGTAGTGCAATGTTTCCTATTTTATGATCTATGTCTTATAATAGTTGTTACAAGGGTAAGTCAAAAAGTAATGCCTTTTTCTTTAGTACAGGAATAATTACCAACACAGGCACATGCATCATACATCAAAATGAAGCTGGTCATCTGTGGATCACATCCCTACTTCTCAACATAGTCACCATTTCTCTCAATAGCAATGTTCCACCTTTAAATGAGAGCATGTATCCCTACCTCATAAAATTTTGTTGACTCTTCTTTCAGCCACTTCATCACCGCTGCTTTCACTTCCTAGTCACTGGCATAATGTTTGCTTCTTAAACCCTTTTTTTATGGGGCAAAAGAGATGATAGTCTGAAGGCAGTAAATATGGTGAGTATGGGGGATGTGGTAAAGTTGTCCACCTGAACGAGGTGATAGTCTCCCTTGTCCTGATATTTTTGTGCGGTCAAGCATTGTCATGCAAAAAATATTTATTGCAATTTTGGGGTGAGGGAAGTCTTACCCCAATGCAGTGGATACAATCAGCATATCCTAGACTCTGCCAACAAGGCAGCAATAGATATTCGGATCAAAGTGTGTGTACTTTGTGCAAAGTGTTACAAACACACAAACGCATACTCTCTCTTTCTCTCTCTCTCTCTCTCTCTATATATATATATATATATATATATATATATATGTATATATTGGTTGTTTTCTTGTTTTTCTTTCCATCTGAAGAGGTAACAATACCATCTGTAATCCCAAAATAAATTCATAATGCAATCACCAAACTGAATTCTTATTTGTCTGTTGTATACAAAAAAATGTTTTTGCTCTGCACATGAATTTTGATATATATTTAATCTGAAATTATTGATATATTTGATAGCCGTTGACATTGAGCACTACATTCTACATTATCCTTGGATTATTACCTTTTAGTCTAATCCTTAGACTATTTTCCTCTGATTATATCTATCGATCTATCTACCTATCTATCTGAATTTAAAAAAAAAATATTTGCATTTATTGATAATATATATATATATATATATATATATATCAGGGAAAGGAGTAGCGCTCTTCCCTACACCTTGGTGTAGTAGAGATGGAAAAGGGAGCTTTCAGGTCGCCCTCGACTACGGTCGCCAACTTTACTTTTATATATATATATATATATAAACTGATGCTTTTCTGATGAAGATACAAATTCTTCTGTTCATTGTACAATTATGACACTTTTATGAAAAATAACATATCATTTATCTGAGTAAGATCCAGTCTAATTACACATCAATCAACACATCTCAAAAAATTAGAATATTCCTATCACTATTAGAACTATAATAGCAAAAAAGACATACAGAATATGAGCTGCAAACAATAATAACAGATACTTTACTGCTTTAATCATTAAAATAAGAATTCTTATACAAATAAGATATCTTTTGAGGTGGGAAATGGTGTTTTAAATATTCTTAATTATTAATAAATACACCAACTCGAAGTTGGTATCTTTCAAAACCACAAATTTTAAACACGAAATCCTTGATGTGAGACAATGTTTTACAAACAATTACACTTTAATGAAGTGGTGGAGTTCCGATAGTGTAGAGGCTAATGTGCTGGACTGTGGAATCATAGTAAGCAAGTTCAAACTCCAGTGGCACTATTATATTCACTTTTGGATAAATACTCTTGGGAAAGCCATGGATCCCTTTATTCCCCCCAATCTATGGGTTAAATAGCACCATTACTGTTCTTCATTGGTATCAAATAAACCATGAAGGTTGATATGCCATAAAAGAAAGTATCTGTACAGTTAATTTAATGACATAATTCTGCATCCTAAGAAGATAATATTGAAAGCAATTCAATATTTTAGTTTGTCTGAAGATGACGACAACAGTCTCTCTAGGAAAATAAGATATATTAGGTTGAAATGAATGAAATGTCCAATTTTAGAGTACATATTATAGATGAGAAAACTTATGCCTATAGAAATATTTATTCATTAACATAACCCCTATAGCTTCCTAGAACCTCATTCCATATGTCAAGAAGCCTATAGATGCCACACTCGAAAAATTCTTTAGGTTTTGATGCAGAATATGAGACCAACTTGTGTTCAACCTCTTCTCTTGATATCAACTTAAGACCATTCAATGGTTCTGTAATCCTCTAAACAAGTGATAACCAGAAGGAGCAAGGTTAGGAGAGTATGGAGGATGAAACAATTTTTCCTAACTGAGCTCATCTAAAGTATTTTTAGTCAAGCGAGTTGTGTTAGGACAAGCATTATTGTGATAGAGGATGACTCCCTTTCTATTACTGAAGGAGGGTTGTTCTTTAGACTGAAATCCCCACCTCAAAAATGAGAAAACCATGTCTGTTAACTTATTTCCTACAACATATCATTCCCCTAATTGCTCTGAATGAATTTTGCCACTGTACTTGCATTAACATCTTTATTAACCTCAGAGTGAAACATGTCAAATGTATTCTTTTACAGGGATGAACATAAGGGTGAATACTCCTCCCTATCGTTAATCGCTTCTGGCAGGTCTTCAGGGCTATATTCTGTGTCCTCATAGAGCTGCTGTATGTAGGTTTGTGCTGGTTGCCCTGCTTTAGGTTGGCCATGTGCAGGGGTCCATTGGAGAACATCACTTATGAGCTTGCCCCTGCTTCTCCAGCAGTGTCCTGCATGTCTGGTTCGTCTAACTTTGATAGTTTTCGTGATGGGAGGTTGGTGGCCGTACAGCTGCTGCTTTGTAGGAGGTTATCTCCAGGACTTGTTCAAAATTGCACACAGCATTTTTGTGTAGTTGCCGTCAAGCTTTTTCTCCATCCGTTTTGTTAGCATCCATGTAGTGCATCCATATAGCAGTATCAACAGGACCGCTGTTTGGAAGAAGCTGCATTTCATTTTATCAGTTAACTAACAATAAAAAGGAAAAAATAACATAGAGCTATGTCTGGTGAATATGGCAAATGCTTCACATTCAGAAACCTGTGTTTTGCCAAAAAGAAACTGGCTTCTTAATCTTTTTTCAAATTGGCACTGATTGATCAAGATGAAATCCAGGCATCAGCACTTTATTACATAAGTTGCTAAGCTGAGCACACATCTTCATTTATATTTCAAATCTTAAGAATTTACAGAGTCAATCTCAATACTTTTTGATCAAATTTTGTATCTATACTTTTAGAAAGAACAGAAAAAGCGTAGATGTAAGTTCTGTGCCAAGGAAATACATTTATACACATATACATTTGTGTAAGTTTATATACTTATGTATGTCTGCAATCTAGTGCATTTATGTACACACCTTTCCTGTTGTGCATCTACATTTGTGCATGGGTGATTCTTTTTGACACTAAATTGTATTGTTGACACTGAAAAGATTCATAAGAGAAGGGTTAGCAGACAAAAGAATGAGGCAGAGATGTCGGAGGAGAGGTTGGCTGATGGAAGGTGTTTTCAAATCTTAGACTCTCACTGATCAATGGAAGACTACTGATAATGTAAATAAGGAGAGAATAAAAATAAATACAGTTTCCTTAGCACTAGTATGGATGCAAAGAAGTGAACAAAAAATGTGTTATTATAATTTGGAATAATTTGCATGTAATAATTGTTATACAGAAAATCATGATGTAAGTAGGTCGGTATGAATGCCACCCCCATATATATATATATATATATATATATATATACGCACATACATATATACATATATATACATATATGAATACATATATACATATATATACACACAAATATATATATATATATACACACATACACACACATATATATATATATACATATAAATACATACATATACATATATACATATATACATTATTATATATATATACATATATACATATATATACATACATATATATATATATATATATATATGCATAGATACATATATAAATACATACACATATATACATATATATACATACATACATACATATATATATATATATATGCATAGATACATATATATATATATATATATATGAATACATACATACATATATATATATATATATATATATATATATATATATGCATATATATATATATATATATATATATATATATATAAATACATACATACATACATACATATGTATATATATATATATATATCTTTGTAAGATGTAATATCCATTAAACCAAGATAAACGTAACAGTGCAGGAAAGAAATGGAGAATAAAAAAAAATAGAATGAGTATTCCCTCAAAAAAAAGGTGTGAAAAATTTGGAAGAATGCATATTTTAAAAATCTAAGAAGAAATTTGGAAAGAAGAGAAAATAAACTGTGAAAAGAAGGAAAAATAGATCGAAAATAACAAAGCACAAGAAAGAAAAAGAAAAATACTAATAAGAAAAACAAGAGAAAGGAAAAAGAAAAATAATGACAATAAAAGAAAAATAATAGAATGAAAAAAGAAAAGAAAAAGAAAAAATATGATAATGGAAAACATGATAAAAGTTAAAAAGAAAAAATAACAGAAAAAAAAATAATGAAAAATAACAGAAAGAAGAAGAAAAATAATGAGGAAAAAAGAAACAAAACTAAAAATTGAAAAATTGGAAAATAAATGAAAAGAAAAAGTTACAGAAAAAAGAAAGAATACTTGAAAGAAAAAAGAAAAACAATAAAGAGAAAAAAAAACAAAAGAAAAGAAAAAAATATAAAAAGAAATAATATGAGAAGGAAAAAGAAAAAGAAAAAATAACATAAAAAAGAAAGAACAAAACAACAAAAAAAGGGGAAAATAATTTGAAAAAATACAAAAAGGAAAAAGAAAAAAAATAGTACAAAAAAGAAAGAAAAAAGAAAAACAATAAAGAGAAAAGAAAAAAAAAACAAGGAAAAAGAAAAGAAAAATTATAGAAAGAAAAAATATGAAAATGGAAAAGAAAAAGAAAAATAGTACAAAAAAGAAAGAAAAAGAAAAAATAAGAAACAAAAAAGAAAAAAATAATTGAAAGAATAAAGAAAAAATAATAAAAGAAGAGAAAGATAAGTTGGTATTAAATAACCCACAAAGCTTGATAGGTCTTTAAACAAAGAAACTAAAACCAACAGGTAAGAATAACAAAAAGTAATTCTTTATGCTTCTCTTCTAGTCACAGGTGAAGGTGACGTTACGTTTGAAAAGAAATCCATTGTGATAAAAATATGTTAGACATGCATAAGTGCACATGTGCATAAACTTCAGAGATGATGCAGTTGAAGCAGACAGAAATTTGATAAACCATTAACTAAAACAGGCATGCATGAAAATAATACTAAAAGTCAATATAGCATACATATGGATGCTCACAAGTGTAATAAAAATCATAATGACAATATGTCTACATAACAATCATTCCCTTTCTCCATTTATACATCAATAACTCTGGGTGCCTTCTCTCCCACATACAAATTCTCTCTCCCTCTCTCTTTCTTTCTTTCTTTCTTTCTTTCTTTCTTTCTTTCTTTCTTTCTCTCTCGCTTTCATATGTTCACAAAGAGACATGAAAACATAATGATGTATACTATGACTTTTTCTGTATGTTTCTTTCTATGTCTCTGACTTGTGGTATATGGAAACCAACACCTTTTAGGGTATTTAGAAAGTAATGGCGTTTTACCAAAGAGGATACATTTTGGAGTTTGTAAATTTGACAGTTAATAGCTGCTCCAATGTCATCGACCTATGTTCAAAGTTGGACTGTTACTGGCCCCTTGTGGATATAAAAGCGAGTTGCCAAAGGCAGTCAGCTTCTTTTGTCTTTTCTTAGCAAGCAGTTTGGTCTTAGTTTGGAAGCAGTCTAGAACGTGCCTAGGGGCCAGTTTGCCAGGCAGCGTAACGACTCAAGGATGTCAAGCCAGGTCGAAAATCTCGATTTGCTATCCATTAGACCACTCCGACTCAAAGAAATGGAGTTAAGATTCGTGGAGAAAGTGAGAGTGGATATTCTCTATGCAGAAAGAATAGGATGGTTTTGTACCACCTGCTTACTCAGAAAGAGTAAGTTTTGGATGACATTTTGGAGCAGAAGGAGCATAGAAGAAATTCAATTTAAAATTTTAATTCCAATGAGGACCAGCCTACAGAATTGTCAAGATAAGCTACAAAGAAAAGAAAATATTTTACACTAGATACAGTGTGTTTTTCCCGACTGTCTGTAGACTTTCTGTAGACAGTAATGGACCAGACAAGAAAAAGAACTTTGAAGTCGAATGCCAAGTGAGGATATTTCATTTATAAACTGTTTCTTATAACTTCTAGTTGCAGTCCAACGGCAAGTGAATCTTTGCCTGTTTTAGTTCTTTTCCTTCTTTTTATTTTATTTGGTTTCACTCCTTTGTATTGTTTTATAGCAGTTCGGGAAATTGTTAATTTCTCTAACACTATATTTTGTAGGCAACACAAATGAATTACAAAACTTTTCTTTAACAACACAAGGAAAGTTTTTTATTTGCAGCTTTGAATATTTGGTTTGCTTTTGGTGCTGCAAGACTCGTGGAGTTTAGGCTTGTTAGTGTTGGAGACGAAATGGCGTAGCGAGATGTTGAGAAAGCAGCATGTGTTGCGGGACGTGTGAGGGATTGTGTTTAGAGTCACCGTGTAGTTTTGCATCTGGTATTTGGGGGAGAGTCTGCGTTGTCTCCATGTGGTCAAGAGCGGAGTTACGCTCAGATCGACATAGCCAATTTTTGGGGTGACACAAAGTTGGGCCTGTGCGAGCCATGTTGTATGTTTCTAATTTATGTTCAACTGGGATTCCTCGTAGGAAATCCATAAATTAGATGGTTCCCTCATTGAGTGTCCATGTTGCTGCTGCTGGTGTTGCTATGTTAAAGCCGCAGTGAGATGTCCCCACTTGGTGGCTTGTTTAGCTAAAAAGCATCGCTAAGTAGGGACAGCCAGAGGAACGTCTGTTCTGGTCGCCGTCTCAAGCCAAAGAGAGTGGGTTTGGCCGCTCACCTGTTTTGCTTGCTGGAAATGAAGGTCCAGGCTGAATAGGATAAGTCATCCTGATTGGGTGAAATTAAGTGTTGAAATAAATTGAGTGCCAAACCAAAATACGAGATTTTCCTCTTCTCTACAGTTTTATTCTATGTTTATTTTTTATTTTGCGTTCTAAAAGAGTTGAGTGTCATAACGCATTGCGAAAGATATGCAATGCGGGCATAGAATTACATTGTAAGATTTATTTCTTTGAGAATAAATTCATTTTTGTAGGAAAAAAGTTGTTTTAGTTCTAGTTATCGCTTTTTGTTTCAGATTAATGGTGGAGTAAATACTTCCCTTCCCTTCCCTTCCTGTCCCTTTTTTCTATGCCCATTTTTTTCTTCCTTTTTTTCTCTCCCCTACACAACTAAACTTCGGCCGACTGCTATCTCTGCTCACTGCTAGAGTCGAGGCTTAGTTAACTTCCACATCTTATTTTAAGTACACACATGTTAATTCAGTAAAAAATATATACGATGCAAATTTTGCATATGTCATATTTTCTGAATATATAAAAAAATGTAAGTTAACTATATTTAAGTATAATCATCAAAAATGTAATCACTTTCGTTTTCAATGACTGCAATTCAACAAACTAAAATAATAAGATCATAAGATGGTAGATTCTTTCACATCCTCCATCTTCACCAGATTTGACACCTACAGATTTTCATTTGCTTTGATCATAAGAGCATTTCATAGAGTGTAGAAAATTTAACAAACAAAAAGTTAAAAGCAGTTTCTAAAACTTTGTTTTTGTTGTTGGGGCTTAGATGTCTTTAAATGTGGAATCAAACATTTGCATTCACATTGTTAACATAAAACATGAAAATTAATAATTGCCATTATTTTATAGTCTTTTTTTTTTCTTCACAAATTAATATTCAGAGAGAGAGAGAGAGAGAGAGAGAATTATTTGATTTTTTCTCTTCTCTTATGGTTGCTTTATCATCCTTTTAGCTATGTAATATTAATGTATTACTTACTTGTTTTCATCTTGATTTGATTTCAAAAGAATGAAAGGCAAGGGATATAACTGTAGAAGTGTGTGTTAAATCTCAAATCATCTTGAAACTTATTTTACTTTAGTCACCTGCAAATCTTGGGATACTTATCATGAAAAAGCTTACGAGGTGCACTGGAAACTCACAAGATAACGTTATATCTGCTGTTGATGATTTTTTTTACTAATGGGATACAAGCACTGCAACAGCAATGGTAAAAGTGTATGGAAATAAAGGAGGATTATTTAAAAAAATAAACCTCATTTGGTCACATTTGTAGGGGATAGAAAAGAGAAGAATTAAATTAATCAAATAAAGTTGGTTGGTTGGTTTTTATGGCATATCAACCTTTGTAGGTTATTTAACGCCAAATTTAGTTTATATATATGTTTAACCTAATATTTCTAAACGAATATTTCGTTGATAACCTTTTAGATGAGCACGATCTTATTTGTTTGCTCAGGATTAAATAATTTCAATTCATATTTTTTGATACAATCCTGTCTCACTCAAGAAGGACAGAACGTCTTCCATTTTGATGTTCTCAAACAAATCAATCAAACTATTCACCGTGAAAAATCACTTTCTGATGAGAATGAAAGCTCTACATTCTATGAGAACATGTTTAACAGTGCTAGGCATTTGACATGTCAAACCCTGTGGTTGTTGTTCCTGTTTCAGTATGAAAGAGTGAGTAAGTCTTGTATGACCAATGTGCAATCGAAATATTATGACTTATTCTCTTCTTGATTTTCTGAAAGTTGGTCTTCATTCTACCAAAGTGGGCTGGATATAGAAGTGTTTATTGTGGGTGTTATTATTCCAGCATTGTTGCCATTTTGTGTAAAGGAGTGTATTGATTTTGGGTTTCAGGTCAGTATATAGAATCCAGAATTTGTCAGCGGTCAAATCTAAGGCTGATTTGGCTGCCAAGTCAGCTCTTTCATTTCCTCTCAATCCAATGTGGCTTGGGATCCAGGATATAATCATTTCTTTACAATTTGACATTGAGTTTAGTCTACTCAACAACTTAATAATTAGGGGGTTCTCATGCTTTTTTTTATTACTAAAGGATAGTAAACTAAAGTTAATTCAGGGAGTTTAGAAGTTTCCAGAGGCCCCTGATTGGAAGTTGGAACTGCAATGCCTGAAAAAGACTTACTGGCACCAGAGCGAAATTCTTACTCATTCAGCAGTGACTGGTTGGATTGGAAAGACTTATTTTTCTTCTGCTGGTGGTGGGAAAACCACATTTCTGCTTAGTGACATGGTGGCTCACCCTTCCACCAGTAGCAGCTGTCTCTGCTAACAGCAGCCTATATAAAAAGCAATAATTACTAGAAACACTGCAACATTACTAGAAACACTGAATTTTGACATATTAACTCCAAAAGTGACTGGTGCATTTCAACGCCTTATTTGGGAGAAACAAATGTTCTCAAATAGTCCAGGAAGACATTCCTCGCTACACAGTTGCTGTATAAAACCCAGAAATAAAGTTGAAATATAAAAGTACTTTCGTTCTTTCTTCCTTTTTTTCCGTCCTTGAAACAACAAATTTCACCATAGCCCCATACATTCTATGAGAGTATCTTGGTCAGCCTATGAACTTTTCCACTGGCCCTTGAAGGTTAAAATGTCTCATTTTCCAAATAATTTGGTTCAAAAATGACGCAGAGATTTGATATTAGATGATTTAAAATGAGGGCATATTTCATTGGAAGATTGTATTTTTATTTTTTTACAAATGCATGAAAATCATAGTCAAGAGACTGACAAAGAAAAATTTTATTTATTTTAGTTTTTATACTGCTCTACTGGCCAGTAAAAAATCTAGTAAAAAGCCTTTTTATAACTATATATATATATAGAGAGAGAGAGATTTTGTTTTTGGGGTTTTATGGCATATCAACCTTTGTAGGTTATTTAATGCCAAATCCATCTTTATAGAAATGAACCATTCCATTTCAAACAATTCAGGTTAGCATAAGTACACAGTTTTATTGTCAAAAACATTTCTATTTCAAGCTATTCAGTTTAGTCAAACAGTTCTAATTCAAACAATTCAGTTTAGTATAAGTACAGTTTTTGGTTACACTAAGTTTCAATGTCAAAAACAGTTCTATTTCAAACAATTCAGTTTAGTGTAAGTACACATTTTAGTTATATTTGACCTAAAGATAGGACCCTATCAGGTGCTACCACTCCAGGCCACAGTGGACCTGGAAGTGATGGCAATAAAGGGGTTAGCTGCATTCCCCAAAGCTCCAGCATTACTGGAACCTCACCATCAGATTGTTTCATGTTATATCTAGGACACTCGTTGGGGGGTTTACCCCTCTGCAGTGAAGAAATCAGTCTATTCTACAGCCTCAGCTGACTAGGCAATATATATATATATATATATGCAGAGAGTGAGAGAGAGAGTGTTGTCTTTAAATATGTAGACACTTAATTATACTATGGTTTAGTTTGATTTGGTTGGATTTTATGGTATATCAACCCTTGTAGGTTATTTAATGCCAAATCCTATTGATACATATATATTCAATATACATGGTTCATAAACACATTTTGTTTATTACACTTTTTAAAATGAGCATGAGCTCATTTTTTTGCACACAGTTAAATGGTTTAAATCATTTCTATCTCATTCAAATCATTCTATTAACTATCAATGATTTATTTGCACACATTTAAATGTTTTCAAGTACTGCTATGTAAAAGTGACAATTTAACATCAGTCATTTGTCTGTATGCAAATAGATATACATATGTCAAATTAGTTTGTCGGTAATTTTACTTTTAAATGAGTTAGAACAACACTACTATTGCTATTATTTCTACACAGTTAAATGGTTTCAATTATTGATATCTAACACTAATAATTCTATACAATATTAATCATATGTTTGCAGACAGGGAAGCAGTCACAAATATTGCTATTTAAAACTAATTATTCCATTAAACACACCTTCTTCATTAGCACACAATCAAATGGTTCCAAGTAGTGTTATATAAAACCAATTATTCAATTTAGGCAAATAGTTAAAGAGTTTCAAGTATTGCTATTCAACACTAACAATTCTATTCAACATTACTCATTCATTTGCACACAGTGAAATGGTTCCAAGTATTGCTATGTATTACTAACAATTCAATTAGAGAGTCATTTCTTTACACAAAGTTAAATGGATAAACAGTTCTATTTTTAACAATTCAATTTAACATAAGTCATTTATTTGTACACAGTATAAATGTCAAGCAGTTCTATTAGACCCATTATTAGGACCCTATCAGATGCTACCATTCTGGACCAGAGTGGACCTGTGAGCAAAGGCAATGAAGCGGGTACTCCACATCCTTCCAAACTCCAAGAGAGGAGCATCACCCCCAGATTGTTTAGTGTCATATTAGGACATTTGTTGGCATTGGAGTGGGGTCTTACTCCTCAATAGAGATAGAGTCAGTGTATTCTACAGTCCAAGCCAACTGGGCTGAATTATAATATATAGGTTTATTTGTTCCTATGTTTGTATTATCCTGAAAAGAAAGGGGAATATATTTAGGTTTCGAGGACATTAAAAACAGGGGCATGTAAACACCTCATATATTCAACTCTATATCATCAATGTATCAATCTCAGCTTTTTTTCAATTAAATTATTCAATGGGCCTTATGAATTAATGCATTGAAATTTATAATATTAATCACAGCAAGCGACATAACTGTATGATAACGACAAAGGAAAAAAACCACCTGAAAAAAGTTCAACAAACTGCCTGTTTTTGGTATTACCATTTATACAGAATTGAGCACTAATAGTGATTTCCTTCAGGGAGAAAAAGGTGTGAAAGCAGTACACATCTCTGGAGATCTGCAGGAAATAGAACGAAAATGGAGTCTATAAAATGTTCCCCTTCCTTCTGAGAATGACAAGGAAAACCGGTGTGCATTTACCAATTTCCCTAGAGCTGTTTTCTCTTTGCTAATTATATCTCCAGGAATCCTTTTGTTAAGTAGCTGAAGCCACTGGCAGAAGAACTTTGGCTCTGTTCCTGAGAGGAAGTTGAGAGAGCAATTCAAGGAAGTCGGTGTGCGGGTATTAACTCGAAGAAAGCCTCATATATTATGAGGCACAAACATTTCTTACCCCAATATCAAATTAACAAGCTTTTCTTTTATTTTCAGAATAAAAAGAATCATAATGATATTGGTTTTGAGAAAACACTTACAATCAAGTCCTAATGAAAGCATAGGTTCAAGTCAGATCACCAAAGTTAAGCAGCATTGAGCCTGTTCAGTTTTGAAATGGGTAACCACATAGGAAGAGCAGGTACTACATGGGAGAGGTTTAAGAAGGTCTTATGTCACCTCTGCAGGCATTTGATATTCAAAGAGGAAACAGTAGATAATGTATTAATTTATTAACCTTTTTCCTTAGATGAAGCACAAAGGTGTATGAAAGGGGCACCCAATGAGACTCGAACTCACTCATGAAGGTTTGCTTGTCTAGCTTGTTAATAATTACACTACTTGAGACTCTCAGACAAGAGATCATGTAACATTATTTATTTTTAATCAACCAAGGTACATGAGTGAATTCAGAGAGTGGACTAATTCATAAGTATGTCAGCAAAGTGTGCAGCTTCAATGATGGTAAGCTGGTAGATGAGTTCATAAGGCCAAAGAGAAGGTTAGAGAGAGAGAGAGAGAGAGAGAGAGAGAGAGAGAGAGAGAGAGAGTGTGTGTATGTGTGTATGTGTGCATATGCACACACTATAGTAGTTCCAATTCTTGTTTTGTAGTCGTCAATTAGTGAGGGGGATACGACTGCTTTCAAATGTTAGCCTACTGACGACTGTTGATTGTACTAGCATTCTTGGTTGCAGGAATTCATGTGTTTATTTGTAGCTGGTGGTCTTGCTGTGAAGAAAATTTCTGTAGTGTTTGAATCAAAAAGAGTTGGCCCACGGCTGTTGAATGTCAAATCTCGACTGACGATTTAACCACTGCTGCCTGTATTTATACAATTAATGAGTCAATGAATGCATCTGCCACCATGATACCGAAAACCAGCTCTGGTAGACTGACACTGAAAAAAAGGCAGGCATGAGTATGATGCACTGATAACTACATTGGCGTGTTCTTTAGCGGTTTTCTAAATTGAGAGTATTTTATTTGGTCCTCACAACTGTAAGTAACCTGATACCTGTGTGCAAGATAAAGCAATGCTTAGAAAATGTACCAATAATGATCGGACTGAAGACGAACTATATTTCGTCTATGTTACTATATCTGATCTCATAAAAATTGTTACATTTGAATATAAGATTCATATATTAAATCTACTAAATATGGGATAGAGGTAAAACAATATTTTGCCTACTGTAATCACTTAGGAAAGCTCAACAAATAACAAAAAAATCTTTTTTCTTTCTGATTTATCAACTTCTCAAAGAGATTCTTATAGACACATGAATAAAATTTTGACAGGGTGAATAAAAGACAATGAGGCCATAGGAAGTGAATTTCTTAGTTTGTATTTATAAATTCCTTTAAAACAGAACAAAAATTGCTGGATCATGTAGAAGACTTGCCAAATATCCTACTACAAGCGAGAATCCCTTATTGGGTGTGATGGCTACTCATGATGCATCGTTCATATATGACGTTTCA
This sequence comes from Sepioteuthis lessoniana, assembly GCA_963585895.1. Taxonomy (NCBI): domain Eukaryota; kingdom Metazoa; phylum Mollusca; class Cephalopoda; order Myopsida; family Loliginidae; genus Sepioteuthis; species Sepioteuthis lessoniana. The sequence continues at coordinate 69,921,812 of OY757930.1, read as the reverse complement.
AAGCAGATGTTTAAAAGAACAAAAGATGTTAAAGTGGAAAGTGTGAATTTAGACATTTTTTAGAAGAATTTATTAAAATGACTTTCGATCTTGAAGTCTTTATACACATTTAAAAGAAGGGGCTATAACTGGATGAATGAAAAAACAGTAATAAAATATACCAAGCTTTGTTCAATTGTTGAGCGCATTTCAATGGTGGAATCAGTGTTTATTTATGTGCATTATTTCCTAAGCAAACAGAGAAGCACTTTGAATATTTACAGTTCAAACTCATAAATGTACAAACTAATATTCATGATCACCTCAGTACTCATTAAACCCAGCCTTTCCATTAAAGATAATTCAAGACTTTAAGATCTGTTTGCATTTATAATTTACTGATTCTTTTTTCACGTAAATTGTGTAGCAGAAAGAACTTCATATTTTTGTTTAAAACATTAATTAATTTGACCGTTAGGGTCGTCGCATATTTTCATCCAATGAGGATGACTTATCCTATTCTGTCCAAACCATTTTTTCCTGGGCAACATAAAAATGGTGAAAGCCCGTTAAACTATCTCTTCCTTTGAATCTTTCAAGCAGGACGGACGTACTTTTTGTCCTCTCTCGTCGTAGCAGCAGAATCACAACACCATGAGGAAAGCCATCTAGTTTATGGACCTTTGAGTCTATTCTCTTAGACCAAGGATTCCCAGTTGAACATAAATTAGATGCATTCAATCCGCTACTTACAGGAACACTCTAACTTGTGCTATGTCTTCAGCGTCATATAATTCCGCTCAGACATTCAGCTATTTCATTCCTCCTAACTCTGTGGGAGATCATCATTCTTCTCTCTCCCACTGCTATAGGACTATGCTTATGGCTGACTACATCATTCCTGTCCTTATTCAGCAACAAAACCTTTGCTATGACTGTAGTGATGCAAATCCCACACAGACACCTATCTGCCTTATTCTATCTCTATTCAGCTTATCTATTTTGAAGACATTCCTTACTCCAAATTCTATGGGATTCAGAGCTACTGGCTGAATGCCAAATGCCTGCTCATCACTTTTTAACTATTTTCTTCCCACTACGACGACCAGCACAAAAGCTACCTCTCAACTCAAGTTGGTATCTTCATTCAACTCATATATTTTACTTTAAATATAACGCAGCGTAAATAAACTACTTTCTTCATTATAATTGTATCAAACACTGGTAAATTAGTTATGTTTTGTAATTTAATATTTAATTCCTTGGGGAAGTGAATGGAAATTAAATTTAGTTACAAGGTTTGGTTTCTTTGTTTAATAGCATACCAACCTTTGCGGGTTATTTAATATCAAAGACATCCTTGTAGAAAAACAGTAATGGTACTATTTATTCCATAGCTGTGAGATAAGAGAGATTATATCTTCCCTAAGGGTATTAGTAGTAAAAAAAAAATGAACGTAATAGAGTGACTAGAATTCGAACTTGCTTACAACAGTGTCACAGTCCAGAACATTAGCCACTACACCACAGGGAATCGCCCTTTCCTTGGTTACAAGGAGTGGATCAAGGAAAAAGTTTGAGAAGCTGTTTTTTTTTCGTTTCAATCCATGAGTCATAAACCAATCCTGAATAGTTATTAACTAACTTAAGTCATGGCACAAAGCCAAAAGTTTAGAGTGCCCAGTGAGAAAAAATTCGATGTTAAAAAATTGACAGTGACTCCCAGAAATGTAAATTTTCTCACAGACTATGGATGGGGATAATTTAATATGTCAAAAATCATTTTGAAAAGGGTATTTGTTTCAATAAGCAAATCTGCAGTTTATCTAGTTTTTTTTTGTCGGTTTGGTGTTGGTCCAGAATAGCCCAACAATACAATTCTTACATTCATAATCCAGATAAGAACAAGTTTCACTTATTGCTTTCATTTTATTTATGAAAAGTTATCCAATCTAAAATTGTGTCTTCTACAAGCTACAAGTTGACAATCGGCCATATTTCTTTAGTTTGACCCTCTCTCAACTGTGAAGAAAGTGTTGACTTATGACTGATTTTTTATTTGGAGAATAAACAGTAACTGTTCATTAAAGCAAATGAAATAAATGACTGAAGAAAAAATTCATTTTTTAAAATTATTGGCTGTTAAGCACATCTTAATAGTCTATTGTGAAGTGCGGCGGAATATATTCTGTCATTAATGTTGACCAATTACCTGGATTAAAATACCATACTAAGTGATATAGTTATCAACGTGTAAGTAATGTTCTTGCATAAATTGGGTTAATAATGTTTCTAGTCACTAATTTCATTCAAAAAACTTTCTAAAAGTATTTAGAATTTTTTATAACAGTTTTAGATTTATGTAACCTCTAGTTGGCTGAATTTTCAATGTTTCTTATATTTAAATGATTAGAATATATTTAAAATTGATTAGATAAATAATGTTATTTTGCTTTTGATATGAATAATCATGATGTTACTATCTTTCAAATAAAACTAAAATTCAACCTTAAATAATGACTTTTGAACTATTTTTTAACAGAAAAAAAGAGCAAAATTTTTTAAGTAACTATCATTATTTCATTATCTTTTTTCATTAAATAGATAATTATTTATTTAAAAAAAAAGAGGATTACTTAATTTTATTTCTGTTCTTTTTCTCATACTTTTGAAATAATCATACAATTAAGAAAATAATTATTATAATATTAAACAGTTTAATAAGAAATGTGTTCAATAAAAGATGTCTTCTAAATTTATTTATATGTTTATTTTTATTTAGAAGTGGATCTTAATAAAATTTATATTCAAACTGCTTTGTTTCCTTATTGAATAAATTCCAGAAACAAAATTAAGAAGTGATACAATTACTCAAAAAATACAAGCAATTATTATTCAGAAATATTTTGGCTATTATTTAAAGCCTCCTTTCAATACAGCCAAGAATTGATAGATTTTTCAGAGTGTCAATAAAAATGTCTATTCTGCTTTGAGACAAAGCCTCCCTTCAATACATCTAAGAATTGATACATTTTTCAGTGTCAACAGAAGTTTTTCTTTCGCTCTGAAACACAGCATCCCTTCTATACAGCCAAGAATTGATACATTTTTAAAAGAGTCAATAGAATTATAGATCAAATGTGAGAATTAGCTTCCCTTTTATGTAGTCAAAGAGAGATAAATTTTTAAAAGACACAGTCAAATTCCCCAGAAATTTCATCTTATTACTTTATAGATATTGACTAATAAAAGGATCAGAGAATATTTCATTAAAGTACTGGATGAAGCAGAAATATCTCCCAATTTTTAAACTGTCACCTGTGTGATGCAAGTGAACTTAGGCAAATGGTAATGGTAGCTCTGTCTCACAAATGTTTTTACTATTTTTTTTTTTAGGATGTGATCAGTTGTGATCATGGCGTGCACCATTGCACACCATATGTTTGCTGTTGAAATTTTCTATCCAGAACAGCATCATTCCAATGTAACATGCAGTGAGCATAAAAAGCTCACTGTGTTGTAATTACAGATTCACCAGTCTTAAAGAAAAATGTTTTGTCATCAAACACATGGTATGTATTGGTTCCAACCCCTGATCATAATTGATTGTATCTGAAGAAAAAGGATGCGATGTTTACTAGATGGAGCTACTTGCTTAAGATGACCTGCACCATACAAGTGTCAGGTTAAAAATTGGGAGATATTTTTGTTACAAATAATAATTAAAGTATTAAGACACTATTTTAGGCAGCCCAATCAGCTGAGGCTGTAGAATACACAGAGTGTATCCCTGCTGAGAGGTAAGATTCTTCCATTGAGTGTCCTGGATATGACATTAAATAAATAAATTTTAAGATAGTTTTGAATGATAAAAAAAGACTTTATTATTAGTAGAGTTATTAGTAGTCACTTGGGTTCCATGTATATTGAGACACCCTATACTAACTGATTTGTCTCCCTGGAGGAAATAGTTCCCTCCATCCCATAAAGTCTTTTTTTTCTATTTCTGGAAGTTATTTGGAAATGTAATGCATAGATTATTTTTTCTTCTTTCTGAAATCAATGACCTTTCAAGATGGATTCCAGTTTTGGGAACAAACATAGTTACTACTCACTTCACTAGTTTGTGCCTCGCATTGCAAAAATAAAGAAAGAAAAAAATCCAGATGTCTAAGCAATAAATCTTTTGGGATGTGGAAAGAAAGTAAATCTTTATTCTACCAACAGACTATACAAAATGTCTGCCAAGATAGAATGACTGATGGAGCAGATTATATTTTTGCTGATGGGGTGGACTATAGACAAAAATATGTGAATTAAGTACATCAGAACATTAATAAATGAGAATGGATCATCCCTTAAGTAACAATGACAGATTGCTTTGATTCTGTTTTATTTCATTTATTTATTTTACACTTTTTTATTTATTTCTATTTTCATTGATCTATGCTAGTTAAAAAGAAATGGAATAGACGGCGTATTCAGATTTCTTTTGAGGTACTAGCATGAGTCAAAACTGTTGCATTATTTTGGAACATGTTTATTTATGACATAAATATCATGTTGCAAGTTAAAAGACCTGAATTTATTGCTAGGTGCCTGAGGTGCCACAAACAAGAATGCTGAGAGGACCAAGAAATTTTTGAAATAGCTACTCATGAATTTTAATTTGTACATCCTCCCCCATTATAAAATGACCTTGTGTCAAATCTGACTTGGTAGCAAATTGGATAAATCCATCACATAGTGTGGCCAGATGTTTAGTTTTGTGCCCAAATGTACGGCTTTTGGGCCAGCCATCCTCCATCTGGTGCCTGCATAAATTGGACTTGTTTTGATCTTCCCATACTGTAACAGGAACCTAATTCTTCATGATGGTGACAATCTTTCTTCTGCCACTCCAGGTTGATTTGTTAGTTGTTTTGTTTTATGGTGTATCACACATTTTTGGGTCATTTAACACCAAATTAAATTTCAAACAATTCAGTTTAGTATAATTATAGTTTTTGTTTACAAACAGTTAAATGTCAAAACAGTTCTATTTCAAACATTTCAGTTTAGCATAAGTACATAGTTTAATTCTATTTAAAAACAGTTCTATTTCAAACAGTTCAGTTAAGCATAAGTATACAGTTTTAATGTCAAAAACAATTCTATTTAAAAAAATTCAGTTTAGTATGGGTACACAGTTTAGTTCTATTTGATTCATAGATAGGACCCTATCAGGTGATACCAATCTGGGAAACAGTGGACCTAGAAGTGATGGCAATGAAGGGGCATTCTGCATTCCCTAAAGCTCCAGCATTACTGGAATCTCACCATTAGATTGTTTAGTGTCATATCCAGGACACTTGGTGGGAACGTCTTACTCCTCAGCAGAGATGCAGTCTGTGTATTCTACAGCCCCTGCCAACTGTGCAAGCCGCTCTAGGATTTAAAATCAGATAGCCTACTATGCACAGTAGAGAGGTGTTCAAATACAATAATCCATTCAGTTTGGTCTAAAGTCGGGCATTCTTTCCTCTATTCTTGAGACCCTGCTGAGAACTCACATTCAACAATGTTGCAGTCCAGTGTGTTAACCACAACACCATGAGGACTTTCCCTCAGAATTATATACTACAATGTCATGATGTTTTATGAATATGTTGTGACGTTAAGAGTGTTAAAAGGATCTTTTGAAACTGAAACTTCTTACATCTACTTGAGTCTCCAGTTCTGGAGCCTAAAGAAGTATGGAATCAACCCTTCATTACCATTACTCTCAGGTCCTCTCTAACCCAGACTGGTTATTCGTGTTAACTTCTTATCTAAATAGATCTTTTTCAGATAATGCTTAACTGCATGAGCATATTGGATCTTGAAATGTTGATATTCTAACTATGTATAGAAGAATGTACTCATTTAAAATGATTGTGAAGATTGATCTTCATACCATATATCATTGGAAGCCATTATTGTAAAACTGATTTCTGCATAGAAAAACCCAGTAAGTGTTGACATGCTGTAAAGCCAACCAACCTACCAGCAAAACTGGCATATTATTGTACGATTTTTACACAAATAATTCACTTAATGCCCAAACTTAGTAAATAAAGTGATTTCCAGTTCAATTTGCCGATGAATAATAATATTGTAGATTCTAAGTTCATAATACACTTCATTTTCTAATCATCCGAATTCTTATTACAATGGAAGTAATAATGAAATGTTAATTAGAATTATTCATGTCTTCTTAAAAGGAGGCATATGGGAGATAAATTCAGTTCATGAAAAGTTAAGTTTAGTGGAGTTATAAAAAGTAGGAGGAGTTCTGGCTTCTAAAAAGCCTCATTGACCGAGCAGCAATTATAAGATCAAATCCAAAGAAAAGTTAACTTTCTGGAATTGATAAAGGGGTGGAGTTCTAGCTTCTAAGGAACCTCACCAACCTAGCAGTAATACTAGAGCTATAGATCATTTGACAAATAACAAGTTACCTTGTAGTGAGACAAATGTGAGATCAAATCCAGACAAAGAAAAGTTAACTTTCTGGAATTTATTAAAGGATGGAGTTTCGGCTTCTAATAATCTTTATTATTTTTTTATCAAAGAGAAGACAGCAAAATTCTTTTGTAAATGGTAATTATGAAATTCTTGTGTTGGATTCAACAATTAGAGGAATGATCCTTTTTGCAAAAAGTTTGCAAGAAGAAAACAAAGGAACTAATCTAGCGCCAAAGAACACACAATCTCACACACCTGAAGAAGAAGAAGAAAAGAAAAGATAGCCGACATGCAATCAAAAATGTCCATATTATGAGCAGGTGGTGGTCATGTTGAAAAATTTCAAGAATTTCTTTAAAAAAAAACTCAGAAAAATTACAACTTTCATCAAATTTGGCATCAAGGAACAGCTGTTCTCTTAATTCCTTTCCAGCAGTTCCTTCCAAGGTTCTTGGAAATCTTTTCTTCTTGTAGAATTGATTTTCAGAAAAGAATTCCAACAGAAATTAAAATCCTGATACTCTTCTCATTCATATGTTTGTAAATAATCTTAAGACTTTTGACGAAAACATCTGTCTTCTTCTCAAGTCATTGAATTACTCCCCCACCATCCAAAGACAATTCTTCCTAGGTATCAGGAGGTTAGACAGATCCTCTGCAACAGTTTTCCACTGTCTGTTGGTTGGTATCCGTAGCTAAAGAATCCCTTTGCTTCATGTTTCTTATTACCAGTTTTTAAAATATCAAACTAAGGATGAGATCAAAATGTTAGATGAGATGTCACACTGAAAAATGAGTCTGGTAAAAAAAGAGAAAAATATAAGAATATAGAAACACAACCACACCACATTTGTGATGGTGTTGTAGTTTTATAGAAGGGGAAGTGCTAGAGCTACACCTCTGGTTTTGAATTTAGAGTTTTTTCCTCTTCCAAAACCAGTTACCTTACCAAAGCTAAAGAGATCTGGGGGTAAAAGAGAAATGTTAATGCCTTTTTCAAGGGCATTATTGCAAAAGTGAAATCCAAACAGCCTCATCCAGGTTTTGAACTTAGTTCATCATTTTCTGAAACAATAACCCTAAAGACCCACACCTCCAATGTTCTTCTAGAAATAATGAGGTGCCCGTGGTGTAATGGTTATCGTTGTAGGAAATGGACACGGCAACGCGAGTTCAAATCCTGGATGAGATTGATTGCATTTCACATAGCACTAATACTCTTAGGAAAGGTATGAATCCAATTATTCACCCTTCAGCTATGGGTAAATAGTAGGGCAGACTAGGTTCTTCAGCCTTGGTGAGGCAACTAATCTAGGAGAAGGAAAACTCTGAATTCAAACCTGTTAAACTCCGCTTAAAATAGACCTTGTGTCATATCCTGCCTGAGCGGAGGGGTTGGGTAAATAGAGAAATAATGAAATCCTACTATCTTCAGTTTAGAAGAAAACTGACTTTTATTTAAAAACTTATTAGGGGTGTTCTTATTTATTTTTCTACTCACCACCCAGCTATGGGTAAATACTGGGCTGGGTGATAACTAATTTCTTTTTTAGTAAAATATAATTTATTCATCAATAATTTAACAATGAACAAATTTTAATCATTTGCATATTCACCATAATTTTCAATCATCTCTTGCCATTTATTAGGCAGCTTGTTGATTCCTCTCAGGTAAAATTAAGCTGGTTTTGAACTCAAGAAGTTATCCACAATTACTTTTACTGCCTCTTACATTGAACATTATCATAAAAGACCCAATTTTTATCATCTGTAATGATATTCTTGAGAAATGGGTCATTTCTCTGCTTTGAAAGAAGACTTGTTGCTATGGATATGAAATCTTTCTAATTCTTCTCACTAAGAATACGAGGAGTCCAAATACCAAGTTTGCTCACTTTTACGATCTTTTTTCAAGAGGCTGAAAATTGTGGATTGGAATGTGTTGAGGTTAAGAGCTAATTCTCAAGATTACATTTGACCAGCATCTTACAACATCTTGGTTGAGGTCTGATATGTGTCTTTGTTTGGGCTAATCTGTCAATGACATATCGATGCAAATGAAACTTTGAAAACCAGTTTCAGATTTGGCGGTTAGTTATGACACTAAATCCATATACACGAGAAATTTTCTTAGCTGCTTCTGTAGTGTTTTTATCCTTCTTAAACTCCCACAACACTACATATCAAATATGCATTTAAAGTCCCTCCATTTTATGGATGAGATCATAGATGAAATCATGATATGCATTCTTTCACAACAGAAATAAGAATGACAGATGAAGGAATTTTCTTCTAATTTGCAGTTGCATTTAAAACATTGGAAGTTTGAAATGCATAGGGACAACTTGCTTTTAAAAAACAGAAAATATTTGTGACTAAACTCAATAGTTTGGTTTGTTTAAATGCCATATCAACCTTTGTGTGATACTTAATGCTAAAGCCATTCTTTTAGAAAATTAGTAACGGTACTATTCACCCCATTGCTGGGGGGATATAAGGGGGTCCATACTTTTCCTGATGATGTTAGTCCAAAAGTGAAAAGGACGGTACAACTGGAGTTTGACCTCACTTACTACACTGTCACAGTTCAACACGTAAGCCATCACACTACAAGGACTTCTTCGGGGTTAACAGTAAGGGAAAACTAGGTTCTTTAGCCTTGGTTAGGCAGCTAGTTTAGATGATGTAATACTCTAAATTCAAATTAGCTTTACTCTGTGAAGTACCATGACCAGAAAATCTGCACAACATACAGGAACACTGGACAGCTGTTTTGACTTTATTAGGTCTCATCAGCAGTGTATACCGTAATCTCCACCACTGGAGATCGAACCAGCAACCACAGATTGCAGTGCCGAAACTCTTCAACTGGGCCACCAGTTCATATCATATGTTGTGCGTAGGTGTTTGGCGGATTTTCTGGTCATGGTGCTTCAATTCACAATATTAATTCCTCTACTTAAAAAATAAAAATATGTACATCTAGCTTTACTCTGCTTAAAAACTGACCTTGTGTCATATTTTATACATGGTGGAGGGGTTGAGTAAGTACATACTTATAAGAAATGTTGTATAGTAATCTTTTTTCCTGAAAAATCATCTCTTAATAATTCTGGTTTGGTTTATTTTATGGCATAACAACCATTGTAGGTCATTTAATGCCAAATCCTTTTTCTACTGATATTAAATATATGATTTTTTAACATATTTTGTTGATATAATTCTTAAACAACTCTGAGCTCATTTTTTTGCATACAGTTATATATGGTTTCACTTAATTTCAAAATATTCAGTTAACATAAGCAAAATAGAAACTTTATGATAGAAACTGTACAACTTTTTATGATCTTACACTTGCACAAAGTTGAATGTGAAAACAGTTCTATTTCAAACAATTTTGTTTAGCATAAGTACACAGTTTTTTCTTTACACACAGTTAAATGATCAGACAGTTCTTTTTCAAAAAATTCAGTTTGGCATGTCAAAGTTAAATGGTTCCAAGTATTGCTATGTGTCACTAACGATTCAATTAAACATCAGTCATTTGTTTAGACAGAGTTCAAAATAAAAACAGTTCTATTTCAAACAATTCAGTTTAGCATAAGTGCACAGTTTAAATGTCAAACAGCTCTATTTGACCCATAGATAAGATCCTATCAGGTACTACCACACCAGGCCAGAGTGGACCTGGAAGCAATGACAATGAAGCAGTACTCCACATTCCCTAAAGCTCCAGCATTACTGGAGCCTCACCATCAGATTATTTAGTGTCATATCCAGGACACTTATTCGGAGAGTCCTACTCCTTTGCAGAGATGCAGTTGGTGTGTTCTGATGCTCCAGCCCATTGGGCAAATTATAATTTAGATATTTCTATGGCTGATTCATTGATTTTAACAACATGTCAGTCTGTATCAGGTTATTTTAGGCTTAGAAGTTCCAGAATTGCATTCATTGTATGTTGATAGTTGTTTCTTAAGAGAGATTTTTCTTTTTTTTTTTTGCACTTAGTCCTATCAAATATAAGAAGACATACCACACTATGTTTCTCAATGAAGGCATACATAATGTAATGGTTACAGTCGCAGGAAAGAGACACGGTGACCAGAGTTCAAATCCTTGATAAAGCTGTTTTCATTTCAGATAACACTAACACCGTTAAGAAAGGTACAAATTCAGTTATACTTCCTGCAGCTAAGGATAAATAGTAGGTCAGATTAGGCTTTTTTAAACTAGGTATGGCAACCTTTCTAGGAGAAGGACAACTCTGAATTCAAACCAGTTAAACTCTGCTTTAAAAAAGTTACCTTTTGTTACATCTTACTTGTAAGGAGAGCTAAGGTCATCATCATCATCATCATCATGTTGTGCCGCCAGCACGGATATCCCTGACCCTCTCTCGCCACTTCTCTCTATCATTCATTGCCTCCGGCAGGTCTTCAGGGTTACATCCTGTGTCCTCACATAGTTGCTGTATGTAAGTTTGTGCTGGTCATCCTGCTTTTGCACATCCATATGTGGGGGTCCATAGGAGTACATCGCTTATGAGCTCGTCCTTGCTTTTCCAGCAGTGTCCCGTGTGTCTGGTTCGTCTAACTTGTATAGTTTTCGTGATGGGGGGCAAGTGTCCGTATAGTTGGTGTCTCATGGGGTGTTGTCACCAGGACTTGTTCAATACTGCTCTCAACATTCTTGTGTAATTTTCGTCTAGTTTTTTCTCCAGCCGTTTAGTTAGCGTCCATGAAGTGCATCCATATAGCAGTATCGACACAACCACTGCCTGGAAGAAACTGCATTTCATTTTATCGGTTAGGTCTGATTTCCATATGATCGAGAGCCTATCGATTGCTGTCCATGCCTTTGTCAGTCGTGTGTGGATGTCTTTTTCGGTTGATGAGATGCTACTTCCTAGGAAGGTGAATTTGTCTACTAGTTTCAGAGAGGCTCCGTCTAGTGTGGCAATGTTGCCCGTTTGGTTGTAACACGTATATTCAGTTTTGTGTGCATTGACATGGAGGCCAATGCCAGCTGTGGCTCGTTCCAGATTATGCAGTAGTGTCTCTGCTTGATTAGGCGTATTCGTCAGTAACGCCAAGTCATCAGCGTAGTCGGTGTCCGTGATTGTTTTTGCGGGGTACCTTTTGTTTCTTCTCTTAGTCAGCTCAAAGCCATTTTCTCTGATTTTGTCGATCGAAGTCCTAAGCATGTAGTCTAGACAGATGATAAAGAGGTACGGGGCTAGTGTGTCTCCTTGAACGACATTGTTGCAGAGCTAAGGTAAATACATAATATTCTCTCTATCTTGTCTTTTAATTTCTTTCTTTTTTCTTTCTCACAATGACTTTCTATATTTTAGTCATTTCCCTTCTCTGTATTACTTCATATCTTTTCTCTCTTTTTCAATTTTTCCTTTCAATTCTTTCTTTCATTTATACCAGTGGTTTGAAAGGATTTTAGTTGACCAATGCTCCTGTATTCTTCAACTGTCAACACGACTGATGCCATCCTCTTGAACCCATTGAAAAGTAATGCTCCATATATAAATAATTCTATTCTTTATGATAGAAACTGTACAACTTTTTATGATCTTACACTTGACTTTTGACATTATCAACTGTGGAACTGATGTTATTTCAAACTAAAGAATCCAACTGTTAAATTTATCCAAAGAATTATGATTCTTATATCTATGCAACTAATGACAGAACAACCAATATATTTCCTATCAAAGTCAAATGATAAGGTTTTATTGCCAACTCAACTTTCACATACTTGGCTAAATTTAGATTACTGTTTACGGGAAAGAGGAAATATATCAAGTCTCTCAGACAAGATAAAGTATGCATCAACAGAGATCTAGCACTTCCACACTGTAATGGATGTATTTACCAAACCTGATGTAACACAAAGTCAGTTTTTAAATGGAGTAAACCTAGCTTGAATTAAAGCACCCTTCTCTGAGACTGGCTGCCTAACATAGGCTTAAGAAACGTCTTATTTACCCATAGCTGGGAGTTGGGTAAAAGAGATGGATTTCTACTTTTCTCAGGGGCAAGAGTGTGAAGTAATGCTAATAGCATCATTCAAGATTTTAAATTGAGTCACCAATTGCATTTCTCATGCTTCCCACACTGTAATGTAAAACCAACAAAGGCTGATGGTATTATAAAATACTTTTGGGGGTGCACTACATGAATGATAATGATGTTTCAAAATCCTACCTGCCCCCAAGGATACCATTTGTTGAAGGTTTTGTGAGAGAAATTGCTGCTTTTTTTGCTACAGTCATAATTTATTATGGGAAAGGCAGGAATCCATCTCTTCTCCCTCCAGCTATGGGTAAATAGTAGGGAAGACTTGGTTCTTCAACCTTGGTAAGGCAACAAATTTGGGAGAAGGAAAACTCAGAATTCAAAACCAGTTGTAGTTTAGCTTATATAATGGGTTTGTGGGTGATATTTGCCAAATATAGAAAATGTGAAGTAAAGGAACACTAAACATTACAGAAGAATAAATAATCACATATATATATATATATATATATATATATATATATATATATATATATACACACACACATATATAAACCTATAAGCATGCATATATATATATATATATGCACACACACACACACACACACACACACCCACCCACACACACACACACACACACACACACACACACACACACACACATCCATATATATCTATAAGTACACATATCAATATACATGAATATATATATATATACATATATATATATTGTCATCCACAGACTGTTTCATTGTATCACAACTCTTCAGTGTGACTAGACATGTAGGACACTTCAAGGTGGGATAGAAACCTGCCTAACTTTATGCTTGACTTAGTATCTTACTACTCAGCCATTTAGACTACCTAGCTTGGTAATTATAACTCATACATATATATGAAAGAGAGTGAGAAAGTTTATGTTTCCTAAATATATATATATATATACATATATATTTACTGTTTATTCTTTCAATAATCATATTTACCAACCCCTCCACTCGGGTAGGATATGACACAAGGTCAATTTTTTAAGCGGAGTTTAACAGGTTTGAATTCAGAGTTTTCCTTCTCCTAGACTAGTTGCCTCACCAAGGCTGAAGAACCTAGTCTGTCCTACTATTTACCCATAGCTGGAGGGAGAATAATTGGATTCATACCTTTCCCAAGGGTATTAGTGCAATGTGAAATGCAATCAGTCTCGTCCAGGATTTGAACTCGTATCGTCGTGTCCAATTCCTACGATGATAACCATTACACCACGGACAATAATTGCCTGCTTGTACTTTACACAGATACAAACTTGCATGTTCTTATATATTCTCTAAGATTTAACAGATAACAGCCTATCATATCACAGATTAATGTTTGGGATGTGTAAATAAATATGACAAAAAGACCCTAAGTAGACACTTTAATCTTAACAGAAAGAAATTATGCAAAAACATATACCAAAGACAACAAAGGAAACATGTCATTCAGTATTAAAGTTGATAAGTCTTTTCTCTCAATGGCTTGTCTCTGCACAATTCAATTGCTTCTTATGGAAGCCTATACCTGCTAAAATGTCACTTATGACTCAAACATGTTCAACAATCTTTATATTGGCTAAATGGTGGAAACAATCATTTTATATTAAATGTCACTTTCATTTATACTCGAAGAATCTTCAATTTGTGTTTACCTGAATTTCTTGGAAATAGCTAAGTCACAGAGAAAAGTAGAAGGAAATAATTTAATGAAGGAAGATGAAGAAAAACAACAAGGAAGAATATTTAAAAAAACCCAAAAAGAAATGAAATCATTCAGTGAAGAAGAGAAATGATAAGGTAGAGGAAATAAAAGGATCTAATTCTATGTAGGAAGAAACAAATGACAAAGAAGAATATTTGAAAGAGAAAAAAACAGTTCTTTTTTAAACAATTCAACATAGCTTAGGTCATTTGATTGCACTCAGTTTAAATGTCAAACAGTTCTATTGGACCCATAGATAGGACCCTATCAGGTGATACCACTCACAGCTAGAGTGGACCTGAGAGTAATGGCAATGATTAGATACTCCACATTCCTCAAAGCTCCAGCATTACTGAAGCCTCACCATCAGATTGCTTAATGTCATATCCAGGAAACTTGCTGGGGTAGAGTCTTACCCCTCTGTAGAGATACAGTTGGTGTATTCTACAGCTTTAGCCAATTGGGCTAAAAGGACAAAGAAGAATATTTGAAAGAAAAAATTCAACCGAAATAGAAAGAAAATAACTTTGTGGAGGAAGAATAGAAAAAGAAAATAATTAATCAAGTGAAGAAAGAAAGAGAAATTACACGGAAGAAATTTTTTTAATGAAGAGAAAAAGAAAGGAAATAATTCCATGCTGAGAACCCTCATAGCGTAGTGGCTAATGTGCTGAACTGGAACATAAGAGTAAGTGAGTTTGAATTTCAATCTCACTATAATGTTCACTTTCAGACTAATAAACTTGGAAAAAGTATAGGCACCTTACTTATCCCCACAGTTATTGGTTAAATAGTACCACCACTATCCTACAAGGATAGTTTTGGCATTAAATAGCCTACTAGGGTTGACATGCTATCAAACAAAGAAACTTAACCAAATAATTCTGTGAAGAAAGAAGAGAAGGAAGAAAATTCTTTAAAAAAAGGAAAGGAAAGGAAATAATTTACTGACGAATTAAGAGCAATATGGAAATAAAAAATTTTAAGACCTCCAGCTAAAAAGAAATAAAAAAGACAATATATCTTCCTCTCTCTCTCTCTCTCTATATATATATATATATATATACATGATTATAGAAAAAAGATTAAAGAAAAGAAAGATAATACATTGAATAAAAGAAACAAAAAACATAGAAAAAGAAACAATTGTAAAAAAGACACTAGAATGCCAATTAGTCAGATTAATTCCTTTTTGTAAATTACAGTGTATTCTCAAAGAATCAACATTTTTATGCATTCAAAGTTTGTAAATATTAACATTTGCAAACGCTGTTAAAGGTATTCTATTTGCCTAAATAAGCGAGGGTGAAGGACACTTTACAACAAACTGTATGTTTTGTTTTCTTAATCTTCACTTTCTATGTGGAGGAGGAGGAGGAGGAGAAGGAGTATTTACATGACGCTGTTAAACCAAGTCTTCAAGCTGATGGGAATTCAAAGACATAAAACAAAATTATTTGTTTGTTTAAGCATTTCTGAAAAGTGGCAATATTTGCACGTGCAGCTGCAAATGAATTGGGCATACAACAAATTCACACAGAGCAGACAAAGAGCATCCGCCATATTGAAAACTAGAGCATGCTGGGAGGTAATCTTGGATATCTTTCTGCTTGCAGGAAATGATTTGGAGTAGTGTCTTGAATAGTTAATAGCAAAAAAAAAAAAAAGAAAAAGAGATAATAACAATAAAAAGAAACAATTATAAGCACAAACTGGAGAAATTCCATGGTGCCTTTTGTGATGCAAGCATCATTATCATCATCATTAAGGAATGCTGACAACACAGATTCCTTTGACAACACTGCAGTAATTAATGTATATCAACATTTTAAAATAAAAATTTACATTTTTTATCTATCCAAAGACTCCCAAAATGGTACTTGATGCCACCTTGCTTAGCACTCAGCATTATAAGGTGAGGATCAAAGGTAAAGTGAAGCAATCCTGGGAATGGAGTAGTGCCCTCTCATACACCTCAGTGCAGTAGCTATAAAAAAGGGAGCCTTTGGGTCACCCTCGACTAAAGTCGCCAACTTTACTTACTTTACTACACCAAGATTTGAGTGTTCATGGGTTTGGTTGGTTGGTTTTTGGTAATTCTAATGGCATTTAAACACTTGTTGGATTATTTAATGCCAAAGTCAGTCTTTCTTATTTTTCAGGCAATAATGATTTCAAGTAACTAATAATGATAACCCTGAGTAAACAATAATAGCTTCAAGTGACCATTCTTAATACTAATAATGGATATACAATTATATGGTTTCAAGTATTTCTATTCAATACTAATAATTTACAAGTATTTTAAGTAACTATTTTTGATATTGATAATTAATACACAATTCTAAGGTTTCAAGTATCTATTTCTATGTTTTGTATGTTTAGCGATAGGAATGTTTGTTACCATTTTTAGTGAAGAAATGTGTTCTTGCGTGTATGTGTTATTCCCTCGCTAAGTGTTGTTGTAAAATAAAGGAGAATGAAGAAGATGAAGATACCGTTAGCTTTTATATGAAGGTTTTTGATGGCAGCATCCATGCTGCCATTAAAAAACCTTCATATAAAAGAAGAATAAAGAGTTTACATTTATGCTGCAAGTCTTGTAGGAAGGAAAGAAGTAAGGAAACAAAATGAACTTATGATAGAGTTGAGAAAGCATTTTAGCAGCTAAATGCCTGAGCAAAAAGTGCATTGTTAGGTTAAGGCATTGTTGGATGTGCGAGGGAGATATGTTCACCATAGTGTTGCAAAAGTCGTGTTTGCTGTTTGAGGAGAGAAATGTTGAAGTCACCATGAGTTTGTGGTTCTGGTTGTTTCGAGGAGAAGCGTGAATGTCTCCAGAAAATGTAGCCCAGTGAAGAACTAGCTAGGTGTCGGAGCGGAATATTGCATCGCAGTTGACACAGCCAATTTTGGGGGTGATGTAAAGTTGTTCCTGTGTGTGGAGTATTGAATTTATTTAATTCATATTCAACTGGGAACCCTTGGTCTAAGAGAAAAAGACGCCAGGGTTCCATAAATTTGATAGTTTTCCTCATGGTGGTGTGATGCTGCTGCTGCTATTGAAGAGCAGACAGTAAGACGTCTGTACTGAACGAAGAAGTTCTGTGAAAAAAAGGTGTTTGGCAGATTTCCCCAGTTTGTGCTGCCTGGAAAGATAATTCGGGTGAATAGGATAAGTCATCCTGATTGGGTGAAATTATGTGTCGACCCTAATGGGCAAATTAAATTACGCGCCATACAAAAATGCGAAATTCTTTCTGCTACATAAGTAAACAAATGTAAACTTTTATTTCTTAATGATATCTATAACATACATCGCAGGATTTTAAATGCATTAATAACATGGGTTGCTAAGTGGAAAATCTAATCCAGGTAGATTTTGATAAAAACATTGTTAATAAATAAGATGCTAATTAAGATTAAGTAAGGATTATTTAATAATCATTAAGAATATAATGTAAATAAAAAGGGATTGGTTATGTAGTTTTGGTTACAGACAGACACATAATTTTTATCGTAAAAAGATAGATATATTTCTATATACTGATAATAATCATTTATATTATCTCATTTTTTATACAGTTATATGGGTTCAAGTATTCTTATCTTATACAAATAATTTGTATACAATAATATATTTTCAAGTATCTAATAATAATCACTTGTAAACAATTATAGGTTCAAGTAAGTATTCTCAGTACAAATAATTTGCCCATAGTTTTATTGTTTTAAGTATTCCTATCTAATTCTAATAATTTTCCAACAGATCTACTTAGCCTATAGATGGGGTGTTTTCACACAGCTCTGAACTTCAGAACTGGAGCCTTATTACTGGATACTGCTGTTAGGGATCATGTGACTGTGTTACGTTCCACTCTGGCCAAACAAACGACAACACGTAATATATATAACAATATATATTTATTTTCTCCACGGACGCTTGTGTGAAGTAGGAGTTATCAGGAGAGGTATGAGAATCATTTGTCTATGAGGCCTGGACTCTTCGATGTAAGTAGACGATAGCCAAGAAAACGCACACGGGGCAATGACAGGACAAACTTGCGTGAACAGCGGAATTTTTTCACTGTCTTCCGTTCAATTTGTCGGCCTTATATTACCATCAAACTCCCATGCAGAGATATGGACACATCTCCATGCCCCCGTGATTTCTTCCCATAACTGTCCATTGGAATGTGTCCCTTCCGCCGTCTTTGGAACGGCATGTTTGATCATCATTGAGTGGAAATAACTGTCATGAAGTTCACAGGTCACTCTCTTTCGGTGCATCACTTTGTGATGGCACGGTGGGATTTTTTACCTTGTCCCATATTGTCAGCCAAGCTGTATTTTACAACTGTGACTTCACTTAGGTTGCTCAATACTGCACATATATTAATGCCACTTAAACAACTAGCACATGATCACTTTAATTTAAAAATTCCTTGATAAGACCAGATGTCTTCCGGATTTCACAAACAACTCCACATTCTTAATAATGATGAATGAGGGCTGAAAGTACTTGGACTACATATAAAATAAATAAGGGTTTTGGCAGTTTTTGCACAACCTTGATCAATATTTGTGGCATCTTAGTTGCCAGCAACCATATCTACAGCATGCTTAAAAAACAATCCGCTGCCTAAATACAAATCACCAGGGACAAATCCATAAGCAGCATGGACTCCCATAAATGAATATAAAAGTGTTGGTGAACTAGATCTGTGCAGACACTGGGTGCCATCTGGAGGAGCTACCACGGGTGATGGTCAATCAAGACAGATGGTATGAGAGAGAATCAAAAGAATCAGTGTTATCAATACAATTTGATGTTTATACATCTATCTATCTATCTATCTATAATTATAGATATTTTATAGTTATTTTTAGATGGACAGAGCAACCTGAGTTTGAATCCTACATAAGGCTGTTTGCATTTCCCATCGTGCTTATATGCTTAAGAAAGGTATGAATCCAACTATTCTCCCACCAGCCATCAGTAAAATAGTAGGACAGACTGTTCTTTAACTTTGGCATGGCAACCAGTAAAGGAGAAGGAAAACACTGAATTCAAACCTCTTTAACCCCACTTAAAAATTGACCTTTTGTCATATTCTACTTGTACAGAGAGGTTGGATATCTATCTATCTATCTATCTATCTATCTATCTCATCCCTTTTTCTTTTAATCTTCTGCAAAAGTCAAGCCTTTCCCTAACCCTAAATAGGTGTTACTATACAACTTTGTCTCATAACATATTGATACAGGGTTTAAATTTTGCCCAGTCGGCTGGGGCTGTAGAATACACCGACTGCTTCTCTGCAGAGGGGTAAGACCCCCCCCAACGAGTGTCCTGGATATGACAATAAACAATCTGATGGTGAGGTTCCAGCAGTGCTGGAGCTTTGGGGAATGCGGAGTACCCCTTCATTGCCATCGCTCCCAGGTCCACTCTGGCCCGGAGTGGTAGCACCTGATAGGGTCCTATCTATGGGTTAAATAGAACAGCATACTTATGCTAAAATGAATTGAGAAAACTGAATAGCTTGAAATAGAAACGTTTTTGACAATTAAACCGTACTTACACTTAAACTGTGTGCTTATGCTTAACTGAATTATTTCAAATAGAACTGTTTTTCGACATTAAAACTGTATTTACACTTAACTGAATTATTACATATAACTGCTTGAATAGTTTGAAATGGAAATGTTTTTGACAATTAAACTGTGTACTTATGCTAAACTGAACTGTTTTCAATAGAACAGATTATTTCCATAAAAATGGATTTGGCGTTAAATAACCTACAAAGGTTGATATGCCATAGAACCAAAAAAACAAAAAAAAAACCAAACAAACAGGGTTTAAATTCAGTGTTGACTGGTTGCTCGGTATTGATGATTTTTACTAATTTACCAATTGCTGAAGAGAAAAGGATAGATTTAAGCTTTTTTCAAAGGGCATCAGCACAAAGTGTATACCAACAGTCTTATATATTGATATTATATATATATATATATATATATATATATATATCTTGATATTATATATATATATCTTGATATTATATATATATATCTTGATATTATATATATATATATATATATATATATATATATATCTTATCATTGTAATAATATTTATACATATATATTATTTCTTATCATTGTTATTATATCTATATATGGTTTGGTTTCTTTGTTTAATGGCATATCAACTTTTATAGGTTATTTAATGCCAAAGCCATTCTTCTCGAAGAGCAGTAGAGGTACTATTTAACCCATAGCTGGGAGGATTAGGGGGTTTATATTTTTTTCAAAGATATTTGCCCAAAAGTTAACATAATAGGGCGACTGGAGTATGAACTCGCTTACTACGATTCTGCAGTCCATCGCTTTAACCATCACACCATGAGGACACACCCGATATATATATATATATATCTGATGATTGGTTTGATGATTGCATATAGACACCAAGTACTGTTGACTGGGTGTCTATGCTATTCTTTCTTATATCTACATATGCTCCATCAGTGAGATCAAACACTCATTATTTATAAATATAGCAAAGTTCAATGCATGAATATTTCACATAAGATATATCTTAATTGATACAGGTTTCACTCAGAAAGAAGAGCCATAGCTGAATATTTTTGTTGCAACTACACACTACCACTTATAAAACTAGGAAAACTAATTCAGATTTCTATCTTAATATCTATACATAGAAAAGGTGAAAGGTGTGTGACAAACGTAAAATCAAGGTGAGGCTTAAAACCTTTTGAGACAGAGTTGTACCAAAAAATATGACAACTTAAAACTGGTTAATCTTGTGCAAATAAATGAAATCCTGCTTATAGAAAATTTTACCTACCTAACTATTTGTTTTGAAATCTTTGGTTGAATATGTATGTATATATATAGACAGAATTTGGTGTTAAATGACCTACAAGGGTTGATATGCCATAAAACCCAAACAAGTGCCCGTGGTGTAATTGTTATCGTCGTAGGAAATGAACACGGCAACACGAGTTCAAATCCTGGACGAGACTGATTGCATTTCACATAGCACTAATACCTTTAGGAAAGGTATGAATCTAATTATTCTCCCTCCAGCTATGGGTAAATAGTAGGACAGACTAGGTTCTTCAGCCTTGGTGGGGCAACTAGTCTAGGAGAAGGAAAACTCTGAAATCAAACCTGTTAAACTCCGCTTAAAAATTGACCTTGTGTCATATCCTGCCTGAGCGGAGGGGTTGGTAAATAGGATAAAACCCAAACAACCAACAACAACCAACTTAAAACCTTTTGACTTGTTAACAGCATAGATTCCTTTCATTCTCTCACCATTGATTTCTATCAACCATCAACCATTACACTTGGTAGGTCCTCTAGATGTCATCCAGCATTTGTACATAGTGGATTAATGTAAGTCTTTGTTGCTCAGCCAACACTGGTGAGTCCATGTGAAGGAGTCCATAGGAGAACACCATGTATGGCTTTGTCCTAACATCTCTAGTAGTGCACAGAATGTCTTTCTCACTTTTCTTGGATGATTTGGAAGATGGTAGGTAAATGGCCATACATTATCTCTTTTACAATTAATATTCTTAATGTCTATTTCTTAAACTTGAATTATTGACTTGGTTCTAAGAACTAAAATATCCACTCAATCAACAAGAACTCTCATACACATATAAGACACAAACTTTTGAAAAATTGTAAATGTGTTATATAAAAATTCTTATTTTACAGCGTACTGGAATTTACATTAAATTTCCTTTTGCCTTATATTTATAGGGGTTAATTTGTCGGACTAACCTACCAACCTCCATAACTTTTTAATCACCCTGTGTATACATATAAGTAAAGTTGGCAACTTCAGTTGAAGGTGACTCAGAGGCTCCCTTTTCATGAGCTACTTCACCAAGGTGTTGGGGAAGGCACTACTCCTTTTCCTGGATTGCTCCACTTTACCCTTGATCTTTACCTTATAATATAGAGTGCTAAGCAAGGTGGTATCAAGTACCATTTTTTGAGTCTTTGGTATAACTTGACCTGGGATTGAACCCCGGTCTCCTGGACCATTGGCGAACACTCTACTCATTAGACCAATATCTTAGTTGAAATGAAAATGGTAAGAAGTAATGTAGCTGCTGTGTTTCATGCAATTCATAATATTTACAGAAATCATTGAATAATTGATCAGCTCTGAATTTACATGTTACATTTATATGTTATGCTTGGAAAATTTCATTTTACATTTTGTAGAAAGAACTTTCTACTTAAATATAACTCAGAATGTCAATTCGAAAACCTTTCTGTAATTAAAATGAATAGATGTACAATTTTTCAATATTCCCTAAGGAGAAATCTGTCATTTGTGGTAAAGCTATCTGGAAATAATTGTATTGAAACATTAAGCGCTTAGATACACTAAGTCTTTCGTAAATGTATCGTCTGAGACCAAGAATGAATTTATAGATGGTACAGTTGATATGGGATTGTTTTGAACACTTTATTCTTTAAGATATTTTTTTGTTGTTTCTTAAAATTTTCAGCTGCAATTTTACAAGCAAGACAATAAAACTTACATCATAGAATGTGTATAGTTTTCTTAACTGTTATGATTAGTGATTGAAAAAGTGAAATTGTAAAAATCTTAATAAACAAAGAGAAGTATGTGTACATGTAGATATATGCATGTTTATAATGAACAAACAATGGGATATATATATATATATGTTGAAATGATTAATTGTGGTGAATCTGACAGTATGATAGAATTATATATATATATATATATATATATATAGAGAGAGAGAGAGAGAAAGATATCAATTAATTTTGAATGAAAATCATTGAAAATTCATGAGAATTAGTAACAATGCAACACACACACACACACACACACACACACACACACACACACACACACGCACATATATATATTCACACAGACAAACATGCTCATAAACAGGTTGGAATGATAAAATTGTCGCCCTAGAAAAGACGATACGATTCCATTTCAGTTTAATGAAAACCAGTTTTCTTTTTTTGTTGCAGACCATCTACTATTTGGCCAGTTGTGTGCAAATCCCAAGAGCGATAGGAGCCTTCTATTATGTCTGAAAGTGACACAATGTTCAACAAGTGAGATCGGAGATGTGCCGCTCTCTACCAATCCAAGTTATGACAACAGGACCATTGCCAGCACCCTCAAAATGCAAATCCGGATGGTTCAATGTGCCCAGAATGATGAAAACAAAGTTTCCGGCAACGGTTATGGTCTTTGGTGTGGTTTCAAGTGAGGGCTACATCATGGCACTTCACATCTTCAAAGTTGGCTTGAAAGTCAACACCAAAGTGTACCTGGATGTGCTGAAGAGTGTGGTGATCCCCTGGTGCAATCAGGTGGCTGGTGGCAGACCCTGGGTGTGGCAGCAGGACTTGGCGTTGGCCCACAAGTCCAAAGAGACCCAGGCTTGACTTCAGAAGGAGTGCTACTACTTTGTACCCTTCTCTCACTGCCCCCCTCCTCCCCCAACCTGAACCCGCTGGACTACTTCGTTTGGTCATACGTCAAGAACATCACCAACATGACCTCGCACAACACCAAAGCCAGCCTGATTGCCACCATCTGCTGAGTATTCGCCGAGCTCCTGCTGGCACTTGTGGAAAAGGCAAGTTCCCAGTTCTGGATCTGTATTGAGGCGGTGATTGAGGCTGAAGGCGGCTACATTGAATAGATGTCAGCTCTACTACATAATCAAGTTACCTGAATTGATTTTTTCAATAAAAGTTTTAAAATAAAGCTGTAGTGTTGTTTTCTTTAGGACAATCATTTTATCATTCCATCCTGTATACATATATAAAAACACATACACATATACCATACACATAAATACATGTTCACATGCATATATATATATATATATATATATATATATATACACACACAAACATACATATTTATATATATACATCCGTGTGTGTGTGTCTATTTATATATATATACATATATATATATTAGTCCTATGGTTTATATATACATATATATATGTATACATGATAGGACTAATTTTCTACCTGACATAAAGCATACAGCAAATTCAAAATTATTTTTATAATTTTAACTAATGGAGGGATCTAATTTTTTTCTCCCTCTCTAAATTTAAACAAAAAACTAGTCCTGTTCAAATATCTGAATAGTGACTGAATATGGAAAAGGGTTAATTTTTACCTGCAACTGTATTTTGTCTTGGTATAAAGACTAAAGGAATAAAAAAGGGATTTTTTTACGAAAAGTCGTGAATGAAGAACAATAAGTGTCTATATTCAATGATGCGTTTCAAGCCACAATGGAAGGGGAAAACAAGTTTTTGCTTAGAAGTGATTTTAGTTTTTTTTTTTTTTTTTAAATTTTCCATTGTTATTTTAGAATTGCATGAAGAAAGGAAGTGACTTTCTGGAAGAAAAGTGATTTCAGATTTAAGTTTTGCATTCATAAAAGAATTTCTGAGAGTCAGAATAAATACTTTTCCTTTTTTAAACTGATTTAATGTTGATTTAAGCAAAAAAAAGAAAAGAGAAAAAAAAAAAAAATGATAGAGTAAGGATTCAAACAGAAAGAGAGAGAGAAGATTGCAAGGGAAAGGAAAAGAAAAGGAGAGCGAAATAAATAGTGAAGAATAAAAGGAAAAGAGAGAAAAATAAAAGGAAAAAAAAAGAGAACAATGAAAAGTAATAGAAAAAGGTAAAGAGAAACAGGAAAATAAAGAGAAAAAATGAATGGAAAGAAAAAATACAAGTGAAAGAAAGGTAATGAAAAAGAAGAAGCTAAGAATAAAGTGAAACAATGAAAAAATAGCAGTGGAAGATAAAGAAAAATTATTCAAAAAAATAAGAAATGAAAAGAAAAAAAAATGAAGAAAAAGATAGAAATGAAGATGAAGAATGATGAAAAAGAAAAAAGAGAGAAAAAGGAAATGAATGAGGCTGATGAAAAAGAGAATGATATTAAAATAGAAAAACAAAGAAGAAAAGGACAAAAAGAAGTAAAATAAAGAATAAAGGGAAAGTGAAAGAAAGAAAGAAAGAAAGAAAGAAGATAAAAAAAACCCATCAAAATGTTAGCAAAGGAAAATAAAGGAAAAAAATATGGAGTAGAAAGAAAGAGAAAAATGAGAGAAATGAGGCTGAAGAAAAAGTTAGTAATACAGTAAAACAAAAAAAAAAAGAAAGAAAAATACAAAAAAGAATGAAAGTAAAAATGAAGGGAAAGTGAAAAAAAAGAAAAAGTGAAAAAAAAAAAAGAAGGAAGAAGAAATAAATCAGTGAAAAAGAAACAAAAAGAAAGCACTTGAATGATACTCATTAAAATCTAATCACTTCCATTAATTACAAAACACATCTTTTTTCAAGCTTGGAATGGTAATCTTTTTTGGAGGAAGCAGAATACAAAGGAGGCGCTGAAGTGAGAACAAAAGTCTGCATATTTGGTGCATGCATGATCAAGCACATGCAATTTATATTAGCATGGCTTAGAGGCAAGCAGATACATGTGTACACATTGAGTCCATTAGTCTTGGAGAGTCATCGTAACTAGAATTGTTGTCTTTTACAGAAATGTTTCTTGCGGTCCAGTCATTCAACTCTGGTCATTATGGGATCATTTAGACTTTTTTTAAAAAGCCTATTAATTTGAAAGCCAAAAATTTCACATCAACAGAAAATTAGTTATAGATCAATATGTATAAAGCCTGTTGGGGAAAGAAGTCACTAAAATATCTAAATAACCTTACTTATTTTTTGTTGTCTAATATACTGATAAAATAAGCAGTTACTGTTCAGTTGTAGTAGGTTGGTTTGGGTTTATGACATATCAACCATTGTAGGTTCTTAATGTCCAATTCTCTTTATACATATATACTGAATATATATGATTTTTAAAAGCATAGTTTGTAGATAGCCTTTTAAATAAGCCTGATAGGGTCTTATCTGTTTGACATGAAACTGAATGCAAACAAATGAATTGTGCTGAATTGTTTGAAATAGAACTGTCTCATCATTTAACTGTGTGTAAACAAATGACTGATGTTTAATTGAATTGTTAGCAATACTTGAACTATTTAGTTCTGTTGACTTATATTTACAAATCATATATCTACTATAAATGAATAAACTGGATTTAGCATTAAATTACTTATAATGGTTGATATGCCATAAAACCTAACCCAACCAAGCAGTTGTAATTGGATGGTTGGGATTTATGGCATATCAACCATTGAAGGTTATTTAATGCGAAACCCTCTTTTTACATATATATTAAATATATAGGATTTAGTTTGGTGGGTTTTATGGCATATCAACCATCATAGGTTATTTAATGTCAAATCCTCTTTATTAAATATATAGGATTTGTAAAAGCATAGTTTCTAGATAACATTTTAAACCTTAACCCTGATCTGACTTTATTTCCACACAATTTAATGGTTTCAAGTATTTCTATCAAACTCAAATCTATTTGTTAATATTTGTTCATTTGTACAAAGTTAAATGGTTTTAAGTATTGCTATATAACAAACAATTTAACATCATTTGTTTGTTCGCACACATTTAAATAGATATACACATATGATTTGTAAGTGAATAGTTTGTTGGTAATTTCTTTTTTAAATGAAATAGAACTAATTTGTTTGAAAACAAGCATTGCAGTTGTTTCTACACTGTTAAATGTCTTGAAGGAATATCTCCTGAAATATGGAAGAAAAAGAAATTTGAAGATGTCCTTCTTAGATTATGCAAAGCTGTGTATAAACAGAACGCAACAGAGAAATGAATGAAAGGTTGCAGCCCAACTACCTTCCCCAAGAAAGGTGACCTCGGATACACTAAGAACTAC
Organism: Sepioteuthis lessoniana; assembly: GCA_963585895.1. Lineage (NCBI taxonomy): Eukaryota > Metazoa > Mollusca > Cephalopoda > Myopsida > Loliginidae > Sepioteuthis > Sepioteuthis lessoniana. The sequence continues at coordinate 69,894,680 of OY757930.1, read as the reverse complement.
AGAAGTGTAACAATTATTACTATTGCTGCTAAGGTTTATAATGCCCTGTTTTTCAACTGTATCTGATTGTCCAGTCAGCTGGGGCTATACAATACACCATCTGCTCCTCTGCAGAGGGGTAAGATCCCCTCCAATGAATGTCCTAAATACGACATTAAACAATCTGATGGTGAGGTTCCAGTTATGCTGGAGCTTTGTGAAATGCAGAGCACTCCTTCATTTCCATTGCTCCCAGGTCCACTCTGGCCAGGAGTTGTAGCACCAAATAGGGTCCTATCTATGGGTTAAATAGAATTAAACTGCATACTTATGCTAAATTGAATTGTTTGAATTAGAACTGTATGACTAAACTGAATAGCTTGAAAAAAAAATGTTTTTGACAATTAAACTGTGTACTTATGCTAAACAGAATTGTTTGAAATAGAACTGATTATTTGTATAAAAACTGTATTATTTAAAATAGAACTGTTTTGAGATTTAAACTGCATACCAATGCTAATCTGAACTGATTGAAAAAGGACTGTTTTGACATTTAACTGGGTGTAAACAAAAACTATACTTATTATAAACTGAGTTATTTTTATAAGAAATGTTTGACAAAACTGAATAACTTGAAATAGAAATATTTTTGACAATTAAACTGTGTACTCATGCTAAACTGAACTGTTTGAGATAGAACTGATTATTTGTATAAATATGGATTTGGCATTAAATAAACTACAAAGGTTGGTATGCCATAAAACCCAACCAACCAATCAACCGTATCTGACCTGAAGTTGAAAAATTTTTTAGGAAAAATCAGAACAGCTTAAAGAGAAATTGATCCACAACTTCACATATTCTAACTATTTGTTGAATCATCGAAGGACACAGACTTCTTTGGCATTGTCGCCAAGTCTTGCAAGGAGATACAGTAGCACCATATCTATTTACCATCTGCTCAGATTACGTAATTCAAACGTTGCTAGATCTAATAAAAGAAAATGGTTTCGCATTAGAAAAGACAAGAGGAATATAATATCCCACAGACATTTTGACAGATGTTGATTATGCAGATGATCAAGTGCTTCTCACAAATATACCATCTCTAACCGAATCTCCGATGCAGAAAGAGGCATTGAACTCTACGTAAACAAGACGGAGTCATCTCCACTTTAAGTGCAAGCCTCTGAAATTAGTAGACCTGTTCACATACCTTGGTAGTAACATCTCATCTACTGAAAGCCATATCAACATACATAGAGGAAGGCATAGACTACAATTGACAAGTTATTGGTCACATGGAAATCTGATCTCTCTGATGAAATAAAATGGGAATTCTTTCAAGCAGTAGCTATATCAGTATTACTGTATGGATGCACCACCTGGACTCAAATGAAACACTTGGAGAAAAAGCTATATAAGTGCACAAGAACACTGTGAGCTGTTTTGAACAAATCCTGGGGTCAGAACCTCATAAAACAGCAGCTGTACAGCTACTTACCTCCCATCTCACAAACCATCCAAAGAAGATGAACAAGACATACTGAATACTGGAGCGAAAGTAAGGACAAACTCATAAGTGACTTTCTCCAAGGGATTCGCCAATGTTGGCTGACCGGCAAAGACTTAGCTCTGAGCGGACAATGGATGCTGTCGAGAAGACCTGCCAAGAGCGATGGACGATAGTGACGGATGGCGAGAGAGAGTCAAGGGAATCCGTGCTATCAGCACAACTTCATGATAATAATATATATATATATATATATATATATATATATATAATATTCATCTTTTTTCTTTTTGATACTTTGTTTATAGAGCACCTTCATTTTTAATGGGCGTTCTAATTTTATTTTTATTTTATATATATATATATATATATAGAGAGAGAGAGAGAGAGGGAGACCGACAGACAGATAAGGAGGGTTCTAAATATCAATGTTTGGAAAAAATTTCAATTTGTGATCCCAGTCGTTTTCTCGCAATGATAAAAAGATTCATGTTCCCCTACTGGATGGGGTAGGGGAAAAACTTTTCTCGCCAGCTGTGCACAGTGGTATCCAAGGTTTTCATTTCATTTTTAAATATCTAAAATCTATTAAAGTTATCAATTGAAAACTCGTTGCCAAGGCCACCATTTTACAATTTGACTGGAATATAAAACAAACCAACAAAAAATAAACGAAAATATTAAACAGTACCATGATTGCAAGCAGCTGCAAATATTGTTTGATACAAAAAGATAATTTTCTCCGGTACCTCAATTAGACATAAAATAGGGTGTTTACATTTTATTTAAAATGGTTAAATACACAGCATTCAATATTTTTGTCAATTATGATATTTTTCTTTGTCTCTTTAAACTTGTAGTACCCCCTCTTACGGCCTTGCTATTTTACGATTTACTTTTAGATGAAAGACTTTTTTGATAATCTTTCTTGGTTGATTCATGATATGAATTTTTTCCCCCAAGTCTTTTAAGATGTTACTATCAGATCACCACCAAGATTAATATTTTGATATGATCTAATTAAAAAGTGATGGCTGCCATATGAAAGATTTTGAGTAAGAACCAAGAAAAATTTCCAAGATGTCTGAGTGGAACATTTTGGAAAGTTTGTCAATTAAGTAACCACCGTCAGGAGTCCAAGTGACAGCAGGTCTCTTCAGCTGATCTTAACTGTACTGTCCAACAAAGGCAGACTTGAGGCCGTATGGTCCTCGGCTTCGGCTGGGCCACCTTCGGGTGGGCAAGCTGCAACATAGACACCTTTGTCTCCCCTGTATAGCACTGGACATTGCTGTCCAGTTTTAACTATAATCAGATATACGTGCCAGGGCCCAGATTTGGGTTCAAGTCCAGCTAGGCTCATCAAGCCCACATTGCACTAGGTGGACCGATGACGAGCATAGCCTCGGCTCGTGCCTGACCTTCCCCCTCCCCTAAATCCCCACTATAATCGACCTTCGGGTCATTGACCTTGTGTCAAGTCCTGTCTGGTGGGAGACAGAGACAAATATACCTTAACAGTGCTGTAGTTTGGATGTCTCGATTCTTCCTGTGATTTCAATCTCTTTTCCAGGTCTTTTTGGCCCAGTCGGCTGGGGCTGCAAAATAGACCAACTGCATCTTTACAGTGGGTTAAGACTTCCCCCATCCAAAGAGTGTTCTGGATATGACACGAAACAATCTGATGGTAATGCTGGAGTTTTGGGAAATGCAAAGTACCCCTTTATTACCATCGCTCCCAGGTCAACTCTTGCTCGGAGTGGTAGCACCTGATAGGGTTCTATCTATGAGTTAAACAGAACTAAACTGTACTTATGCTAAACTTAACTGTTTGAAATAGAACTGCAAACTTATGTTAAACTGAATTGCACACAATAGAACTGTTTTTACATTTCACTGTGTGTAAACTAAAAACTGTACTTATGTTAAACTGAATTGTTTGAAATAAAACTGTTTATTTGTATAAAAATGGATTTGGCATTAAATAACCTACAATGGTTGATATGCCATAAAACAAATCAAACCAAACCAGATCTCTTGTTAGTCCTATCTCTAAATGTTTATCTTCTTTACTTTCTTTTCCCGCTTGCTCGATCATTCGGCTCTGTTTTTCTGGCCATCATCTTTGCTGTTTATGTCGTCTCGTGTCGTATTTCTCTTTTTTCTCTCTTGGTCTTGTTTGTTGCTGTAACCTCTCAAATGTCTAACTTCTTCTTTGCTGGGATAACTACAACGCCGACATCATTCTTATGTGCACATTTTTATTTCACGACAACCATTTTACCAGCGCAACCTTTACGGGAAGTTGAGAGCACGAGTGGAATGCAACTATTCTGTTCGGACGTCTACTCTGCAACTGATTAACCTCAACTTCTAAACTTTTATAACCGTTCTGGCCACCTGATTAGAACTATCTAGTCAAAGCGATGGTCTCAGATTGACCTCATGTTCAATAGCTTTCAATCATACTGATTGATCAACTGTGTTTCCTCGTGTTTAAAAGCTTATCCTTAATTCAAATGCTACTCTACCTATCAGTAACAGATCTCACCAATCTATTATATAATACTTTGGGGACTATTCCAAGGGCACCAATTATCATTATATTACTGTAAGTTTTTCTGCGCCAGGAGTAACTGGTGGTTTTCACTGAAGTCCAGAGACAGCACGTATTATTATCATATACTCTTTGCAAGTTTTTCACTGATGTCTGTGTGACAGTAAGTCTCCTTAGATCTCTAGGACTCTTCTCAGTATTCTGGGCAAGCTCAACAATGCAGTAATTTGGATGCTATCAATTCGTCCTCCGATTTCCAACTCTTCCACACCCCTTTCCAAGCCTTCGAGGACCGTTCCAAATGTGCTAATTACACCCCTCATATTCTACACCTTTCTTTATATTCTAGCAATGTCCAAGTACTTGTGTTCTTTTTCGCTTTCTTTGATTTTCACACTGTGGTCCGCTAGGAAGGCATAATCCACAATACAGCAAGTTCACTTTTTTTCTTTGGTTAATTATCACGAGGTTAGGTCTTCTGGTTGGGACTAGGTAATCTGTTTGTATCACAAATCCTATAGAATTCTATGCATCTCATTATCAAAGACTAATTCTGGTTTGTCCACATACCATTTGGTAGTATGGTCAAATTTCAATTTTTTGCACAATTCCCAGTGGGTCACCTTCCCTATCCAGTCATGTTTTATCTTATATTCTTTTTCCGCTAGTTTGCTACATTCGTTCATATGTAATTAATTTTTTTTGTCTCTATCATAACATAATTTACACTTGCGATTCTGTTGTGTATTATTGATTTCCACTTTAATATAATTGATCCTTATGGTATTGCTTTGTGCTGCTATTAGAAGAGATTCAGTTTCTCTCTTAAGGTTTCCTTTTCACAGCCATGTCCAGGTCTTCTTGTGTGAGATTTTGTCAGTTTGTCTCTTGAAATATCCATACAGTTATTTTTCTTCCCGTTTCTGCTTCCTAGTAAATGTTCTGTTTGTCCTTATATTGTCACCACTGTTACTGGCTGCTGTAATTAGTCTTTCTTTGCTCTTTTTAACGTACTTCCTCCTTCTTTTCTTGAGACATACAGTCTGTTTATGCCATTGCTCGAATGTCAAGCCTTGTGCATCATCATTAATTTTCTTGTTCTTTCCTTGTCCATTAAAAAAATGGTCCTGAGTATCTCGCAAAGGGACAACCCAGGTATTCATTTCTTTGATGAGATTCCTGCTCTTGACCTTGGTTTCCAGAAATGTTCTCGTCCGTCTGAGGTACCCTTTTTTTATTTATTCCTCCTTTTCTACTTGTTTGATGGTGTCCGTTTTCGATATAATTATCCTTTTCTCAAAGCATTCTGATTCTTTCTTGATTTAGCAGTCCGATTCCTTCCATTATTAGTCTTTTCCCACTTCTCATTATTATTAGCATGGCACATTTTTCTATGCAAAATTCCATTCCTATAATCTGGTTGTATATTTTTATTGTTTGCATCAGAGTCTCTAATTTTTTTTCATTTTTTTTTTGCAAACAGCTTGATGTCATCCATGTATATAAAATGATTAATCTTTCCTTGTGACTTTATAAATTTGTATATCCGCAATGCAATTCCTACGTATGTAATTGAGTGGCATCATTGTTATTACAAAATAGTAATGGTGAAAGTGCATCTCCCTGTAAGATGTCTCACTGGATTTTCAACTCAGCTAAAAAATTTCCCTCCCACTATTTATTCCAGTTTCCAGTTTTTCAGAGCTTCCAAGATGAATTCAATAATTTTGTTGGATATCTTGTACATTTTTAAACAATGTATTATTATTATTATTATTATTATACATGAGTTTTTCAAATTAATTTAATTGGTGGTTTTGCACTAAAGTTTGAGTGCCGTTCTTGGAATTTGAACGTCTTTCTCCTTGCGCTCTTTTTGCATTCTTTACTTCACTCTTCTCTTTCTTTAAGGTAGGTGCGCCTATTCCGGAAGTGCGGATTGTTGGATGGAATCGTACTAACACATTACACTTGCTTTTTCATTCATTTCTTGGTGCCAATGATGGCAGCCGTAAACAGAACTAAAGCCCATTTTTTGAACTTGGCACCGACTCCAAGACTGAACTGGTCTAGCAAAAATTTATAGAATTTTATTTCTAAGAAACAGGATGAGGGGATTAACACAGCAGGCTATTGGCATGTGAAAACATGGCTAGTGACATATACCTATTTGTCTCCTCCCACTTTCGTGGAGGCAGCTAAGGATAAGGATGAGGGATTCACTTAACTTTTAGATTCACCAATGAAGACGAATTTCTTTAGGGAGAGTCTTCTCTGTTTAATACTCACTGTATGGTTTCGACGGTAAGTGGCACTGTCCTAAGTTAAGATGGAGTTTCTTTGAGAGTTTTTTTTACCCACCAACGTTAGTCAATATGGAAGTGGACCATGTTAAAAGTTTATACTTTATAATTCTTCCAAGTGTGAAGAGAATGCCTTGAAAATCTGTATTAAAATACTTGTAAAATAGTGTTGCAATATATGTACTTGGGTTATGTTATTTGAGATAATAAATGAGAAGTACAAATATTAACTTTAAAAAAGGAATTTTATTCTTTGTATACAACGCCACGTGTTGGCTAGAAAAATGTCTGGCGGTCAACACACGTGTTTTGTATCTGGAATCTCTTCAGCAACTCTTCCTCTTCTGTTCTTGGGTCGTCTTCGGCAACTGCTACTATCACCGCTGATTGGCCAGAGGGAGAGGGAGAGCGAGAGAGAAAAGGTGAGAGAAGGAAAGAGAGAAGAGTGAGAGGCGATGGATTCTGGGATAGCATTCCTTGGCCGAGGTGGAAGTAAGGACCAAGATTTCTGTTGGGGTAGTATTGACTGCCCCATTTACTGACTTTAGTAAGGGAGGTGATACTACAGTGTGATAATCAATTATATTGATTATTTTAATGACAATTATATTGATTCTTTTACTATTTAGTTTGGTAAGGTGGTGAGTGTTCAGGGATCTTTTAGTTCAATTGTACTCGGTACCAAAGTTGGGTTTTAGCCAGAGTTTTTGTAAGATGATTTTAGCTGGAGAAGTTGGTTTGTTAGTTGCGAGGGAAAGTTTGTTGTTAGCGAGGAAGATGGGTGTAACGTATGTGTGTTTACGTTGAGTTGTTTCGTCGCTTGGTGTTGTTAGTCCCCTCGCTAAGTTTGGGAGGAATAAAAGGAGGATGATGAAGAAGTAAGATGACGATAGTCGAACTGGGTTTTTGTGAATAGGTTTTTATTTGAAGCATGGAATATTAGGTTTGCTTTCGGTGCTGCAAGACTCGTGAAAGGTTGTGAGTATTTAGACGAAATTGAGTTATGAGATGTTGAGAAGGTTGAGATGGCAGCGTGTGTCGTCGGACGTGTGAGGGATTGTGTTTTAGAGTCACCATGGTTTTTGTCCGTCTGGTGGAGAGGCGTGCGTTGGTCTCCATTAAAGTGGCCCAGAGGTGAATTGAGAGCTAGCGTGTCGAGAGCGGGATTACGCTCAGATCGACATAGCCAATTTTGGGGTGACATAAAGTTGTGCCTGTGCGAGGCATGTTGAATGCATCTAATTTATACTCAACTGGGATTCCTTGTAAGGAATCCATAAATTAGATGGGTTCCCTCGTTTGTCCATGCTGCTGCTGCTGCTATTCTAGAGCCGCAGTGAGACATCTGCACTGGGCGGCGTTCTACAGCTAAAGAGAGAGTGTTTGGCAGCTTACAAGATTTGGTGGGCGGAAATGAAGGTCCGGGCTGAATTGGATAAGTCATCCTGATTGGGTGAAATTAAGTATCGAATTAAATTGCGCGCCAAACCAAAATACGAAATTTTTCCTTTCTCTACAGAGTAGTACGCACCCCTTATCTTAATAAGGTTTCGAGATAGGAAATAAAAATAAAAAAAAGTTGAAGTCATATCGCTTGATAAGTTTGATTGAAATTAGATAAAACTAATAATACAATGATATACAGAGTTGACGTAACACCAATGAAATAATTAATTTTGGAAGACATAAAAAATAGAGAATTTGAAAATAAGAACAGTTGAGTTCAGAAGGGAGCTGAGTTAAGTTTAGAAGTTGGTTGGAATGAGACATTGAAATGAATCGGTGAGACACGGGGTAGTAGAGTAGCTGTAAACGAGACATGATCATAGACCTTTTTATGATATCTTCCTCTCTATCTTGTGTTGCAGACTGTTATAAAATCATGTTCCAGGCAGAATAAAGGTTTTCATATCTGATACAAGAGAGTCATCTATTGTTTTTGAAGACCAGTGTAACTTTTAATATTCACGATGATCCTGTAACGTTACATCCTCAGGTCTCCAGGGCACTTTTAAGTATTCTAGTTCATCTTAACAGTACTGTAGTCTGGATGGTGTTCATTTTTCCCCTGATCTCCAGTTCCCCTAATCTCTGTTCCAGACCTTTGGGGACCATTCCAAAGACACCAACTACAATTAGTTAGCTGGAGTGGGGGATAAGAGATCTATTCATCCCTTTTACAAAGCGTATATATCAATTATTGCAGCAAGAATATGAGCAGGAAATTCTCAATAAATCCCGCAGTGACAGGGTTATGATAATGAAAAATGCGTTTCAAAAGCTTTTTCCAATATGGATTCTTTCCTTTGGATAAACTGAATATTTATTGCATGCCGTTATTGGGATTTGAACGTCTTTCTCCTTGCCCTCTTTTTGCATTCTTTACTTCACTCTTCTCTTTCTTTAAGGTAGGTGTGCCTATTCCGGAAGTGCGGATTGTTGGATGAAATCGTACTAACACATTACACTTGCTTTTTCATTCATTTCTTGGTGCCAATGATGGCAGCCGTAAACAGAACTAAAGCCCATTTTTTGAACTTGGCACCGACTCCAAGACTGAACTGGTCTAGCAAAAATTTATAGAATTTTATTTCTAAGAAACAGGATGAGGGGATTAACACAGCAGGCTATTGGCATGTGAAAACATGGCTAGTGACATATACCTATTTGTCTCCTCCCACTTTCGTGGAGGCAGCTAAGGATAAGGATGAGGGATTCACTTAACTTTTAGATTCACCAATGAAGACGAATTTCTTTAGGGAGAGTCTTCTCTGTTTAATACTCACTGTATGGTTTCGACGGTAAGTGGCACTGTCCTAAGTTAAGATGGAGTTTCTTTGAGAGTTTTTTTTACCCACCAACGTTAGTCAATATGGAAGTGGACCATGTTAAAAGTTTATACTTTATAATTCTTCCAAGTGTGAAGAGAATGCCTTGAAAATCTGTATTAAAATACTTGTAAAATAGTGTTGCAATATATGTACTTGGGTTATGTTATTTGAGATAATAAATGAGAAGTACAAATATTAACTTTAAAAAAGGAATTTTATTCTTTGTATACAACGCCACGTGTTGGCTAGAAAAATGTCTGGCGGTCAACACACGTGTTTTGTATCTGGAATCTCTTCAGCAACTCTTCCTCTTCTGTTCTTGGGTCGTCTTCGGCAACTGCTACTATCACCGCTGATTGGCCAGAGGGAGAGGGAGAGCGAGAGAGAAAAGGTGAGAGAAGGAAAGAGAGAAGAGTGAGAGGCGATGGATTCTGGGATAGCATTCCTTGGCCGAGGTGGAAGTAAGGACCAAGATTTCTGTTGGGGTAGTATTGACTGCCCCATTTACTGACTTTAGTAAGGGAGGTGATACTACAGTGTGATAATCAATTATATTGATTATTTTAATGACAATTATATTGATTCTTTTACTATTTAGTTTGGTAAGGTGGTGAGTGTTCAGGGATCTTTTAGTTCAATTGTACTCGGTACCAAAGTTGGGTTTTAGCCAGAGTTTTTGTAAGATGATTTTAGCTGGAGAAGTTGGTTTGTTAGTTGCGAGGGAAAGTTTGTTGTTAGCGAGGAAGATGGGTGTAACGTATGTGTGTTTACGTTGAGTTGTTTCGTCGCTTGGTGTTGTTAGTCCCCTCGCTAAGTTTGGGAGGAATAAAAGGAGGATGATGAAGAAGTAAGATGACGATAGTCGAACTGGGTTTTTGTGAATAGGTTTTTATTTGAAGCATGGAATATTAGGTTTGCTTTCGGTGCTGCAAGACTCGTGAAAGGTTGTGAGTATTTAGACGAAATTGAGTTATGAGATGTTGAGAAGGTTGAGATGGCAGCGTGTGTCGTCGGACGTGTGAGGGATTGTGTTTTAGAGTCACCATGGTTTTTGTCCGTCTGGTGGAGAGGCGTGCGTTGGTCTCCATTAAAGTGGCCCAGAGGTGAATTGAGAGCTAGCGTGTCGAGAGCGGGATTACGCTCAGATCGACATAGCCAATTTTGGGGTGACATAAAGTTGTGCCTGTGCGAGGCATGTTGAATGCATCTAATTTATACTCAACTGGGATTCCTTGTAAGGAATCCATAAATTAGATGGGTTCCCTCGTTTGTCCATGCTGCTGCTGCTGCTATTCTAGAGCCGCAGTGAGACATCTGCACTGGGCGGCGTTCTACAGCTAAAGAGAGAGTGTTTGGCAGCTTACAAGATTTGGTGGGCGGAAATGAAGGTCCGGGCTGAATTGGATAAGTCATCCTGATTGGGTGAAATTAAGTATCGAATTAAATTGCGCGCCAAACCAAAATACGAAATTTTTCCTTTCTCTACAGAGTAGTACGCACCCCTTATCTTAATAAGGTTTCGAGATAGGAAATAAAAATAAAAAAAAGTTGAAGTCATATCGCTTGATAAGTTTGATTGAAATTAGATAAAACTAATAATACAATGATATACAGAGTTGACGTAACACCAATGAAATAATTAATTTTGGAAGACATAAAAAATAGAGAATTTGAAAATAAGAACAGTTGAGTTCAGAAGGGAGCTGAGTTAAGTTTAGAAGTTGGTTGGAATGAGACATTGAAATGAATCGGTGAGACACGGGGTAGTAGAGTAGCTGTAAACGAGACATGATCATAGACCTTTTTATGATATCTTCCTCTCTATCTTGTGTTGCAGACTGTTATAAAATCATGTTCCAGGCAGAATAAAGGTTTTCATATCTGATACAAGAGAGTCATCTATTGTTTTTGAAGACCAGTGTAACTTTTAATATTCACGATGATCCTGTAACGTTACATCCTCAGGTCTCCAGGGCACTTTTAAGTATTCTAGTTCATCTTAACAGTACTGTAGTCTGGATGGTGTTCATTTTTCCCCTGATCTCCAGTTCCCCTAATCTCTGTTCCAGACCTTTGGGGACCATTCCAAAGACACCAACTACAATTAGTTAGCTGGAGTGGGGGATAAGAGATCTATTCATCCCTTTTACAAAGCGTATATATCAATTATTGCAGCAAGAATATGAGCAGGAAATTCTCAATAAATCCCGCAGTGACAGGGTTATGATAATGAAAAATGCGTTTCAAAAGCTTTTTCCAATATGGATTCTTTCCTTTGGATAAACTGAATATTTATTGCATGCCGTTATTGGGATTTGAACGTCTTTCTCCTTGCCCTCTTTTTGCATTCTTTACTTCACTCTTCTCTTTCTTTAAGGTAGGTGTGCCTATTCCGGAAGTGCGGATTGTTGGATGAAATCGTACTAACACATTACACTTGCTTTTTCATTCATTTCTTGGTGCCAATGATGGCAGCCGTAAACAGAACTAAAAGCCCATTTGTTTGACTTGGCACCGACTCCAAGACTGAACTGGTCTAGCAAAAATTTATAGAATTTTATTTCTAAGAAACAGGATGAGGGGATTGACACAGCAGGCTATTGGCACGTGAAAACATGGCTAGTGACATATACCTATTTGTCTCCTCCCACTTTAGTGGAGGCAGCTAAGGATAAGGATGAGGGATCCACTAAACTTTTAGATTCACCAATGAAGACGAATTTCTTTAGGGAGAGTCTTCTCTGTTTAATACTCACTGTATGGTTTCGATGGAACTATTTACCCAACCCCTCCGCTCGGGCAGTATATGACACAAGGTCAATTTTTAAGCGGAGTTTAACAGGTTTGAATTCAGAGTTTTCCTTCTCCTAGACTAGTTGCCTAACCAAGGCTGAAGAACCTAGTCTGTCCTACTATTTACCCATAGCTGGAGGGAGAATAATTGGATTCATACCTTTCCCAAGGGTATTAGTGCTATGTGAAATGCAATCAGTCTCGTCCAGGATTTGAACTCGTATCGCCGTGTCCATTTCCTACGACGATAACGACTACACCACGGGTATGGTTTCGATGGTAAGTGGCACTGTCCTAAGTTAAGATGGAGTTTCTTTGAGAGTTTTTTTTACCCACCAACGTTAGTCAATATGGAAGTGGACCATGTTAAAAGTTCATACTTTATAATTCTTCCAAGTGTGAAGAGAATGCCTTGAAAATCTGTATTAAAATACTAGTTTTTACCTGGGTTCGAATACTGACAAAGGGTACAAGTAGGGTAGATTGGGTTTTTTAGCCTTAGTATGGCAACCAATCTAGGAGAAGAAAAACTGAATTCATAGCAGTACTCCGCTTAAAAAATACTGACTTCATGCTCTAACATGTCCATAGTGGAAGGATTGGTTAAGTATATGTAACTTCCCTGTAAGCATAGCTTAGATAATATTCTCTGCAGGGAAGCAAAAAAGTAGTAGTTGGCGACTGTAGTCGAGGGCGACCAGAAGGCTCCCTTTTCAATAGCTACTACACCGAGGTGTAGAGGAGGGCGCTACTCCTTTCCCTGGATTACTCCACTTTACCCTTGATATGTACCTTACATTGCTGAGTGTTAAGCAAGGAGGTATCCATTACCATTTTTAAAGTCTTTGGTAAGACGCGACCTGGGACTGAACGCAGGTCTCCCTGACCATTGTCAAACACTCCACCCACTATTCCCCTTAAAACGTGGTATTCTGATTGGCATTAAACTGCACTTGATGGTGAGGCTCCAAATCTGGAGATTTGGAGAGTGTGGAATGCCCCTTCATTGCCATTACTCCCAGGTCCACTCTAAATCTAGAGGTAAAACGGATCTGTTTAAAAATTATTCGTATTTGATAGGACCACATAAGGAAACAACCCTTAAGAAACAACTACACAAAAAATGTCAATATAAAGGTATAATGAATATGATTCCCTAACCTCGAGGTATAGAATAATCCAAGATAGGTTGACATACCATTAAAATCAATGCAAATAATATATTTTTCATACATGGTACATCTTTAAGTATGGAGATCATTGACTTAGTAATTTGCTAGTGTATGACCAATACTTTTGATTTTGATGGAATTCTACTAATTGTGAGTCCAACATGTAATTCATTCAGATTATTAACTATTTCCTTCCATTTTTTTAGTTAAATTAATTTGACAAAAACATACATTAATAATTAGTACGAGTTTTTTCTATCCTCTAATACATGACCAAATGGTTTCATGTACAAGGGTGAGCCAAAAAGTAATGCCTTTTTCTTTTGTACAGGAATAATTACTGACACAAAGTCATGTATCATACTACAAAATGAAGCTGGTCTTCTGTGGATCACATCTCTACTTCTTAAAATAGTCACCATTTCTTTCAATAGCAATATTTCACCTTTGAATGAGAGCATGTATCCCTGTCTCATAAAATTCTATTGATGGTTCTTTAAGCCATTTCATCATTGCAATTTTCCCTTCCTTGTCACTGGCATAATGTTTGCCTCTTAAACCCTCTTTCAAGGAGCCAAAGAGATGATAGTCTGAAGGTACTAAATCTGGTAAGTATGGAGCATGCTGTAAAGTTGTCCACCTAAATGAAGTGATTGTTTCCCTTGTCCTGATGCTTGTGTGTGGTCAAGCATTGTCATGTAGAAGGAGGACAATATGGATTGGCAAGTTGGGTCTCACTTCAGACTATCTTTGACGTCAGTGTAATCAAGAGAGGAGATATGCAGCATGGGCACTGGCATTATCTGTACTAATGGCAGATCCATAGCTTTACAGGACAGACAGCTGCTAGATCCATAGTTTCATAAGACTGAAATGTACATATAAGATCCATAGTTTTCAGAGATTGGTATTTGTCAGATTCATAGTTTTCAGAGATAGACAAATGTTAGATACTCAGTTTCCAGAGACTGACATATATCAGATCTATACTTTCACATGACTAATATATATCTGATCCACAGATTCATGAGAGTGACAGATACCCAGAGCCATAGTTTCACAAGACAGACAGATGCCAAATCCATAGCTTTCAGAGTCTGACATATGTCAGATACTTGGTTTCCAGTGAATGACAGATACCAGATCCACAGTTTCCAGAGACTGATATATAGTAGATCCATAGTTTTACAAGACTGATATGCACATACAAGATCCATAGTTTTCAGAAACTGACATATGCCAGATTCATATTTTTCAGAAATTGACATATGTAAAATACTTGGTTTCCAGAGACTGACAGATGCTACATCAATTGCTTCACAAGACTGACATATATCAAATCTATACTTTTCAGAAATTGACATATACCAGATCTATAGTTTCATGAGACTGACATATACCAGAGCCACAGTTTCACAAGGGTCACAGATGCCAGGAAAAAAAAAGAAAAGGAATTTTTGGTAGACACCAAAGATGACAACAATTTTCAGAATATTCCATACTGAAATGAATGTTTTGTAAGTGAGGGTGCCATCCATTAATTCTGAGGGTGCACAGCAAATACAAATGGTTGGCAAACAAACAAAAATGTTTTATATTATAAGAATTAATGCATGAAAATCAGTTCCCATCACATTAAGAGAAGCAAATGATTTTTCAATCTTCAAACTCCACTGGTCTCAATCTTAGCAAATTGGCTGAGTATTAGCATCATAATCAAACCAAAATACTAAATTCTCATGTAAAGAAAAGCCTCAAATTTTCCCCCTTTATTATTTGCCGTCATTACATCTTAAGACATAAGAATGAGATTGATCAACATGGGTGAATGAACTTTCTCTATTTTTACGTGAAACTAACCAAAATCAATTCAAGATTGCATTTCTTGTAGTTTGTCTGACTGTGACTGTTCTAAAATGGGAAACTAAATGCTTTCTATTGATTACCTTCAAATGTCATATTTTACCCTTCAGGAAAAAGTTGACTGTGGATTATAAGCAAGTGAAGGGTTATTTTCAATATCAATAGGCGTTAAGTTTAAAATTTATTGTAATTACTCTATAACTAATAAGTCTTTTAAATTAGATTTTTTTTAATTCAGAAAGATTGATATAGTCGTTTTAAACTGATAAACTTGCTGTTCAACATCCATTTTATTTTTTTCCACATAATAATCAGACTACTGACTTCATCTTCATTGATATACTCACAATGTTTCAGCTAATATGTCCTTTGGTTTTCTTCAGGTGTATTATATTGAACTTTGGAGCCAACACAGAAACTTGAACTGAACCTTTTATTTAATCTACGGGTATAAAAATAAAGTTGGTGACTGTAGTTGAGGGCTAACCAAAAGCTCCCTTTATATGACCTAATCGAGCTGGAATTATATGATTATTATGATGTTTGTCTTTCTATCTATCTTGTTTGCTTGTTTCTATATATTTTTGTCCATTATTTACATTTTTCAGACTATTGTCTGGCCCAGTTGGCTGGAGCTGTAGAATACACCGACTGCTTCTCTGCAGAGGGGTAAGACCCCGCCCCCAACGAGTGTCCTGGATATGACAATAAACAATCTGATGGTGAGGTTCCAGCAATGCTGGAGCTTTGGGGAATGCGGAGTACCCCTTTATTGCCATCGCTCCCAGGTCCACTCTGGCCCGGCGTGGTAGCACCTGATAGGGCCCTATCTATGGGTTAAATAGAACTAACAGCATACTTATGCTAAAATGAATTGAGAAAACTGAATAGCTTGAAATAGAAACGTTTTTGACAATTAAACCGTACTTACACTTAAACTGCGTGCTTATGCTTAAATGAATTATTTCAAATAGAACTGTTTTTCGACATTAAAACTGTATTTACCCTTAACTGAATTATTACATATAACTGCTTGAAATAGTTTGAAATGGAAATGTTTTTGACGATTAAAATGTGTACTTATGCTAAACTGAACTGTTTTCAATAGAACAGATTATTTACATAAAAATGGATTTGGCGTTAAATAACCTACAAAGGTTGATATGCCATAAAACCAAACAAACCAAACCAGACTATTGTCCTCATCTTTGTTGCCATGTTTATCACAATGTTTCAGCCGTTGTACACTCCGGCCTTCTTCAGGTGGTTAGAATGTCGAACTTAACCCTTTATTTCGCTTACCGGGGTAGACTGTTCTAATTCCACGAGTGATGTTTAATGGATGTCAGTTTTCAGTTATCTCCTGTTAATTTCCCCCCTGAAAGTTCTCCAGTGCCTTCACCGAGTATTGAACTCACACACTTTGGGTATGCCACTGGATCTAACCTCAAGGACACATGGTACAGTGGATAAAGGCATTGGTTAGATCCAGTGGCATACCCAAAGAGTGTGAGTTCAATACCTGGTGAAGGCAGTGGAGAACTTTCAGAGGGGAAATAAACAGGAGATAACTGAAAACTGACATCCATTAAACATCACTCGTGGAATTAGAACAGTCTACCCCGGTAAGCGAAATAAAGGGTTAAGTTCAACATCCCAACCACCTGAAGAAGGCTGAGAGTACAACGGCTGAAATGTGATAAACATGGCAACAAAGATGAAGACAATAGTCCAAAAATGTAAATAATGTACATAATACCTCAGCTCAGTGGTGTAATTGTTATCGTCGTAGGAAATGAACACGGCGACACGAGTTCAAATTATGGTCGAGACTGATTACATTTCACATAGCACTAATACCCTTGGGAAAGGTATGAATCCAATTATTCTCCCTCCAACTATGGGTAAATAGTAGGACAGACTAGGTTCTTCAGCCTTGGTGAGGCGACTAGTCTAGGAGAAGGAAAACTCTGAATTCAAACCTGGTAAACTCCGCTTAAAAATTGACCTTGTGTCATATCCTGCCTGAGCGGAGGGGTTGGGTAAATAGGATACCTCAGCTCAGAAATATAGACAGATATTTTTGTTTGTTGTTATCCATCACATTCTTTCTATGTTTGTCTGTTTCTCTAATAATTTCTCTATTTCTATTTCTTTCTATCTTTCTGTCTCTGTTTCTATCTATCTATCTCTCTCATTTTGTTTCTGTTTATATCTAATTATCTCTACCTCACTCTCTTTCTATCTTTGTATGTGTTCCTATCTATCTAGCATAATTACATCATAGCATAAAATATTTGCCTAAATTACTGAGACAAAGCCTGATAATTTTATCACTTAGAATAATCGGACTACTGACTTCATCTTCATTGATATACTCACAATGTTTCAGCTAAAATGTCCTTTGGTTTTCTTCAGGTGTATTATATTAAACTTGGGAGCCAATACAGAAACTTGAACTGAACCTTTTATTTAATCTACAGGTATAAAAATAAAGTTGGTGACCGTAGTTGAGGGCTACCCGAAAGCTCCCTTTTCAATAGCTACTACACTGAAGTATAGGGAGGGCACTACTCCTTTCCCTGGATTGCTCCACTTTACCCTTGAAATGTACCTTATACTGCTGAGTGTTAAGTAAGGAGGTATTAAGTACCATTTTTTGAGTCTTTGGTATGACTCGACCTGAGATTGAACCCCAATCTCCTGGGCCATTGGCAAACACTCTACTGCTAAACCAATGGGTGTAGATTGTTCTAATTCTGTTAACCATGACTGGGTACAAGTGTTAAGCTTTAGTGAATCCTATCTAGCCTATCCAGCTGGACATATGGCACAGTAGATAAAGTGTTGGTTAGAAAGTGCTTTTGAATGAAATCATTTTGAGGTTCTAGGTTCAATCTCACGTACAGGTAAGATAACAAAGAATACTTATAATAGGTTAACATTTGTACCTGGTAATGATTAATGGAATTAAAACAATCAAATCTATGAATCAAATAAAGGGTTCAATTTAAGTTTCTGTGTAGGCTAATGAGTTTGACATGAAACTCCTTAAGAAGGCCGAAGGACATATCTGTCAAAATGTTGTGAGTGTAACAATGAAGATGAAGATAATAGTCTGAATATTCTAAGTGATAAAAAAACATATAAATTATGTTTTTAAGTCTCTCTCTCTCTCTCTCTCTCTTTCTTTCAGTCAATTCATTTCTATATTTCTCAGTCTGTTCCTATCTATTTCAATCAGTTTATTTCTCTCTTTCTCTCTCTCTCTCTCTCTCTAGCTCCCCAACTACATAGCTTTCTATCTTAATTTGTTCTTGTCTATTTAAACCTGTCTCATTCTGTCTACTCCTATTTAAAATTTCTACATCTCTTTCTTCTATCTTTGTAACTTTATTCTTATCTATCTCAATCTGTTCATTTCTGTTTAAATCTTTCCATATCTCTCTTTGTGTAGGTATCTATTTCAGACTGTTCAGATATATCTATTTATCTCTTTTGTAAAACACAAACATTTTAAGTCATAGGTTATCACAGCCTAAAGCTGAAAATCCACCATTTTGTTTTATTCAAATTTAAACTTTGACTCTAAACTGAGTAAACTACAGAACTGCATCCTCCAAAGTGACATGTATATATTACTACAGGGAGATTTATACTTGTTACTGACTATCTATCTATCTACTAATGCTTGTGAGCATATCAGTTTGCAAGGGAGTCAATAAGCTTGTGTCGAAAAATGTTCGATGCACGCACAAATCCGTGTTTATGCAGCTTTGATTTACGGCCTTGCCAGCTCATTTGAAAGTCTGATGAAATATATTTGCCATATTAAATGTGCACGCAGTCGGCTGCAAAAGAAATATATGTGAATATGATTAACTGTAAACAGGATTAAATATCAATAAAAGTGTGGGTGTATCGATGCTGGGGACAGCAATACACATTCTCTGTCTATGACTTTGTGTGTGTGTGTGTGTGTGTGTGTGTGTGCATATTTGCACTTACATGTATATAGCTGAGTGTGTGTTATATGTATATTTGAGGGTTGATCAGAAAGTTCTAAACCTCACCAAGAATTTTGATTTATCACAGACCTCTCATCTTTGTATGGGCCTCACTTGCACAAAAAATGAAGACAGAAACCTGAATTAGTTTTTCTCGCTTTATTAGAAGTTATAGTGTGTTGCCACAAAAAATGTTCACCTATAGCTCATCTTTCTGGGTGATGCTTTGAACTTTTTGAACAACCCTTATATATATGATTGTATTATATATATATATATATATGCATATTTTCAATGCAAATGAATAAAAATAGACTGCATTTATCTTGTTCAGTGTTCTTACAGAAGTAATTATCAGAGATTAAGTAACTATAGTATAATGTTATATTCAGACTGTGGTTAAAATTGTTTCTTCAAATGTCTAAAATAGGTTGGTTAGGACACAACACACACACACACACACACATATATATATATATATATATATATATATATATATATGTGTGTGAAGGTCCTTCAAAAAGTTCTAATCTTCTCCCAGAAATAAAAGCCATAGCTGAACATTTTTGTTGTGGCAACACACTACCACATTTTTTAAAACAAGAAAAACTAATTCAGATTTTTTTAGTTTTATAAGAATTGTTAGTGTGTTGCCACAAAAAATGTTCAGTTGAGCTCTTCTTTTTGTATAACCCTCATATATATATATATATATATATATGTGTGTGTGTGTGTGTGTGTGTGTGTGTGAGTAAGAATTTTTACAAATTGTATTGAGAGAGAGAAAGAAATATGTGTGTGTGTGTGTGTGAGAATAAAAATATTAGAGAGAATATCATTTTTATATGTGCATATACACAGACACACACAAAATTCATAAAATGTTCTATTATTTTGGTCATGGCAGGGGAAGAGATGGATTCATGCCTTTCCCATGGGCATTTGCGCTAAACGAAATGGAACCAACCTCAGTTGGAATTCAAACTCTGCTCATTGATCCTGTTTTTATACTTGATCAGGGTTGGGCTATAGGGATAGGCATTGAGACCATAAGGACCTGACTCAAAATTTTGAGCTGCCTGCACTATATTCATATTTTCTATAAGACAAACTCGAGTAAATGACATACATCATATACAATATGCAGCCCATAAATGAATCATATGCATATTGCACTGATTATGAAAATTAATTAATGAGCAATTTGAAATGGAGTGAGAGTTGGTAATTTTCCCATCTGGCCTGGATCAAATGTTGGCTCAGCCTGACATTAATACTAATAACCATGATATCAACATCTCATATATATATATATATATATATATATGTGTGTGTGTGTGTGTGTGTGAATATTACCCTTCCCTTATGATTATGACTATCAGCACAGATCATGTAAACACCAAATCAAGTAAGAATATAATCAAAGACAGAAAACTAGTTTTTATTCTATCCTAATATTCATAGGGAAGGCGTGAAACAACACTGGCCAGTGCTTTAACTTACCAAATATCATGATAGAAATATGTTGTTACTTGCATGATGTAATGGTTAACAAAAGAAGTGAAGGAGTGAGGATAAAAGAAATCACTCACCCATACCTATTATTCAGGCAGCACAAAGTTGTTCAATCTACAGTTAATATGAACTAGGGCCAGCACTATATATATATATATATATAAGGTATTCTTCAATCCAGTAAATCCTGAGTAGGGAACAATTCCGTTAGGACAATTAAATTATTCCAAATTCGAATATTTAAATATTCCTTGTAAAGAGTTCAATGTAAACAATTTCAGAGAGCAAATATTATTTCAAGAAAAAAAACAATATTTGGTCACATTAGGATTATAAATTTATTTCCATTCTGTTAAAAGCATTGATATGAATCAAAAACTCCAAAAATTTTTTAAACAGGACTTCTTCAGATCCAACATGAAAATAAATTATTTTCATTTTGGATCTGAAGAAGTCTTGTTAAAATATTTTTTGGAGTTTTTAATTCATATCAATGCTTAACAGGATGGAAATAAATTTATAATCCTAATGTGACCAAATATTGTTTTTTTTTCTTGAAATTTTATATATATATATATTGTTCTGCTGTTTTATTTTATGCAGCGTACTAAAGAATGTTTTAATAGTTGTATTCATATTAATGACAACAATTATTATAATTAATAATCTGCTGTTATCAATGTTTTTTATTTGATAAAACAAGAAGATCTCTACTCCTTCCTGGAAGTAAAAAAAATTGAATAATTCAACTTGTCTGGTTGCTTGTCTTTTCCAATGCTAACTATTCTGGAAATGGGTGATCATTCAACATTGAATAAAATGTGAAAGTGAAACCACCTAATAAAATGTAAAATAATTGTTTTTTTTTTAAATAAAAAAAAATGCTGTGTGTTTAAGAGTCTATCTAGTTCAAATCACACCAAAAAACTTTGTTTTCCGTGTACTTGAACAGGTGTATATGTAAAATTTTGCCAGTATTTTTTTAAAGCAAGAGTTGTAAAATAATCATATTACAATCTAGAAAAAAAGTTTGAATTGATAAATCTCTTTGGTGTCATTCAATTGAATAAGATTTTTTCTTCACAAAACTACATGAAAATTTTCACAGAATAATATTAACTTCATAAAAAATAACATTGATAAATGACTTTTATGTAGGTTCATGTTTGAGAGTAATGATCAACATTTAGAATCATATGGTGTAAATTTTTAACTGATGACATCATCATTATCAGCATCATCATCAGTATACTAACTTCATAGATTCTATTGACTCTTTTGCCATCCATCACTCTTAGCAAGTCCTCTAGATGGCATCTAGTGTCTACACTAAGTTTTTTCTGGTTGGCCAACATTGTTGAGTCCATGAGTATAAGTCAATGGAAAAATATCACTTGTGAGTTTGTCTATACTTTTCTATCAGTGCCCAGCATGTCCTGCTTGTCCTAATTGGATGGTTTGTGAGATGGGAAGTAAGTGGCCATACAGCTGCTATTTTGTTGGGTGTTGCTTCCAGGATTAGTTCAAAACAGAATATCACATTCTTGTATTGTTCTTATCTAGCTTTTTCTCCAAATGTCCCATCAGAGTCCAATTGGTGCAACTATACAGTAATACTGACACAGCTATAACTTGGAAGGATTCCTATTTTATTTTATCAAAGAGATCACATTTCCATATAGCTATTAATCTATCAATAGCAGTCTGTGCCTTTCCTATGCATATGCTGACAATGCTTTCAGTAGATGAGATATTGCTGTGGGGTATATGAACTGGTTCGAGGCTATCCATTTAATGAGACAATGAATGGTTATGAAATAATCTACATCAGTCCAAACTTTGATCTCTTACTTGCATAGGTGGGTACTTCAGCTGGTATGCATATCAATAATTCTTCTTGCTTCATGTCTCTTTGTAGAGCCATTCAGGCACACTTCACTGCATTTTTGGTAAATTGCACTACCTAAAGGCATAAAGTAAAAGACTTTTCCTCCACTGCAGACCTTTGGAATTAACTGAAGAAAATCAGAAAAAGAAAGATCAGAGAAAAGTTAGAAAAGCTACAGAAAAGAAGAGAAAGAGAAGACATAGTAATAATCTCCAGTTAATCAGACTAATGGCTCATGGGATATTTCTTATCATTTCTACACATGAATCTTCATCGATGCAAGAGACTACGAGATTAACTTGATCCAAATCCTGGTTAAGAATTCTGGGTTGGCAGATATATGTACGATATGAATGTTCTGTTAAGTTGAAAGATGAAATACTCTTCTGAATATTCACTTTTATTTTTAAATGTGAAAAAAAAAGAAAAAAGTTCTTGTACAGTGGATTTTCAGTAAAGATTTGAAAGAAATCTATGAATGTGGACTTACTGATTATCATATGCTGGAGAATACTGTATCAGACTTGTTCATCAAATTCCAGAAATAGTGAGGTCGGTTAGAATTTTGAGAACACCAGATTATGTAAGTAAAGATAAATAAAGACTTTCCTCTATTTAAAAATTCTTTTCATCTCATTAAAAAAAAAAAAAAAAAGATCAGAATGAAAGAAAAAAACTAACAATCTCAAACTAATCAGAGCAAGGGCTCATGGGATATTTCTTATCATTTTGATACATGCATGAATCTTTATACATGAAATAACACAAAAAGATGCTAAATTCCATCTCTTGACCAAGTATCC
Organism: Sepioteuthis lessoniana; assembly: GCA_963585895.1. NCBI lineage: Eukaryota > Metazoa > Mollusca > Cephalopoda > Myopsida > Loliginidae > Sepioteuthis > Sepioteuthis lessoniana. The sequence continues at coordinate 69,871,456 of OY757930.1, read as the reverse complement.
AATGAAATTCAAGAAAGAGGAATATGTAGATTTAATTATACGATATAAGTGTGTATGAAACAAGATGGCCACTCAATATATGAACATGTATTCCTATATTCACCTAGCTACCATTGATATAAAAATGTAAAAATGTATCAATACTAGTATAATACCAGTCATAATTGACAGAATTACATTAATCGTTTCTAGGTTTCTTACTTTTTTCTGCTTGTCATCTTGACAAGCTGAAAATGCAGAAGCATCAGTCAACTGAAATCCTTTTAGATCACTTGAGTAAACAGAATTTAAAAAAATAAAGGAAACACAAGAAGAAAATGAAGAAAGAAATTGAAAAAAAGACAAAGAAAACCAAGTGATGTTGAAAAGAAAGAAAACTAAAGTACAGAAAATCATAGAGAGGAAAAAAAGATGAAAGTAAATGAGAGAAGAAAAAATGAAAGTTTGGTTTCTTTTGTTCAATGGTATATCAACCTTCATGGGTTATTTAATGTCAAATCCATCCTTGAAGAAGAACAGCAGTGATACTATTTAATGTAGAGCTTAGAGGATAAGGAAGTTCATACATTTCCCAAGGGTATTAGTCTGAAAATGAATGTAACAGTATGACTGAAGTTTGAACCTGTTAACTTTGAGGCCACAATCCAGCACTTTAACCATTACACCACAAGGACTCCCCCCACTGAAAAAAAGAAAAGAGTGAGAGAGGGAAGAGTGAAAGCAAGAGGGGAAAAAAGGAAAGAGTGAAAGAGAGAGGGGAAAATGAAAGAGTTAAAGAGTAAAGTTGGTTGGTTGTTTTATGGCATATCAACCCTTTTCGGGTCATTTAACACCAAATTAAATTTCAAACAATTCGGTTTAGTATAAGTATAGTTTTTATTTACAAACAGTTAAATATCAAAACAGTTCTATTTCAACTTCATAGGTACTTGTAATGTTCCCTAAAATTTTTTTAAAAATTGTTCTTTAAATTCTGACAAGATGAAGTTCATACAAAGTATAACACCAAAATAAATATGTTTACAGTCCACCAAATTGATTTTTTGTTCCTCTTTTCAGGGAAGTTGGTGAGGGCTGTAGAATACACTGATTGCATCTCTGCTGAGGAGTAAGACTCACCCTTACCCAATGAATGTCCTCAATATATGACACTAAACCACATCTGATGGAGAGGCTCCAGTCTTGGAATTTTGGGGAATATGGAGTACCCTACCCCTTTATTACCATTGCTCCCAGATCCATTCTGACGCAGAATGGTAATCAGCCCAATCAACTGGGGCTGTAGAATATACCAACTGCATCTCTTCAGAGGAATAGGACCCTCGCCTAACAAGTGTCCTGAATATGACATTAAACCATTTGGTGGCAAGGCTCCAGCCTTAGAGATTTGGAGAATGTGGAGTACTCTTTCATTGCCATTACTCCCAGGTCCTCTCTATCCCAGAGAGGTAGCACCTGATAGAGTCCTAAGAGTTAAATAGAACTGTTTGACATTAAAACTGTGTGCAAACAAATGACTTATGCTAATTTGAATTGTTAGAAATAGAGCTGTTAGACCATTTCACTGTGTTTAATTGAATTGCCATCATCCCCTATCATTCATCATTCATGCAACCATTCCCTATCATTCATCATTCTTGGTAAGTATTCTAGACTGCATCTAGTGTCCATACAGATCTGATAAATGATTTTGCTGGCTGGACAAACACTAAGGAAAACTCACATGATCAAAATCCTATAAGTGTCGCACAGGAGATTCATAATAAAACTTGTGGCGTCTGTAATCATTTAGTCATCTGGCCTCAGTTTGTCACTGGATATCAGATCCCAGGAAGGAGAGAGTGTTTGTTGTATGAATTGTACAGGCATGTAGCTCTGGAAATCATGGGATGCAGCATGGTCAATGTAAAACAAGATGGATGAATCCCAAAGCAGGTCAATGGTACACTTCACCTCGTGCTAGGCAAAAGAACCTCATAGGTCAACAGTCTGGATCAAACAGTTAAGTTTGGATACTACTGTTCCTCATCTGTAAGGGTGTTGTCTATTGATGCAAAAAATAACCATCAAAAGATAACCATGATAAATCCAGCTAAATTCTATGTAAAAAATTGACCTTGTGTCACATCCTGCCTGTAGTAAAGGGGTAGAGTAAATATATACATTGATATGTTTGTGTGTGTGCACAATTTATTCGCTTTTCTATAAAAAAACTGTCCATTTTTAAAATATTCTTTCTGATGATAAAAGCCAATTTTCTCAGTGCAAATAACTTTTCTTCATATTTGAACTGTTTGAGAAGTCAGAGAAAAATGAATCTTTAATGAAAGCAATATTCATTCTAAATCGACTGATCAAATTTGCCTTCCCCATGATGCCTGTTTTTACTTTTGTTTTATTTGTTTTGTTTTGTTTTTGCAGGGAGAGTGTTCCCTTCTTTCTCTCAAGGAAATAGCAAGCCAGAAACCTTGGGCTTCTTCAATCAGCAGGATACATATCAATAGTCAATAAGTCATCCCTTAGTAATCTTACCCAAGGATAGAGTGCACAAATTTAAGAGTCAAAATAGCAATAAGACAGATACAAATGCAATCAGGAAAAAGACAATAAAAAAAATGAAAAGGAAGAAATTACCATATTCACAGTATTCATGGATATATTCTGAAACAAGTCAGAGATGACAGTTGATATGGTCCTTTATATTAACCCAAAAATCAATATGTGTAATAATTCTTAAACTTCCCCACGACAAAATAGATCTACTGTCACTACATATCAAAGTTCTCTTTACTGTTTGTGAGAAGGATATTTTTGTGTGATATTATGCTGGTATTATATCTTATCAGCAGCTCTAGAAAAATCATTTCCTTCATTACCATCTACAGATTGTCTTGAATCACTTATAGTGTCAGAATAAGAAAGCCAGAGGAAAGAAATTCCTCCTGAAATATCTTATCACCCACTCCAAAGGTTTTTGCTAAATCTTTGGAGATGGAAGAACCTAAAAACCACTTAATCAAAATTAAACCAAACAAAGTTGTGGCATATATATATATATATATATATATATATATATATATATATATATATATATACATATATATATATACTTTGTAAGCTCTTCTCCTCATTGACTATGGAAAAATAGTTGGGTAGACTGGATTCTTTACTTTTTGTAAGGCAATCAGTCTAGGAGAGAGAAAACCCTGAATTCAAACTAGATGCATATTCACTCAACCTCTCTGCAACAAAAGAGGAATATAAATCCTATGTTTGTTCACTTTTTTATATCTTCATTTATCAACAGTGGGCATATTTGGTTTATGACAGGTTAAAAAATGAAACCCTATTTTTTTTTAATAGATATTGATTTTTACTAAGTTATCTTAATATGGCATCAGGCTATAGGTATAAGGCATCCAGGGAGGATCAAACACACTGCAAAAGAATCTATTAAGCCAAATCCTTCACTATAGACAGGATGTGACAAAAGGTAAATTTTTCAGTAGATTTGAGTTCAGAATTTTCCTTCTCCTAAAGCAGTTACCATACCAAAGCTAAAAAGCCCAGCCTATCCTTCAATTTACTCCAATTTGAAAGGAGAATAGATGGATTCATGCCTTTCACAAGGACATTAATGTGAAGTGAAACAAACAGCTTCATCTAGAATTTGAACTCAGGTCACCATGTTCATTTTCAAAGCTGATAGCTGTGGCAGAGGCTGGAGAGGGTGGGTAAACAGTTACTTGGCATGACAAGTATTTAGCCAGATTAAGTGTTTATTTGTAAAATCTAAAGAAATGCTAAAATAAAAATGGAGGAATATTTTCAAAATTTAAAAATAAAAAGCATAATCAAAAAGTATCAAGACTGCAGCATTAAATTTAAGTTCTTTAAAATTTAAATGATGACATAGACGGTTGAACAGCTATAAAGAATAATCAAGTGATGAAGTCTAGACATTGAGACAAGAATCAAGTGGAGCTAGTGACAATTTGAGAAAACTATGAAACCAGTCTTATCTATCAATTGGTTATTTTATACCAAGAGTTTAAGGAGTTGAATACATTGTATAAGCTGTTCAAAAAATACCATCTGATTTTAGTATAAACTGTTTAAATTCTGTTCTAAAATGCCATTTTTTATTGTAGTTGAATAAAAAAATTTATATTTCTAATGATTAAAGTGTGTAGTTGAGTGGACCTGTGTTTGTGGTCCCTGACTATTCAACGTTGAGTTTTGATATATTTAGAATAAGGGTTTTAGTAGTCAGGCTTCTCCACAGGTTTAATGTTGAAGTTTAGAATTAAGGTAGAATACAAGCACATGGAAAAAACAAATGAATGAATAAGGCCAGTGAAATAAATGAGTGAAAATATGCAACAAATGAGTAAAAGATATGAAACAAATAATGGTTGTAAAACGGAGCGGACAAAATGAACATTTAAAACAAGGCGAACGAACAAAACAAATTTATACACTATAATAACAAAACTTACATTAATACATAAAAATATTACTAAATCTTCTAACAAAATAATAGTGTGTTGGTGTGTGAGCTCGTGTGTGTGTGTGCGTGTATGTAACACAACTAAGCTACAAAAAGAATTGCAAATTTAAAATGTCCTTTTTCTATGGTTTGAAACAGGTAGTTTTTCAGAGACGGGAAAGCATCTCATAGTCCTTGTATATGAATGTCTGCGAGGCATGGTGTTGCTGCTGCGGAGAAAATTGGTTAAAGAGGCAGTGTTGCCGCTACGAAGAAATTTCGTCAAAGAGAAAAAAGGTGCTTGAAGACGACGTACTTATAGAAAATACCGTCTTGTAGGTAGCTCAAAAACGCAGGACTTGAATTTACGCGCACCGATGTAGTTGTAAGCATATCACGTGGTCCTCCTGGCCAATGGTTTCCCGAGACTGAACACTGAGCGTCCGCCATCTTTGTGGGAACAAGTGGCATACCGCCCAAAATAATTTATAGGCGTGTAAAGTCCTATAAGTGTCTTCTTCGTTAATTTTCTTTGACTTCTTTCAGAATATGATTTTGAATGTTATATTCCCCTAATCATGAACATGAAAAAAGAAGGGATGGGTTTACTTTTCCAGCTTGGTCATAATTTTGCTTCATGATAATGCTTGGTCAAATGTTGCCAAGATAGCACTGCAGAAGCTCACTGACTAGTATATAAGACTTTACCATATTCTCCTTATCTCTCACCCACTGACTACCATTTTGAAGGTTGTATACCCCTAATGAGGAACAGGAAAAAAGAGTTATGTTTACTTTTCCAGCTTGGTCATAATTTTGCTTCATGATAATGCTTGGTCAAATGTTGCCAAGATAGCACTGCAGAAGCCCACTGACTTTGTATATAAGACTTTACCATATTCTCCTCCTTGGTCATAATTTTGCTTCATGACAATGCTCAGCCACACGTTGCCAAGAAGCTTACTGACTTGGTATATTAGACTTTACCACATCTCTCATATTCTCTTGATCTTTCACCCACTGACTATTATTTTTTTCAAGCATCTGGAAACTTTTTTACACCAAAACGCATTCTGTTCCAAAAGAAAAATAGAAAATACATGTAAAGATTCTGTGGCATCAAAACTTTGAGAATTTTATTGTTTCAGGATATAAATAATCTTGGTAATCAATGGCAGAAATGTTCAGGGATATTTTGATTCAATAGAACATTATTAAAATCAAATTCATTCATTCAAGAATGAAAATTTATTTTAAAATCAGACAGTATTTTCAAAACAACTTAATATTTACATTTTCTGTGTAGTTTAAGATTTTGTGTATGATTACATGATATCAAGTATTCAGATATAATATAAATAATTTGCAAACATAGCTATTTAACTGATAGATTTGATTCCAGGTCAGAGTGAATTTGGGAGTAATGGCAATGAAGGGGTATTCTGCAATCCCAAGATCTCTAGGACTGGTTTTTTTTTGTTTCTTTGTGTAATATTATGGATGGGTGCTGTCATTGAATTGCGGTGGTCTCAAGGTTGGAGAACGCGTGAGCACATCAGCTGTCATCAATCATTGGGTACATGGGTCTGACGATCAAAAATGTCATGAACCTCGCTTGTGTAGGAAGAATGACCTGTAGAGTTCAAGCGTGATTTTAATACAATCATGCATGAACTTTCACGTGTTACACTATTGTTTTCACTGGTGATCATCGAGCCCTCAGGAACCTTAAAATTGATCCATCAAATCGCTATATAAGAAATCAAGTAACGAGATTTTGGCTGGTTTCTAAACAGGTTCAACAGAGGTCCAGGACGCCCCGACCCATATCATCCCCGGCCTGTCAGCAATTCGACTGATATGAAAGTATCAACAAGCCAACGATAACGACGATGCCGTCATCGCCAAGAATAGGATGGAGGAAGCACGCTATCGAACAAACTTTTTTAACTACAGTCTGCTGTAGTCCCCGAGAATAAAAGTGACTACTATTTTCTTCCTTAAAATTCAAGTTTTGAGTGTTTCTTTTCTGTGAACTCCTTTCTATCAGACACAATGTATTTTGGTCCTATGCTACATTTGTTTGGTAGCATATCAACCTTTGTGGGTTATTTAAGGCCAAAGCCATCTTTGTAGAAGAACAGCAACGATATTCATAAAGGGGATTCATAACTTCTTCAGAAGTGAACATAATAGCATAACTGAAATTCAAACTTATTTACTGGAGCCTCACAAAGAGATGCAGTTTACCCAGCCCCAACCTTTTTTTTTTTGGAGCGAAGAGGTCTTACTCTTCTTCAGGGGATACAATTAGTATATTCTAAGCCCTGCCAACTGGTAGTGTTGTGTTTGAGTGATATTTAGAATTAAGTAATGTGGTAAATGGAAGTTGGATTAACTATAGTGGAGACCAGTAGAAGTCCAGAAATTTAAGCTTGTGCCACACTTGAATTCATATTTCTTTTAAAGATATTCAGAAAGAAATACTGAGATGACAAATGAATATGTTACTTGGACTTCTGTTAAATAGAAAGTGCTAATGCAGCATTTTTCTTTTTTGTTTGTGCATCTGACCACAAAAGATACATCGTTTTCTTTCACACATTTTTTCCCTTCTATCTGCGGCCTTCATATGAATAGACTGAATAAATGAATCCTTACCTATAATCTTCAGCTAATCCATTTTGTACCAAGAATTCTGCTTTCTCATTTTTATCAACCTGTGCTACTGGCTTATGCACACACCTGGTTATTATTTTCTCCTCTAAGATCACCACCATCTTTATTTCATGGCTTTTCCTTCTGATTATCAGAAGCTGACCCTCCTCAACATGTTTTACTAAATTTTTTTCTTACTTAAATTTGCTTCATATGTAATGCACTAAAAAATTTTCTGAACCCCAAGGCCCTTTTGTTAATTTTTTTCTTTTTCAGTAATACAATATACTTCAATCTGGTTCACAAAACAGTTAACCGTCTTATTAAAGAAAACCTTATTAATCTTTTCTTCGACTTTTTTGTTCACTGGATCCCTTCAAAACTTTCCTGCTTTCTCTCTTTCTCTCTCTCCCTATATATATATATATATATATATATATATATATATATATATATATATATATATATATATATATATATGTTTCTTTGTAGTCTTTTCACTTTTAATCTCTTCACAAACTCCCTTTCTTTCTTCAGTTGTATTTTTTTCTAGACATTGGCTATAACCTACCTCATACATTCATCACTTCCCCAATTTTCTATTCTATGATAGCACCTGAGATTTTTACAATTCACAAGCCAATTATCCAGAATTAGAACCCATTGTATTCCAGATAAAAGCAAAGCAATATATATATATATATATATATATATATATATATATATTAACAAAGATTATAGAAAAAGAAAAACTCTCAAATACTTATCAATATATTCTCTTCAATGCTGATATGGTTGCAGTATTGGAAATCATACATGAATAAAGTAAAAGTTGAGTACATTATGTAGAATTAACTATAAGAATGTGAATTTGAAAGTCTGGTTAGATAAGGTTATTTAGTTTAATGGCATATCAACCCTAAATGGTTATTTATTGCCAAATCTTGTTTATAGTTATGATCTTAAAGTGAGAAGTTTGTAGAAAACATTTTTTAAATGAGCCAGATCTCATTTGTTTGCACACAGTTAAATGGCATCAAATATAGTAAATGATTAAACAGTTCTATTTAACCCAAAGATGAGACCCTAACAGGTGCGACCATTCCAGCTCAGTGCTGATCTGCAAGTAATGGCAATGAAGGAGTAGTCCACATTACTCACTATCAGATGATTTAGAGTCATACCCAAGACACTTATTGGTGGGGTTACTCCTCTGCAGAGAAGCAGTTGGTGTATTCTACAGCCCTAGTTGACTGAGATATTGGCAGTCTGGTTCCAGATACAAACAATTACTTAACACTGTTTTACATTGTCTAAGACACAGGATGGAGGTGCACTTAGCATAATGGTTATCAGCATAGAAAATGGAATTAGCAACCATAGTTCAAATCCTGGGAAAGGCATGAATCCATCTTTTCTCCTCACATCTATCGGTAAATAGTAGGTCAGACTATGTTCTTTAGACTTGATATACCAGCCAGTCTACAAAGAAAACTCTAAATTCAAACCAGCTGTACTCCATTTAAAAATTGACCTTGTGTCTCATCCTACCTGTGGGAAAGGAATTCGGTAAATAGATATGCAGGTGTGATATAACAGTTAATGCCATATGATTGATTAACTGATTTTAACAGCATGTCAATCTATGGCACGATAATGAGCATTCATGTGTGTGTATATATATATATATATATATAGATGTATGTGAGTGGATCTCTGAGTGTAGATGGGTGGCCAAAGAAGGGAATTATCTCCAGCATCTTTGACGGGTGTCAGAGTGTCTAGAGGGACCCCTTTGTCTATTTTGGTGTGAAGACCACATAAAGAGCTGTGCCCACATAAACCTGTGAGTGAGACAAGAAGAAAGGACAAAGGTTGTTAGTCAGTTAGGAGTGAGACTCCTCAGCAGAGAGTCAGACATTCAGAACCCATGATGTGGGGCCGAAGCAATTGAAGCTTGGATGCTAAGACTAGCAGTCATGCCCAGAACATGGAGCAGTGAAGCCAGAAATGGGACATTGTGCGGTGAAGATGATCAGATGAATCAGCAATTTTGGTAGCTGTTTAGGATTTTTACTGAATTCTCATGATCAGATCACCAATAAAGTGTGACTGGTTCAACACAAGTCACTATAAACAAACCACATGTGTACAGTATTGGACAAATAGAAAAAACAGTCAATGAAAACAATAAACAATTTCTTATTCTTGTTACGAATTTTAATGAGGTTTTAATGACTTAGACATCAGACAACACTTGGCAGATATTCAAGTAGAGAAATTTCTTTTAACTTCAATGGTGACCCAGTATACACATATATAGGGAGACAACTATTATATATATATATATATATAAATAAAGAGAAAGAGAAAAAAATTAAGCAGAATGCTTTCTTCTAATATCAATGGTAACTTTATATATATCATCATCATCATATCGCGCTGGTAGCACGGATATCCCTGACCCTCTCTCGCCACTCCTCCCTATCGTTCATCGCCCTAGGTAGGTCTTCAGGACAACATCCTGTATCCTCACATAGCTGCTGAATGTACGTTCGAGCTGGTCGTCCTGCTTTTGCGCGGCCATGTGTGGGGATCCATAAGAGTACATCTCTTATGAGTTCATCTCTGCTTCTCCAGCAGTGTCCTGCATGTCTGGTTCGTCTAACTTGAATAGTTTTCGTGATAGGGGGCAGGTGGCCGTACAGTTGGTGTCTTGTGGGGTGTTGCTACCAGGAGTTGTTCAGGATTGCTCGCAGCATTCTTGTGTAATTGCCATCTAGTTTCTTCTCCAGCCGTTTTGTTAGCGTCCATGTAGTGCATCCATATAGCAGTATCGATGTGACCGCTGCCTGGAAGAAACTGCGTTTCATTTTATCGGTTAGGTCTGATTTCCATATAATCGATAGCCTATTGATAGCTGTCCATGCTTTCGTTAGCCTCGTTTCGATGTCCTTTTCGGTTGATTCGACGCTGCTTCCTAGGTACGTGAATTTGTCTACTAGTTTAAGTGGGGTTCCTTCTAGAGTGGAGATGTCCCCCGTTTGGTTATAGCACATATATTCCATTTTGTGTGCATTAACATAGAGGCCTATGCTTGCTGCTGCTCGTTCCAAACTATGCAGAAGAGTTTCGGCTTGGTCAGGTGTATTTGCCAGTAGCGCTATGTCATTATAACATAGCGATTATATATATATATATATATTGAGACCATTATTATGTGCATATATATATATATATATATATATAGAGAGAGAGAGAGAGAGAAACTGAAAAAAAAGGTAATCCAAAGAGAAGAATTCAATGTAAAAAAAAGTCAATGTTATAACGTTTTGGTTCTAATGAACCATCATCAGAAAGAATAATATCCTTTTTAAGTCCTGATGATGGTTCATTAGAACTGAAACATTATAACATGAAAAACTGAACCATGTTTTATTATTTAACAAATTTAAATGAAACTTCAATGACTTAGACACATATAGAAAGTTATTTTCCTTGATTAGTATTGTTATACTTTTTATAGTTGTAGCAAAAAGTCATGATTTTCCAGAAAGAAAATTCTCAAATATCAAAAAATAAGAAATTTCTAAGAATTTTCTTTTTAGAGTATATGTCTTTTTTTACTACAACTAGAGGAACATTGACAACACTAATCAATGAAAATAATCACTTCCTGTGTTTGCTTAAAGCCATTGAATTTTTCCATGTATGCTGGGATTTTTTGTCCAATGCTGTAAGTAGTCAAGCAATTTACATGTTTAACTGAATCATTAGAGGTTCACAGACATTTTTATTATTATCATGTCACCGTGGATCACAAATTGAAACTCACAGAGGATCCATTGTATCAAATAATGCTGTATTCTCTACAGTGTCACTTCTTCATATAATGTTATGTTGTTGGTGTGCATAGTCTCCAGGTTCAACAAAGGTTCTGGTCAAGAAGTCACAAGACGATGTCTTCTGTGAGAATTGTAAACCGTGATATTCCTTTCTTGAACTCCATTTTGAATAACAATGGAAGCATGATGCAGAGGAAAATCTCATTACTCTTCTTTACTTTCTGTGTCAACCAAGAAACCTCTTTATTAGGAAACATGAATCAGTACTTAACTACTGTGACAAATAGTTTGACATGAAGAAAGAAAAAATGTTTGTCTTTTTTAGATTTAGTTTATGTATATTATGCATGAGACCACAAAAATGTTCCTTTTCTACACATATTCAAGCTTGATATTGCCCAATCGGCTGGGGCTGTAGAATACATCGACTGCTTCTCTGCAGAGGGGTAAGATTCACCCAATGAGTGTCCTGTATATGACACTAAACAATCTGATGGTGAGGCTCCAGTAATCCTGGAGCTTTGGGGAATACAGTGTACCTCTTTATTGCCATCTCTTCCAGGTCCACTCTGGCCTGGAGTGATAGCACCTGATAGGGTCCTATCTATGTGTCAAATAGAACTAAACTGTGTACTTATGCTAAACTGAATTCTTTGAAATAGAACTCTTGAAATTTAACTGTATGTAAAAAAAAAAAAATTATACTTATACTAAACTGAATTGTTTGAAATTTAAAATGGCATAAAATGATCTCAAAAGAGTTCTTATACCATAAAACAAAACAACATATCAAGCTTGACAGTGATCACCTCTCCTCTTCTGGAATGTCTACCACTTATATATAGAGTAAGTTGGGCAACCATAGATGAGGGCAACCTAAAGGCTCCTTTTTCATTAGCTACTACACCAAGGTGTAGGGGGGAGTACTACTCCTTCCTCTGGATGGCTTTACTTACCCTTGATCCATATCTTATAATGCTGAGTGTAAAGCAAGGAGGCAGCAAGTGTCATTATTTTGAGTCTTTGGTATGACTTGACCAGGGATTGAACCCAGCCCTCCCTGACCATTAGCAAAAAGAGAGTTCTGTAGCATAGTAGTTAACGTGCTGGACTGCAACATTGTTGTAAACAAGTTCAAACTTCAGTTTTGCTATTATGTTCAAGTTGCAAGTAGTTGTCAATATTTATTTTAGTTGTTACACCATTTCCTTACCATACATAATTCTGCCCGTGGTGTAATGGTTATCGCTGTAGGAAATGAACACGGCGACACGAGTTCAAATCCTTGACGAAAATAATTGCATTTCACATAGCACTAATACCCTTGGGAAAGGTATGAATCCAATTATTCTCCCTCCAGCTATGGGTAAATAGTAGGACAGACTGATTTCTTCAGCCTTGGTGAGGCAACTAATCTAGGAGAAGGAAAACTCTGAATTCAAACCTGTTAAACTCCGCTTAAAAATTGACCTTGTGTCATATCCAGCCCGAGCGGAGAGGTTGAGTAAATATGATAATTCTCCTATACATGCACCAGCCATAGAAATTCTGATCCTGAAAGAAAGGAAACCTGCTGGTGTGTCTGAGTCAGTCATGCAGATTTTCGTATCCACCAATGGCATTAGATTAGTTCTTATGCTCTAGGTAATTTGCAATCCTGTATGGTGCAGATGATTTTGTACCTTTAACTTTGGCTCGAGAGGCCATGTCCCCTACAATTTACTTTTGGACAAATACCCTTGCGAAAGGTATAAACCTCCTTAACCCGCTAGCTATGTGTTAAATAGTACCACTAATGTTCTTCTGCCATGATGGCTTTGGAATCAAATAACCCATTAAGTTTGATATGCCATTAAAATAAAGAAACTGAGCCAAACTTTCATATGATATGTTTGCAGTATAGAAAATCATAGAGGAATAAAGAAAAAGTACAGTGTATAAAACTAATGATGAGAATGTGAATTTGGCAAAATAGAGAAATGCAGGTGTCACAGAAAAACACCTGTAAAGTTATATCATTTACCCAACTCCTCATGGTCAATTTTTTAAGTGAAGTAAAACTGTTTTGAATTCAAAGTTTTCCTTCTATTAGAAGGGTTGTCTTACTAAGGCTAAAAAACACAGTCTACCCAACTATATATACATATATTTATTAATTTTCATATCTAGAAGATAAAAATGTTCAAAAATTCATTAATGCATTGATTTTCCATCCAAAAAAAAAAAATCCCATATTTGAAATTATTTTTAGTACCTTTGATTTAAATAGTTAAATCATTAAGATAAAGTCCAACTTTTATTTAAACTTGAATACCAATCCTTTAGTATTAACAAGACTATCAGTCTTGAGATTTGAACACTCATGAAATACATGGTGCATTCAATAAGTTTCCAGACTTCTTTTGTACAGGCATTTAAAATTGTCCTAGACTCTTGAAAATTCAGTATCTTATTGCTATACATCTTATGAGATGACTAACAATTTTTATGATTTCAGTTTCAAATGAACAGTTAAAGCAGCAATTGGAATATACTCTACTAAAGCCAGATTATCACAGCTGGTGAATTTCAAAAATGCAATCAAGACGTGAGGACACTTTAGAAGAATGATATGCAATAAAATTCTGTTTTAAACTTGGAAAAAAATGCCACAGAAACGTAGGGAATGCTTCAGACTGCTTTTCGACCATCTTGCATAAATCGAGCATCAGTTTTTTAGTGGAATAATAGATTCAAGGAAGGCAGGGAGTCTTTGAGGGATGATGAGAGGTGTGGGAGGAGTAAGGAAGTCAATACACCAGAGTTGATTGGCCAAAGGGTTATGGTTAGGGTTACTATGTTGAGGTTTTAAGGGAGTTCAGGAAGAGATTCCATTGGAAGAGGCCAACACTCTTCAAATCAGGTCAGTGGCATTTCTAGCAGGACAATGCACCAGTCCACAACTCCATCCTTGACACAGATTATTTGACTAAGATTGGTATCAAGACAGTTCCTCACCCTCACTATAGTCCAGACCTTGCTCTCTGTGACTTTTGGTTATTCCTTAAGCTCAGAGGCTCTCATTATGAGGCAATTGAGATGAAAGAGGCTGTGACGAAGGTCATTGACACGCTCACACAAGAGGACTTCCATGGGGCCTTCCAGAAGTTTTTGGAATGGCACAACAAGTGCATTGCAGCCGGAGGATATTATTTCAAAGGGGACTAGAGTTTCATGTGTGTACTATCAATAAAAGTGCCCATGCGATTAAGTCTGGAAACTTATTTAATGATCCTCGTATATATTATTTACTAATGGGCCAAAGTTTAACATTTCATTTTTTTTCAACTATCCTTAGGCTGATGTTATATCAGAAAGATTTTTTTCAAAATGCAAGGATAAGGGAGTTCATTATCCGTTCCAAAAGTCTTAGTCCAAAAGTGAACTTAATAGCGCAACTGGAGTTTGAACTCACTTACTACAATGTTGCAGTCCAGCACATTAGCCACTACACCACAGAGACTCCCCATTTTATCAAATTTATACAGTTATGTAAAAAAATAACTATATTTTTTTTTTCAAACAACTTAGAAGATTTACCAAAAATGTATAACAAGTCTAAGACATGTAATGAATACGATGTGGAATGACTTTCAATGTTATTCAGTACCGGTTGCATCATCTAATCTTATGTCCTTTGTATTTTGACAATTTTCTTTAAAAAAAAAAAAAGAAAAAAAAAAAAGAAATAAGCAACATTTATATGACAAGGTATTTTATTCTTTCTTCTGACAAATATTTGCAAGTCTCAAGCAGTAGTCTAAGAGGTTTATTCAGAGAAACATCAGACAAGATTACTTAAAAGCAAAATAAATCTCAAGCTTTATCATTCTTAAAATCAGAGGAGAAAATCAAATCCAATTTGTTCAACATCAAAACAGATCAAAATACAGATAAAAATCCTTATTAAAAACACTGACTTGATAAAAATATTATCTAAGACTCATCAAACTGTCAGAAATCCTGAAATAAGTCAATGTCCTTATTTTATTTACACTGACATCCTTATCCTTGTTGTTTGTGTCATGATGTTTTAGCTAATATATTTTGAAGGCTTACTCTTTTTCTTTATTCATTTTTTAGTATTGCTCCTGTCTGTGGGAAGCTTGGATACTCAACAGAGACAAAATACCTAAACCAAAATGATTGCATGCTTGAGGAAGACTAAAGAATAAATCAACCAAAATGTTATAATATTGAGTCAATGCCAAAGTCCCAGAACTTAATTACAAGAAATACTCAAACAATGAACTTCTTGTAATGAACGCCTCCTAATTTTTAGTCACAACAAGGTGTTTTTATCATTGATTGCATATAATGAATAACCCGTAACTTTTGACTATACAAGCCAACAATGTTTTCAACATGCAATGACATAATGAGAAAACATTCAAACACTTATCCATATTTTCAAAAGAACTGTAATTAGTTTTGGTTTGGTTTGGTTTTATGGCATATAAACACTTGTAGGATATTTAATGCCAAATCCTATTTTTATATATATTGTCACGTGGTCTATCACTGCGAGGAGAGAAATAAGGAATTTCCCCTACCCTTCCGTGTTTGAATTAACAGGCCGCCAAAGACTGACCGTTAAAAAGAGGAATAGGAATGTAGATCAATTCCTTGCGGCTGAAGTAACAAATCCTGGTCAGAATGAAAGCTAACAGATGTTTGCATTCTGTGACCGGATGGTTAAAGAAAGAGGCTGAATTATTGGCCAGTACTCTAAAGCAGAAGTAGCACCCTTTTCGTCAGCGGAAACAGGGATAAGGAAATCAGTTTAGTGGACGGAGATTGCCGTGAATGCATGGGCGAATCTCACGCCAAACTCCGGGTGAAAAAGCGGAAAGAATCTTGGACAAGAAGAACTGATGCCTTTAAGCCAAGCTGTAAAAAATCCCGCAAGCCCGTAAAAGAGAAAATACTCTCAGAAGAAACTCGTCGTCGAAAAGCTAAGTAAACCATTAAGACTATTTCTCCCTACACCCTTCCTAAGTACTGCTATTACATACTCTCTCTCTGTCTCTCAATTTCAAGAAGGAAGAAAGAAAAGAATAAGGAAGAAAGACATTTGTATTTATGTATTATCCGCTGATAATATAGCTGACACGTTAAATATGTGTGTCTGCATGTATTAAAAACCTTGTTATATTTTATACCTCTCCTTGTGTCAAAATTTATTCATTGTGTTGTCTGTCTATCAAGTTGTCTATTGCATGTTCCTTTTCAGCTTCATTCACCTCATGTTATTCTCATTAAATGTCCTACTTGCCTTTAAAAATATTACATGGGAAACTGGAATTGTCGACTACGATAATTAATATTATTATATCTAAACCTAGAGGCCCATATCTTCCATTATCCTAGGGGTAGGAAGAGGTAGTGGCCTGGTGGGTGGGTGTGTAACGTGAAATTTGGAAACCCCTTGCCAGCAGCGGTTAGTCTAGCCCCAAACTAACCCCAACATAATCTGTCTGTTTCCCTACGCCCAAAAAGGGAATCTTAACTGGAACTTATTCTACGAGGGATCAAGTGCCAGGCTGCCCCGTCTTCACACGTGCGAAAAATAAACTCCCGTCTTGGGATAAATATTTTATACTGTGTCACAATATATATATTCCAAGACATTTCTGAGATTTCACAAACATTGTGCAAAAGATGACATTGGGAGCTTTTGTGTCAACTCAATAGTTGACACTGAAAAGTTCTTGCTCAAAATAACCACTGACTGAGTATACTTTAAAGACACTTCTATTCATCATCATCATCATGTCGCGCTGGTAGCACGGATATCCCTGACCCTCTCTCGCCACTCCTCCCTATCGTTCATCACCTTAGGCAGGTCTTCAGGACAACATCCCGTATCCTGACATAGCTGCTGAATGTATGTTCATGCTGGTCATCCTGCTTTTGTACGGCCATGTGTGGGGGTCCATAAGAATACATCTCTTATGAGTTTGTCCCTGCTTCTCCAGCAGTGTCCTGCATGTCTGGTTCGTCTAACTTGAATAGTTTTCGTGATAGGAGGCAGGTGGCCGTACAGTTGGTGTCTTGTGGGGGTGTTGCCGCCAGGACTTGTTCAAGATTGCACGCAGCATTCTTGTGTAATTGCCGTCTAGCTTCTTCTCCAGCCGTTTTGTTAGCGTCCATGTAGTGCACCCATATAGCAGTATCGATGTGACCGCTGCCTGGAAGAAACTGCGTTTCATTTTATCGGTTAGGTCTGATTTCCATATAATCGATAGCCTATTGATAACTGTCCATGCTTTCGTTAACCTCGTGTCGATGTCCTTTTATTATTCTTCTAATATTGAGCAAAAGTGCTACAGGAAACTTTTGCATTGATCTAATAAAAACATTATATGTTAAAGTAAATGACTGAATAATCCATCAAACTGATACTGAGTCCATATATGGTTGTGATATGATGTGTACATAAAATATTCATATGTAAAAGGATAATTTCATGGCCATTCGTTAAGTTGAATATTGCCTAAGGAGTTGATAGTAGAAAGCTCTGTTAGCAGTGGTACCTTTTTCAAGGAAACCAATTAAGGAGGTGTCCTTTCATACCCCAGAACACAGTCAGCATGACCTTCTTTACTCACTGCTGCGCCCTGAACTTTTTTTTTTACTGGAAAGTCAGTGCATTTCCATTCCATATTTTTTTCAAAGAAGATGGAGAAAAACTTTACAAAAAAAAAATGGAGGATCAAAAAAGGAAGAAAGAAATGTTTGATATCTAAGAGAAATTTTTACATTAAAATAAAATTCAATGAGGAAAATAACCTCAGGAATTTAAATGAAATCAATTTTCAATCTAGTTAGTGATCATAGAAAATTCTTTATTTTATATCATAGTTCCAAATAGTCTAGAATATTATTCACTCCTCTTAAGATAAGGAATCATGTTTTTATTTTTAAAGATTACTTAGTTTAGCTAAAAGCAGTGTAAGAGAAAGACTGGGAAAATATTTTGATGACTGAATAATGATGCTATGAATTTATATGACATATTAGATTAAGGATTTGTACTTTTTGAATAAAATACACAATTTAGCTGGAAAATAGTGTCAGACAAAGATACAGAAAATATTTTAATTCCTGAATACTGATACTATGAACAGATATAAGTATTAGATTATTTACAGTAATTGTTGTTACTAAGTGGGTAATGGAGGGGTGTAGTCGTTGGTTGGTTGTTTGGATTTTATGGCATATCAACTGCCTTCCATAGTTGTTGTCTATCGCACCACGTTTTTGACCAAGTAAACTTCTGGCCGGCTTGGGTAGGATTTGAAACCGCTATCTTCGGACAATGCTCACCTGGAACCGTAGAGACTCAACGCCTCTATCCGCTGCGCCACGGGCCCTGAAGGGCGATCAAGGATGGATTTTTTGGTCTTATAAATCCTTATCTGGTCTTCCAGAGTCGGGTCCGTACAACAACTATGGAAGGCAGTAATTACTGGGGATACGGTTACAAGACTCAGCATTCCTATCCAAGGTCACAGTAAATCACCTGAAGAAGGCCAGAGGTGAAATTTGGCTGAAACGTAGTGAAAGAAGAAACAACACAAAAACTACCAAGATGAGGACAAAAAGTCCGCAATAAATAAAAAATTAATTCTCAGACATCTAAATGTTTGTAATCATATCTCGATTTTCTATGTTCCATTGCATCTTTAAAAAAATGACACTTTATTTGTCTATAGTCATTAGTTTGCACATTTATCTAATATCAAGTATTTCTATCTAATACAAATAATTTACACACAGTCGCATGGTTTCAGCTATTCTTATCAAATACTAATAATTCATACACAATTATATGGTTTCAAGTAAGTGCTACAAATAATATTAATCATTTGTTTTCATACAATTACATGTTTTAAGTAACAAATAATGATCCTCAGTTAATTATTATGGCATCAAGTAACTATTTTATATACAAATAATTCGCACACAGTTATATGATATCAAGTATTGGTACCTAATATGAATAATTTTCAAACAGATCGGTTTGACCCATAGATTTGACTCTATCAGGTACTACCACTCCAGGTCAGAGAGAACCTGGCATCAGTGGCAAAGAAGGGATGACTCCTAACACTACCAGAATTCTAGAACTCAAGTCTCACCACTGGATGCAATTTAATGTAATAGTCAGGAAATTGGTTCATAAGTGCTAAACTTCAGGAACCATGAAGATTCAGAGCTTTCAATTCGACTTGACCGTATGTCAAATAGTCTGTCCAGCTGATTGAGATTCAGTAAGTGTCCAGAGCTTGGCAAACGTTGACTGTAAACAAATTTATCTGGTAGACCATATCATAGTTCAGTGAATTTGATCCTCACAAGAGATGGATTATTCTGTCTTTGTGCAATACTTAGCTAAGCTTAGTAAATACTGCGACTCAATATATGATACTACTTTAATGTAGATGATACTGCCTCTTTAGTTCTATAAGAATCTACAAGAAATGCATATCAGAGTATCTTATATCTTATCATATTCCCATTGAGAACAGAAGAGACTGCATATTTAAGGTTGAATTCAATTTCAAATCTATTTAATTAGATATGAATATATAAATATTTCTTCACAATGCCAAATGATTAACAAAATTATGTTGATTTTCTCACTATTTCAATGTTTATTCATGACAATGGAAACACAAAATTTCCTTGCAGCTAAATCTATCTCTCTTTCTATGTATATGCATATAAAAGGCTTTTTTCACAGTCTGATATTGTATAGCTACATGAAACTCAAGTAATTGTAAAGAAAGGCCAATATTATGTTATATATATATATATATATAAAAGGCCAAAGATGTATAACCTTTTGACAATAAAACCAGAGAGGTTAAACTCTGCTAGTTATCTTGCCCTGGTTTGTCCCTGGTTAACAGTTTCTGGTAGAGGGGAGAGTATTATATGAGCCAGATAAGTATAGAGAATGTAAACCATGGAGTGCAGCATGGTGGATGAGAAGGTGTAATGAATCTAAAAGTAGGTCAACAGCATGCTTCATCAGATGTCAAGTGGATAGATCAATGGCCACAATCAAATAGTCTTGTCAAGAAACTACGGTTACTCATCAATAAGAATAGTATCTATTAATGAGGAAAAACAACAGCTTTCAAAAGATTAATATGATTCTTTGTCAGGGAACTGAGCTAAGATCACAACTTGATGATGATAATCATATGTATCTATCAATATAGATAGATAGATAGATAGATAGATTTATATACATATATATAATGTGTAATGTTTACCATCATAGGAAATGGACATGGCCACCCAAGTTCAAATCGCTGATTGCATTTCATATTGCACTACCCATGGGAAAGGTATGAATCCAATTATTCTCCCTCTTGCTATGAGTAAATAGTAGGGCAGACAGATTCTTTAGCCTTGTTTACATAACCAGTCTAGGAGAAGTAAAACTCTGAATTCAAACCTGTTAAACCCTGCTTAAAAATTGACCTTGAGCCATATCCTGCCTGTGTGGGTTGGGGGGAGGTGATAAATACATATGTATATAAAAAGGTGGGTTTAATGTAATGGTTAGAATGTTCGAAATGAAATCAGCCAACTGAGTTCAAATCCTGGACAAGGCTGTGTGAATTTCACTTTATGCCAAGGCTCTTGGAAATAGGCGTGAATTCATGTGATCTATCAACTGTAGATAAATAGCAGGCCAGATTAGGTTCTTAAATAACCCATGAAGGTTGATATGCCATTAAATAAAGAAACCAAACCAGACCTAAAGGTGATATTCTTATCTTGTAATAATAATTTGCATACAATAATATGGATTCACATAACTATTCCAATTTGATAATTATAGAATGATAATATTTTTTTACTCCTTGTAGAAGAACAGTAATTGTACAATTTAACCCACAGTTGGAAAGATAGTGGTGGTGTTCATGCCTTTTATGAGGATAATAGTCCAAAAAAGAACATAATAGTGTGACTGGAGTTCAAACTTGCTTACTATGATGTTGCAGATTAGATAGGAATACTTGAAACCATATAAATGTGTGCAAATTATTATTATTAGATAGGAATACTTGAAACCATATAAATGTGTGCAAATTATTATTATTAGATAGGAATACTTGAAACCATATAAATGTGTGCAAATTATTATTATTAGATAGGAATACTTGAAACCATATAAATGTGTGCAAATTATTATTATTAGATAGGAATACTTGAAACCTGCACAAAAAAATTATTATTAAACAAGAATAGTTACTAGAAAAATATAATTGTATGCAAATTATTTTTTATGGATAGTTACTTGAAGAATACACCGACTGCACCTCTACAGAGAGGTAGGATCCCCCCCCATGAGTATCCTGGATATGACACTAAACAATCTGATGGTGAGGTTCCAGTATGGCTGGAGGTTTGGGGAATGTGGAGTACCCCTACATTGCCATTGCTCACAGGTCCACTCTGCCCTGGAATGGTAGCAACTGATAGGCCCCTATCTATCGGTTAAATAGAACTAACTGCATACTAATGCTAAACTGAATCGTTTGAAATAGAACTGTTTGGCTAAATTGAATAGCTTGAAATAGAAATGTTTTTGATAATTAAACTGTACTTACATTTAAACTGTGTGCCTATGCTAAACTGAATTGTTTGAAATGAAACTCATTTTGACATTGAAGCTGTACTTATACTAAACTGAATTGTTTGATATAGAACTGTTTTGACATTTATCTGTGTGCAAACAAAATCTGTACTTATACTTAGCTGAATCAGAACAGTTTGAATAAACTGAATAGCTTGAAATAGAAATGTTTTTGACAATTAAACTGTGTACTCATGCTAAACTGAATTGTTTAAAATAGAAATGACTATTTGCATAAAAATGGATTTAGCATTAAATAACCTACAAAGGTTGATATGCCATAAAACCCAAACAACCAACCAACCAACAGCTTGTAAAAAAATGCCAAAAACTCTTGATTTTGGTATGTAACTAACATATATAATATATAATATATAATATAATATATATAATATAATATATAATATATATAATATATAATATATATACTTATAAATATAAGATATAGATAAATACATATATACTTTTCAAATTCTGTGCTAAGTGAAAATGTTCTGATCTAAAATATTTAAAGTACATTTTCCTTTAACATTTACCGTTTCTGTTCTGCTTTAAGGGTGTGTCATTCTCAATCAAAAGAATCAAAGACGGAATCTAATTAAAAGATATTTCATGTCAAATTTACAAAGGAGGTTCAGATGTCACTGACCGTTATATATGATTGCATTGATTTGACATAATTTATCAAGTTATCTCCCTTTTAATTAATCTTCGGGGCCAGACTAAAGAAAATGGAAGCTGATATCAAAGACCCATATTAACAAACACAGAAGAGAATATCAAAGGCACGTTTCTTATTACAGTCAATCTTTCTTAAGATAATGATTCTCGGATTAAAGATATTTGAGACAACTGTGAAATATATAGTAAATTAAGAGAAAGACTTGTAACTTGTCACATTGTTATCTTTGTTAGGATTTTGTGATGAGAACGTTACAATGGTCGATAGAGAAGAGAGAATGAGGGTGATGTTGTGCAAGTGTCTATTATGGAGCTGTACCTATCAAGACAGAAATAAGTTCTGTCAGCCGTCAACTGTATCCCCTGCAAAACCTAAACACCCCAAAAGTGTATGTGGGAGGGTCCTGGGTATGACACTTAACTGCATCTGATGGTGAGGCACCTGTTCTGGAAATCTAGGGCGTGTGGAGTATTCCTTCATTGCCATTACTGCCAGGTGTAGCATATTGACCCTCGACCAAGCTGTCAATCAAGAGATAAGCCTGTGTAAATATGCAGAAGAACGGCGAGGCAGGTGCATCTGGTCAAGAATGTCGGAATATCACCTTGACCTGTGGACGTGGTTGGATTCAGTGCAGATGCGTATGCCCACAGGAAGCAGGTGGGCGTCAAACAATTATATAACCAGGTGTCACAGATAGCTTGGGTCAGTCAGTTCGAGGCAGTCAGTTCAGTTCCAGTTGGAGATAGGATGCTCGCAGAGTGAGAACCCGCTCCAGACAGAGGGCTTGGGCCCTCAGTGACCTACGGTTGAGCAACCCAGCCAAGATGAGAAAGAAGTGCTGCTGTGGTCGCGAGAAGAACTTTGGGTCAATATGTAGCAGTCTGTCTCTGTCTCCAACTCACCTCTCACACATAACCAACATCAACCCTTTCGCAACCCTTTCACGAATAAAGTGTGGATGGTATATTTTTATAAAGACGTGTGTTCATTCGTTCATTGAAGTTGTACATTATTGTTGACTATGTTTCTGCTTATATTTGTATATGTATTGTGTAGTTGTATGTGGCTATACAACAGGTCCACTCTGACCTGCAGTGGTATTACCTGTTTGGGTCCCATCTATGGGTCAACTAATGCTCAATGCGACAATGAACAAAAAAGAACATTTAGGAGACTACACAAAAAAATGTAAATATCAACATACAATGCATGTGACTCCCTAAACCTCAATGCATAAAATAACCCTATACAGGATGATGTACCATTAAATTCAATGAATCAATACAGAAATGAACGATTAATAAAATGTTAATTTTCTACAAAATAGCAGACTTGTCATTTAACATCCTTATTCCAATAAGTTTTCCATTAGTAGAAGCATCCCTAAAATTCCTCTTTTGATGTGGTGTGAAGCTCTGCAGTGGTATCTTTTTAAAATATCCTCAGTATCCTCAAATTATCCTATTTACCAACCCCTCCACTCGGGCAGGATATAACACAAGGTCAAGTTTTAAGTGGAGTTTAACAGGTTTGAATTCAGAGTTTTCCTTCTCCTAGACTAGTTGCCTAACCAAGGCTGAAGAACCTAGTCTGTCCTACTATCTACCCATAGCTGGAGGGAGAATAATTGGATTCATACCTTTCCCAAGGGTATTAGTGCAATGTGAAATGCAATCAGTCTTGTCCAGGATTTGAACTCGTGTCGCCGTGTTTATTTCCTACGACGATAACCATTACACCACGGGCACCTCCACAGTATCCTCAAATTATACCCAACTGATTATAAGAAACAAGCAATATCAAAGATTGAGAGGGATGGGCAATGCTGCACTTGCACAATTCTGTTTTTCATGAAAAATTACTAATTATGTTCTTTCTAATGTTCTGGCATGCAGAAGTTGCATTTTAGTGTTTTCAACTTGTATTGAGGGAGCGTATTTGACACCATTGTACCTAGGGGGTTAAATTTCATGAAACAAGGAGCCAGGTCTAGTGAGTATGAAATATGAAGCACTTGCGCAATCCTGTGTTTCGATCAAAATTTCTGATGATATTGTTTATCATAGTCTAGCATGCAAAAAGATGTAATGTAGTGTTTTTAGTCTGCGCCCCTTATAGTAAGGGTGCCTTTGATCATTATGTATCCAGTAGATGTGGGTTTTCTTTTAATATCCTCTATTTCCTCAAATCTCTTACCTGTTGGATGGATTTTCAGGTTAACAAACAAGAAACACCAAGTGAGGTCTGATGTGTATAGAGTGTGCTGCACTTGCATAGTCCTGTGTTTCTCCCAAACTATGATCGTGTTCTTTCAAATATTTTGGTATACAAAGGATGCAATGGAGGGTTTTTAGCCTGCACATCTGTGTGTGGTGGTACATTTGACATTCATATAACTAGTCAATAAAGGGTTAATAATTTTTTTTTCTAAATTTCATTACTTGAGCACCTTTGTAAAATCAAATTTTAGAAGTATATAAATTGGTTAGAAAATACAATCGTACACTATCAAGAATTGTACTATACTCAAAAGTGAAATTGATCATTATAAAATTGACTATTTCTAAAATTGACCATTTCTAAAATTGACTATTTCTAAAACTGACTATTTCTAAAACTGACTATTTCTAAAACAAGATCGAAGAAATTGTTTTCTTTAAGAAAATATTTACTTGAATCTTGCTTAAGAAACATACATTCTTCTAAAATTGTTTTAAGAAAGGCTGAATCTACAGATTGTTAGTAAGATACAAGGATCAATTCCTAATATCTCCAATGCCTTTTTCATTAAGTTACTTCAAAATATTCAAAGTACAAAACTGATTCCACAAAAAATAATTTACAGCAATTACAATATTCATTTCAACCCTGGAAATTGTGTTTACCTTGACTCAGGAGACATTTATTCCCAGCATTCAAAGTTGTCCTGTTATTTGTTGAGATTAAAACCTTTAAGTAATGAAACTGCAAACACTTACCTGGAAAGAGAAAGAAAAAATCAAGTTTAATGGCTGACATTCAAATCCAATCAAGTTGCTAAATTCCTAGCATAATATCAAAAGTATTAATGCAATATAGAGAAGCAATTCTAAGAGGGACAATAATATCAATGCATTGATTCAAATTTCAGAAAAATATAGATCTATGACTTGTGAGAACAACTGGAGGAGAACTTCAATGATATTGAGGTTACTTCCCATTTTCTGAATAAAACAATTTTTGAAAAACTGATTGCTTGATTGACTTGAATACCATGTTAATCAATTGCAATCATTACATTGTACATATACTGCATGTTATGTCACCAAACAATATTGGGATCATTTACAGGTTATCACATCAACCGCCTGCCACATGTGATGACACCCACTCAATGTGTCATTGAGCAACTAAATTACAATTAAAACAATGTTAGCAAATGGAAATTTGAGAGAGAACCACTCTGACTTAACTAAATTACAATTAAAACAATGTTAGCAAATGGAAATTTGAGAGAGAACCACTCTAACTTAACTACAGATCAAAAGATTTTTTAAAAAAGATGAATAAATAAACATATAAATAGATACCCCAAGAAATAAATTAGGAAGATTTTGTTTTCCAGGATTTTACTGAATTTTTCATGCATTTTTCAGCCTGAGAAATTAAGTTTTTGTTTGAAAAATTCAAGCAAGTAAAATCGTTTAACTTGAATGCAAAAAGAATAAAAGAGACCCATTTCTGAATTTTAACAAAAAAAAGTCAACAATTTCTAAAAGCTTCAAGGAAAACAAAAATTCAAGTCATAATGTTCCACCCCAAAACGAAAAAAAAAAATTAAATTAAATTAACACTTAGGTTTCAAGCGAACAACAAAGAAATTGTTTATTGTTTGTTCTGAAAAACACATTTATGTTATGTGTTAAATCTCAGACAATTTGGATATACAAGTTGAAAAATCTGGATTAAAAGTAAAAAGAAAAGATAAGATATTTGCCTTTATTCCGAACATTTTCATTATTTACGAATTGTTATAGAATTCTTTATTTCTTTCTTTTTGCTTCGGAAAGAAGCAGTATAAAATGCTACAATAACAATAAAATACCTGCTGTGAACTTATTCATAACAGCTTGAAAAGAAGAAAAATGCTTGAGTTCTACCATTTTATATATATATATATATATATATATATATATATATATATATATATATATATTCTATCTGAACCCATGCAAATTCCAAAGAATGCATGCCAAGCATAATAATTGCCTAAATTTCAACTCTTAAAAAATCTTCTAAGATAAAAATTGTAGACTTCTATTTTAAAATTTGGTGAATAAATAGCAACAAATAAACTTAACAAAAATCCATTCAATAAAAACTTTAAAAAACTGAATGAAAACATTAAAGAGTCAGTTTTGTGAAGAAAGTAGAACGCTTTTCGAGATAAACAAATAAAGTTCAATAAATTCTTCTTTAAAAAAGAAGAATTTATTGAACTTTATTTGTGGGTGTTTTTTTTCTATTACAATAATGTTAACATTGTTAGTTCATAAGAGGGTCAAAGTTTATAACAATACTCACACAGACAAGAATAATTACAAAAGCTTTCAAGAAAACAATGGCTTATTAAAATATTAAAAAATAAGATTGAGATAATAGTACCACACTTTTTTTAAGTCTTTGGTATGACTCGACCTGGAATTGAACCCTGGTCTCCAGGACCATTGGCCCACTAAGCCAATGAGTCCTTTTCAATCTTATTTTTAACATGTTTTCTTTTTACAATAAAGAATTTTTATAAACATAATGGGGCAGGGGTGTCCTCGTGGTGTAATGGTTAAAGTGATGGACTGCAAAATCGTAGTAAGCAAGTTTGTACTCCAGTCATGCTATTACGTTCACTTTCAGGCAAATACCCTTGGGAAAGGTATGAACCCCCTTATCCTCCCAGCCATGGGTTAAATAGTACCACTATACAGTAGTACCACTACTGTTCTTCTAGGAGAATGGCTTTGGCATTAAATAGTCTACAAAGAGTTAATATGCCATTAAACAAAGAAACCAAATCAAACCTATAAACATAATATATGTAATGATTTATTTCGAAAGCTTGGCTTAGTCACAGCGTACAGTGAGAATCAAACTCACAAACAATGGGATACTCATTTTGCATGCTTAGCAAGCATGCAAAAAAAAAAAAGAAAGAAAAGAAGAAAAAAAAAATTCTTCAAGAGTATGTATTTTACCAACCCCATCACATGAACAGGATACAACACAAGGTCAATTTTTTTATGCGGAGGTTAACAGGTTTGAATGCAGAGTTTTTTTTCTCCTAGACCGGTTGTCATACCAAGGCTAAAGAGTCTAATCTGCTCTACTATTTTACTCCTTGCTGGAGGGAGAATAGTTGGATTCCTATGTGAAATGCAAACAGTCTCTTCCAGGATTTGAACTTGGGTCACCGTGTCCATTTCCTATGATGGTAACCATGGATACTTCTAGCAACTATGCAGGAGTAATTTTTTTTTTAATCTAAGGTGTCAGACATGATATTTTTAATCATATCTTGAATATATATGTATGTAGGTGAGTGTTGGCTACATTTAGATCTGCTACAGAGCTATAAGTGTGGGATACTCAGTGAGGAGTGAACTCACTACATATCAGTTGTGATCAATGTGATGAATTTGCTAATGATGAATCAAATGTTGGTGTTAAATAACCCATAATGAGTTGAGATGCCAATAAATAAATAAAAGTTAAACGTTTGAATTCCAGCTTTCAAGAGAGACAAACCCTCCCCACTTGGGAAATTGGTGCAGCATAATCTTCATATGTCAATGTGGCCTTATTAATATTCCCTGCTAAATTATCTATTCTAAATGATAAATTCCCACCTGTGTATTGCCTTCCATTTTATATGATAGCAAACATATTAAGAAATGATAGCCACAAAATTAGGAAGAGCAATCGCCAAATAAATTATCTCCCTTGAGTATGCCTCATTGTGAAGATCTTAATTTCAAACTTCATAAGAGCTTTTATGAAAGTAAAACCATGGATATTATTTCTCTGATTATTGATGCATGATGAGAATTTCAATCTCCATTAGGAAACCTATTTCTGTAAAACCATTCCTGTCATTTCTATAACTACAGATCTCGTTGGGAGTGTCTCTAGTGAGACAAAATATTTGTTTACCAAGATATATTATTATTATTATTATTATTATTATTATTATTATTATTATTATCATAGAATGCAACTTGTTAGACATTAAGCAATTTATGTTTCAAACTGTCAAACATGATGCAAATATATTTAGAGATTTTAATTTAGAGCAATATGCATGTAATTCTGTTTAAAAAGGAATATACATATCCATTGGAAAGTGTATATATATGAAGAGGCTTGCAATCGTGTTGCCATTAGCATTTATTGCAAGCCTCTTCATATATGAATTGAGGTCTGGGTAGCTGTTAAACGGATGCATGTTAACAATAGTAACTGTGATTCATAACCGTTTAAAATTTACTTCGATGTGGCTGAAGGGTTAGAAGTTTGGATTGGCGTTTGAGTCAACCGGGTTTCGATCCCAGCTATGGGAACCTAATATATCTAGCCACACTGATGAGTCCTGATAGAACAAAACAGATCTGTCTGTGGATGACTATATATATATATATATATATACACATATATTAACACTCAGCAATATAAGGTACATATCAAGGGTAAAGTGGAGCAATCCAGGGAAAGGAGTAGCACCCTCCCCTACACATTGGTGTAATAGCTATTGAAAAGGGAGTATATATATATATATACACACACACACACACAATATAGAGGGGTGTCCTAGTGGTGTAATGGTTAAAGTGACAGACTGTGGAATCGTAGTAAGTGAGTTTGAACTCAAGTCGTTATTACATTCATTTTTGGACAAATACCCGGTTGGATAAATCAGACTTCCATATGATTGATAACCTATTGGTAGCAGTTAACACCTTCACTAGGCTTATGTTAATATCTCTTTTAGAAGATGAAATGTTGCTGCAGAGGTATGTAGACTTGTCGTTCTAATTCTAGAGGCCTGCCACTCATAGTAGAGATGCCTCCTTTTTTTAAACACATGCACTCTGTTTTATTTGCATTCACAAGGAGGCCAATACCTCCCGCTATTTGCTTTAAGTTATGCAGTAGAGATCTTTGGGCTGGTGTATTTACAAGAAGCACTAGATCATCTGCAAATCTGCATTTGAGAGAGTTTCTGCAAGATATCATCTGCTTTGGCCTTTTTAAGCTCCAAACATCAATAAATCTAATAAAAGAAAATGTTGACCAAAAAGTAATGACACATGAGCTCTGTGTGTCAACTGGATACAGTCGATTCAGTTCGGTTCAGTTTCTTTGTTTAATGGCATACCAACCTTTGTAGGTTATTTAATGCCAAAGCCATTCTCCTAGAAGAACAGTAGTGGTATTATTTAACCCATAGCTGGGAGGATAAGGAGGTTCAATACTTTTCCCAAGGGTATTTGCCCGAAAGTGAATGTAATAGTGCGACTGGAATATGAACTCGCTTACTACGATTCCGAAGTCCATCGCTTTAACCATTACACCACGAAGACACCCCCTGGATACAGTCGAGAAATAGTGAGTCCATGTATATGTATGCACATGTAAATATATGTTCATACATTGTTGTAACCTAAAAAAAAGTTACTAAATGAAAAATAACCAAAATGGAGGTTGGAAATGAAATGGAAATCTTTATAACATTAACAAAATACAATACTTGCCAGTGGTATGAAGAAGGTAACTGCTGCTAGTGGTGACTGCTTTGTTAGTATATTTTCACCCTCTCACAATAGTGTCCAATGAATTTATGGGGAATTGGACATACACATTAATGTTTATATGTAGGGTATATAACATAGATATGTATATATAAGTAGTAAAGTTGGCGACCATAGTCGAGGGCGACCAAAAGTCTCCCTTTTCAATAGCTATTACACCAATTTGTAGGGGAGGGCGCTACTCCTTTCCCTGGATTGCTCTACTTTACCCTTGATATGTACCTTATATTGCTGAGTGTTAAGCAGGAGGTATCAAGTACCATTTTTAAAATCTTTGGTATGACGCAACCTGGGATTGAACCCAGGTCTCCTGGATCATTGGCAAACATTCTACCCACTGAGCCAATGAGCCAGTTATAAATACATATAAATATACATAGATTTAATAATTTGCAACAATGTGATTAAGAAATATGATGAAAATAAATTTGTATACATATGTATATTAAATTTTTTTTGTTTTATCTAAGTAGAATGTAAAACTGTTTAATGTCATAATATGTATCAAAATTCTTATAAAACCTCATCTCTAAAGGAAAAAAGAATTGTTTAAGCTTATGAAAGACTTGCATGGCTAAATCTCAGTGGCAAACAACCATCTTTTTAAGACATTGCAAACAGAAAACAAATTTAAAAGCAATCAGCAACCTTTTGAAGCATTTTTGTAAATGCACATTTTCCAAACATGCCTGACAATCAACTAACAACTCCCAGAGACATCAACGATATTACAATTCAGGAACCTCACTCAGAATTGATATGGGAATCAAAAAAAAAAAGAAGCAAATTCCCTATACCCAAACCTATCTTAAAAACAAACATAGAAAAGAAGCAGAAACTTAACATTGTTGTTTTCTCACTTGACTTGAAAATGATGTGTACACGTGTTCATGGCACCCCCGCAGATGATTAGTTCAGGAATGGGGATTCCTTAATTAAACATAAAGGCATGAGTCAAAAACAAAATTAAGAGACGTGAATGCCTCAATTGTAAACATGAGGTTATGAAAGAAGAAGAAAAAAAGGGCATCAGAGAATAGAAGGTGAAAGGAGAATTGGTTTGGTATAAAGAAAAGAAGATAGTAAGTAAAAAAAAAAGAGAGGGTGAAGAAGGCTTAAATGGAGTGAAAGAAAAGAAGAAAGGGGGTAGGAGAATCAGAAGTAGGAAAAGGGGTTTGGAAGAAGGAAGGAAAGTAATAAAAATTAAAAAGTGGAATAGAATGAGAATAAGAAAAGAAGAAGGAAGTTAAGAAAAGGAGAAAAAGAAGTAGAGTTTGTTTGTTATTTAATGGCATATCAACCATCTTGGGTTATTTAATGCCAAATCCAACCTTTTAGAAGGACAGAAGTACTACTTTACCAATAGATGGGAGGATAAGTGGGTTCACAATATAATTCCTCTATTTAAAAAAAAGAAAAATAAACATCTACATCATTGCCCTTGAGGCCAAAATAATTACATGGATGCATATTTCTAATCCTCTTGGGAAGACATGGTCCTGGAGGTGACTGTGTCCTCTGTAAAGAGTACGGATGTAACTTACAAGACACATTAAGGTTAATTGGCGGCACAATTATCATGACTAGTTAATTTGATGTCACTTGTGGGCAATATGAACTGTTGGTTCTGTTGTACAGTTTCGGTTCAGTAATCTGAGGTTGCTGGTTGAATCTCCAGTCGAGGAGATCACGGTATACACTGCTGATGAGACTTAATAAGGTCAAAACAGCTGTCCAGTGTTTCCATATGTCGTGCATAGCTGCTTGCTGGATTTTATTATCATGCTAATTTAATTCACAATATAATTCCTCAATTCAAAAAAAAAAAAAGAAAAATGAACATATAATTTACAGTTATATCATATTAAGTATACCTACAGGATAATTTTAAAACTGTAATGTTTGTTTGAAAGTAGGGACTCTAAGAGTTACAACCACTTTAGGTCAAAGTGAACTTTCGAGTAATGGAAATGAAGCTGGAGTAAGAATCTCTTTTGCTAAGAGATGTAATATGGTCTGGAGCAAAAAAGCACTATTGCTCTAAACAATATTACATCAATCAGCAATACTGATTCTTCCTTCAGACAATATCACATCATTTAGAATAGACATTCTATCTCCAATATCTCATCACTCACCAATAGTGATTCTTTCTCCAGACAATACCACATCATTCAGGAATAGACATTCTTTCTCCAGACAATATCACATCATTCAGCAATAGACATTCTTCCTCCAATATCTCATCACTCAGCAATAGTGATTCTTCCCCAGACAATATCCCATCATTCAGCAATAGCGATTCTTTCTCCAGACAATATCACATCATTCAACAACAGACATTCTTCCTCCAATATCTCATCATTCAGCAATAGTGATTCTTCCTCCAGACAATATCACATCATTCAGCAATAGCGATTCTTTCTCCAGACAATATCCCATCATTCAGGAATAGACATTCTTTCTCCAGACAATATCCCATCATTCAGCAATAGACATTCTTCCTCTAATATCTCATCATTCAGCAATAGTGATTCTTCCCCAGACAATATCCCATCATTCAGCAATAGCGATTCTTTCTCCAGACAATATCACATCATTCAGCAATAGTGATTCTTCCTCCAGACAATATCCCATCATTCAGCAATAGCGATTCTTTCTCCAGACAATATCTCATCATTCAGCAATAGTGATTCTTCCTCCAGACAATATTACATCATTCAGCAATACCGATTTTTTCTCCAGACAATACCACATCATTCAGCAACAGACATTCTTCCTCCAATATCTTATCATTCAGCAATAGTGGTTCATCTTCCAGACAATATCACATCATTTAGAATTAGACATTCTTCCTCCAATATCTCCTCATATAGAAAGAAATATTCTTTCTTCAAACAATATCACATCTATTAGCAGTTAAACATTAGAACACCTGCTCCTGATATATTCAGCTTCCTGTTTTCATTATGAACAAATCTATTGCCTGATTCAGGAATTTGGCCTTGTGCCAAACTTGATTTCCTTCAGCAAAAATTTCCACAGTGTCAGTACTTGCTATTTAAAACCAGAAATTTTACTCTTAAATGTCTTCTTGAACTAGCTTCAACCCTGTTCTGCAAGACAATACTAATCAATAATTCCACACTTTCTTTTTGACCCTTTCAATCTAACTTATATTTTCAGTCATTTTCTTTATTGATTAGTACATGAAACTTTCAATATATACCACTCTTTCAACTCAACGCTTTTTTAAGCAAAAAGGAAGTTTTAGAAGTCAAATAGAATTATTATGTAACTGTTGGGTATCACTTCTTACTCAGTGGTGTAGCACAAGAAGTGATGTGAATACAGGATTGTAGGGACACAATAAACAATTATCTCCCTTAGATATTTTTCTTGTACTGTAAGGGCCTCATAGAGGGTCACATGACAGACCCAGAAATCCATATTCAACCTCTTTTTATCTCTGGTCTTTTACCAGTAGTAATGTTGTCTCTGACCTTACAAAGGAATGGTAAAGCTACATGGCTATCTTGCCTACACTTAACTTTTGCTATTTTGTACTTCTTTCACATACAGATTGTTCATGGAACAATCTAGTTACATATTTCTAGTTATTATGACATGTTTGTGTATTCTTTCTTTGTAATGTCACCTGCATTTATATTGCCAATATAAATTATTTATTATCTTTGTATGTGTAAATGAATCTGTAGGGATAGCATAAAAATTCCTCTTCCTGACATATTTGGCAAGTCCAGTAGGAGCCTTTTACTTGATTTACATGACAATCCCAGAAACTCATTCTTAACCTTTTTTCATCTTTGATCTTTGACCAGGAGAAATGTGTCTGATTGCTGCCAAAAAACTGTAAAGCAACATCTCTATCTTGTAATTTTTTATTATTCAGGGCTTTTGGACTATTGTCTTCATCTTTATTGTTATATTCACAGTGTTACTGCTGATATTTTCTCCAGACTTCTTCAGGTGTTTCTTGTTGAACTCGGGAGCCTATACAGAACTTTGAACTAAATCCCTTATTTAATTCACGGGGGCTACTTGCTCTGATTCCATTAACAATAACAGGATACAAGTGTTAAGTATTCCTGTAATGTTACTTGCCTGCTGTCAGGATTGAACCTGCAACCTCTAGATGATTGTGTGTAGGCTCTCAAGTTCAACACCTGAAGAAGGCCAGAGGACTGATTGACTGAAACGTTGTGAATATAACAATCCGAAAACTCTGAATGATAAAAATCATCAAGCTTTATCTAAAAAATTCAGACAACTAATGTCTATCTTAGTAAATAAACTTTTTTGTACCCCTTCTACATACTGCTTATTCATAGAACAATAAGTGTCTAAATCTATTAGGAAACTTTTGTGTATTCTTTCCTTGTAATGCCAATTGCATGTATATTGCGCATATAAAATATTAAATTTTATAATATGTGTAAATAATCTTATCTTTCCTTCAGTTGCATTCAATGTTAGTATATCATGGATATGTGAATGTTAATATTGGTCTATAAAGTGTCAGGACTCAACTAAATATCTTTGGGGGTGTCCTCGTGGTGTAATGGTTAAAGCGATGGACTGCAGAATCATAGTACGCGAGTTCGTACTCCAGTCGCGCTATTACGTTCACTTTCGGGCAAATACCCTTGGGAAAGGTATGAACCCCCTTATCCTCCCAGCTATGGGTTAAATAGTACCACTACTGTTCTTCTAGGAGAATGGGTTTGGCATTAAATAACCTAAAAAGAGTTGATATGCCATTAAACAAAGAAACCAAACCAAACCTAAATATCTTTCCTACCACCGAGCATACCCTCATGATAATAAAAAACACACTACAAAGTAAGAAGATGAGAAATGAATTGGCTGCGTGAAGTGAAGTGCAATGCATCTTATTCTAAATTGGCTGTGTACTACCACACTACAAACTAGCAAAGTTCTATTTTATTTACAAACAGGCTGGGATAAAACAGGAAAACAAAAGTTGCAAATAATTTTCCTTATATTTCTTAATATCAATGAGTTAATGGGACCTTCAGTATTCACTACTCTTTAGACCCAATCTATCTTTAAAAACACAAAATAAGTTTCTTAGAGATCAAACAAAAATTTCCCATCAGTATTATTATGAGGATATCCTGAAGAATTCTCAGCCTGACAAAGAAGTACATGAGTGAGACCAATAAAACATATATACTATTTTACATATTTATATTGTAGTTAAACACTCTTTCTTTAACCCACACAAAAAAATATTAAATAAAAATCATTCCCTTCTTAGAGAGAACAGTCTGCTTTAATATATAGTCATAGCAAGAAGAAATGATTGGTTTGTTTTTTTTGTTCAATGGCATATCAACTCTTTTTAGGTTATTTGATGCCAAAACCCTTCTCCTAGAAGAACAGTAGTGGTACTATTTAACCCATAGCTGGGAGGATAAGGGGGTTCATACCTTTCCCAAGGGTATTTGCCCGAAAGTGAACGTAATAGCGCGACTGGAGTACGGACTCGCGTACTACGATTCCACAGTCCATCGCTTTAACCGTTACACCACGAGGACACCCCCAAGAAGAAATGAGTTCATGCCTTTCATGAAGTGAAATACAAAAAGAAGCAGCCATAATTCTAACTTCAATGATTCTATTTTCTATGCTGATAACTGTACACACACACACACACACACACACACACACACACACACATATATATATATATAAAAATTAGGTTATCTAGAAAATGATGTCCAATTTTATTACTAATTTAAATGCAATATTGGCCATTATTTTCTGAATAACCTAATATATGTCTATATACATTTATCATTTAAACTAATAAGTGATCAAAATTAAGTACAGATTTTTTAATTACTATTTACCTACTAATAAATTGATGGTTCACCTACGATAAATTTTTTAACACCTCAAGTGAAATAAATAAATAAAAGTCTTCTTCTCTTTCTGACTAGATAGATATTTCAAAATGCAGACCGCACACACAAAGCAGGCTTGTAACCATTTATGCTGTTGAGAGAATAAGTAAAGTTGGTGTCCACAGTCGAGGGTTCCCTTTTCAATAGCTGATACACTGAGGTGTAGGGGAGGGTACTACTCCATTCCCTAGATTGCTCCACTTTACTGCAGATCCTCACCTTATAATGCTGAGTGTTAAGCAAAGCTGCATCAAGAACCATTTTTAGTCTTTGGTATGAATCAATCTGGGATTGAACCCTGGTCTTCCAGACCATTGGCGAACACTCTACTCATTAGGCCAATGGCCCAGTAGTAGAAAGAATACTGCAGTTTAATTTTCCCACTTGGATAATCAAATCTAGTTCTAGCTATTTCCCAACAGTGATGATATTTATGTCTCACACTAGTAAATAGAGTCTAGATTGCTTCTCGTAAACACCACTCTGACATTTAAAAAATGGTGTTGATTATAAAGAAACAATGTGCATAAACTTTTGAGGGAATTTCAAATATTTTTCTAAGTTCTCATTTTTCTTAGTCTGGTAGAAAATTGACTCAAAACAATTTGCAAAGAGTAATGAAGTCAATTGAAACAGATGTGTAACATTGTAAGCAAGTTGTTGTGAGGTGCGTATAGATAAGTTATAGATAAAAGCCAGGAGAAGAAAAACAGATAAGTTGACAAAGTCCAAAATCTGATCCAGTAGGCTAGGTGTAACAAGATATGCTTGATCTAGCACTCTCGGACTGAAAAGAAAAAATTGCTGAAATTGTGACATAATAAAAAGGATCAGTTTTGTAAAGTAAGTATAGAATCCAAAAGATATGAATTCAAAGGTCAACTGGTAATTCATGAGAAGAGTCATATAAAATAACATGTGATATGACAGCCAAGACTTGACCCCTTGTTGACCTTTTTAGCAGTCCTCTGATTGGATGGTTAGAGTTGAGCAGAGTAGTCCAAGGCACCCTAATGAATGGACACCTAAAATGGCTATTTCCCCAGCTATATGGTTGACTTGGGTGAATAAAGACATCAAATATCAAAAAAAGTCTTTGTGCCCATTTATTAGAACAGAAGGGGACATGGAGACCAAGATAAACTCAAGACCACTGAAGAAGTCTCAGAGAATCCAGCCAAAGAGATAAGTATAAAAAAAAGAATATGGTAAAAATCTTGGTAGTTCCCTGTCTATCCTGACTCTTTCTTCAAGTAACCCTTTTGCCAACCATTTTGACCCTTTTGTAACAAAACCACCAAACTTGAACAGCCATCTAAGAGCGGGTAGGGCCTGGTTATGCAATGCCACCTACACAAAGTGAAGGTGGGTGTTCAATATTCCAATAAAAGAAGTTGGCTTTTTCGATTCTCTCCCTTTTGTTGGTTAAGGACATGTGACCAGCAATAGTGTGGATGGAGAGTGATTAAACCATTCCATCATATGAGAACAGCCAGTTCCTAGTGGAATGAAGAATCAATCCTGAATGTTGTGTCTGTTATCCATTTCCCCCTACTTCCACGGCCTCAAAAAATAAACAGAGGGAATAACACAACCCATGTCATAACACTTGATGCAAGTTGTGTTTTGGTGTTTCTCCACTCTCATCAGACAATCAGATATAACAGATATGTCAGCCTTCAGTGATTATTCTACAAATATTTGTCATGAAATGTGTAGACTCACAATAATGTTGTATATTGACCTCCGACCCGGTCAAACATGCCATTCCAAAGATGGCGGAAGTTGCATATTCAGTTGGCCAGTTATGGGAAGAAATTGCGTAGGCGAGTTTGGCTGACAATATGGGACAGGGTTAAAATCCCATGGTACAGTCACAAACTGATGTACCAGAAGAGGGTGACCTGTGAACTGCATGACAGGTATTTCCGCTTGATGATGATCAAAACATGCCATTCCAAAGACGGCGGAAGTCGCGTATTCCATTGGCCAGTTATGGGAAGAGATTGAGTGGGCGTCGAACTCTTATATAATTCGGTGCACAGGAAGTTCAATCAGTTAAAGAGAAGATGCTGGATTGAGGAACATGTTCCAGAGAAGCTGGGCCCCCAGGCCCCTGGTTGAGCAGCCCTGGAGAACAAGAAAGAAATGCAATTATGGCCAATAGAGTGGGGGTCAATATGTTGCAGTTCTGTTCGGTCTCCAACTCCCTCTCACACACAAGCCTTTCAATAAAGTGAGAGGTATATTTTTCTAAAGAACTGTGTTGCTCGTCTTTATTGTGTTGTTGTGTTCTATATGTATATGTGTTTGTCTAGATGGTCATGGCTATACAACAATAATACTTACTGGCCTTAGGGTCCCAACTCATGTCCAGTTGGCAGACAAAAATAAA
Source organism: Sepioteuthis lessoniana (assembly GCA_963585895.1). Taxonomy (NCBI): domain Eukaryota; kingdom Metazoa; phylum Mollusca; class Cephalopoda; order Myopsida; family Loliginidae; genus Sepioteuthis; species Sepioteuthis lessoniana. The sequence continues at coordinate 69,832,896 of OY757930.1, read as the reverse complement.
ACAGGCTGTAACTCAATACAGACCCTGGGCTGTTATTAGATTGAAACTGGATATCTGTACACTAATATATTCACTCAGAGACCAGCAGCCAATCAGAACCCAGTGAATAGGCTGGCCCATGTGTGCTCAGTCATCATCATCATCATCATCATGTCATGCTGCTAGCATGGATTTCCCTGACTTTCTCTTGCCATTCTTCTCTATCATCCGTCAACTCCAGAAGGTCTAAACTACATCCTGTGTCCATACAGAGCTGTTGTAGATAAGTTCTAGTTCATCATCTAATACTTGTGCATCCGTATGAAAGGGTCCATAACAGAATGTCGCTTATGAGTTTGTCTTTACTCCTCCAGCAGTGTCTCACATATCTTGTTAGTCTTATTTTGATGGTTTTAGAGATGGGAGGTAGGTGGCCGTACAGAATATTCCAATGTGCCAAAAAATAACTCTTCTCCTTCCAGAGTTCAGTTTTAGGTCTTACTTAGCTAGTTACACAGCTGAGCGCTGACTCTCACAATTTGCCAAACTTCATAGAATGATTGATATGATATTTTCTTGGGATAAAACAAAAATATCCTTATTCCAAGTGGTTTAATAATAACTTTAAAAATATCCTAAGGGATAATTTTAATACAAATGCCACTCTGTTGGTAAGAGTTTAGAAAATGCTGAGTGTAAGACCCCCCCCGACTCAAAAGAGGCATTGTACATATGACACTTAACAGCATCTGGTACTACCACTTCCAATAGTAAAATAACTTGTAATGTTTGTCAATACTAAAATCATTCACAGTGTATTCCTCTTGTAAAATCATTTGCAATGCATTTCTATAATCAAATCCTTTCAATGTATTCCCACAGTAAAATCATATACAATGCAATGCATTTCTATGCTAAAATGATTTATATCATAATCATTTATATGTATTTCTACAGAAAATCATTCACTATGAATTTCTATATTAAAACTATTTACAATGAATTCCAATAGTAAAATTGTTTGCAATGCATTTCTATAGTAAAACCATTCTTGCAGTAAAATCATTTTCAGTGAATTTCAATACTAACATCATTCACAATGTATTCCTATACTAAAATCCTTGGTTATGCATTTCTATACATAAAACATTCACAATATTTTCTCATGGTAAAAAAAATTTGCAGTGCATTTCTGTATTAGAATTATTCACAATGCATTCTTATAATAAAATCATGAATAATAATTAATCAAATTTTTGCAAATTCTGTTTTTTTTAATCTTGAATTAAACTGAATAAGATAATCTGTAGAAGGTGAAGGTAGTAAAATCTATGACTGTCATGTAATGATTGACATGATATTTCATCAAGATAACATAATACAAAAATATCCTTATTCCAAGTGGTTGAATAATTTTCAAGCCAACTAATAATTTAGAACCAACACTGTATGTCTCTTGAATTGAACAGACTCTGCAATTTATCCCTGACTGTTGGTGAGGGTCAGAATATGCTGACATTATCCCCTGTAGAGAGAAGGACCCCCAAACCCAAAAGAGACATCCTGGATAGGACACTAAACTGCATCTATTATTCCCAGGTCTTTTCTTACTACTTTGAGTAAGAAAAGACCTGGGAATAATAGCAATGAATGGGGTATTCCACACTTCTTGGAAATCCAATATAGAAGTCTTGCAACTGAATGTAGTTTAATGTCATAACCAGATACCCCTTTCAGGAAAAGTATGACGCTATAGTAAAATAATAACACCTAATATCTATTTTAATTGTATGTCCGTCCACAAGAAATAAAAAATTCTGGTATTTTTACTTTAGAAAAAAATTATCTTTTTATAAAAAAATTTAAGGGTGTGTTTATTTATTTTTAGGGGTGTGCTTATTTATAAGCAATACTGTAAATAGATGTGTATAAAATCATGTATTCTTAGAGTAAAATTATTTGCAATGCATTTCTATAAAAAAATCATTCACAATGCATTTCTATATTAAAATCATTTGTTATACATTATATTAAAGTTATTTGCAATGCACTTTTATTGTAAATAATACCTAATATCTGTTTTGACTATATTTTTCCACTAGAAATAATAAAATTCTGATATCTGTGGGTTTTTCCATAAAAAATTGTTAGGGGTGTACTTATTTATAAGTCGTACTGCAGGTAGATAGGTAGGTAGATGTGTATGAAATTATCTCTAATGTATTTCTATACTAAAATCATCTAAAATCACTTTGGTTTGGTTTCTTTGTTTTATGACAAATCAACCTTTGTAGGTTATTTAATGCCAAAGCTATTCTCCTAGAAGAACAGTAGTAGTACTATTTAACCCATAGCTGGGAGGATAAGGGGGTTCATACCTTTCCCAAGAGTATTTGCCTAAAACTGAACATGATAGCACAACTGGAGTATGAACTCACTTACCATGATTCCGCAGTCCATCACTTTAACCATTACACCACAAGGGCACCCCTACAAAATCACTTAGAATATATTCCTAAACTAGAGTCATTTGCAAGGCAATCTTATAGTAAACTAATGAATAATACCTAATAATATCTGTTTTGATAGTATTTTTTTCAACTAGTAATAATAAAATCATAATGTATTTGGTTTAGAAGATAACTAACTTATTATAAATTAATTGGTTGGAGTGTACTTATAACACAATAATGTTGATAGATAGATAGATAGATTGACAGTCGTGTATAAAATGATCTTCAAAGCATTCCTACTATTAAAAAACTTGCAATGTATTTCTACACTAAAATCATTCCTAATTCATTTCTACACTAAAATCATTCCTAATGCATTTCTACACTAAAATCATTCCTAATGCATTTCTACACTAAAATCATTCCTTATACATTTCTACACTAAAATCATTCCTAATGCATTTCTACACTAAAATCATTCCTAATACATTTCTACACTAAAATCATTCCTAATGCAATTCTACACTAAAATCATTCCTAATGCATTTCTACACTAAAATCATTCCTTATACATTTCTACACTAAAATCATTCCTAATGCATTTCTACACTAAAATCATTCCTAATACATTTCTACACTAAAATCATTCCTGATGCAATTCTACACTAAAATCATTCCTAATTCATTTCTACACTAAAATCATTCCTTATACATTTCTCCACTAAAATCATTCCTAATGCATTTCTACACTAAAATCATTCCTAATGCATTTCTACACTAAAATCATTCCTAATACATTTCTACACTAAAATCATTCCTAATGCAATTCTACACTAAAATCATTCCTAATTCATTTCTACACTAAAATCATTCCTTATACATTTCTACACTAAAATCATTCCTAATGCATTTCTACATTAAAATCATTCCTTATACATTTCTACACTAAAATCATTCCTGATGCATTTCTACATTAAAACCATTCCTAATGCATTTCTACATTAAAATCATTCCTTATACATTTCTACACTAAAATCATTCCTAATGCATTTCTACATTAAAATCATTCCTTATACATTTCTACACTAAAATCATTCCTAATGCAATTCTACACTAAAATCATTCCTAATTCATTTCTACACTAAAATCATTCCTAATACATTTCTACACTATAATCATTCCTAATGCATTTCTACATTAAAATCATTCCTTATACATTTCTACACTAAAATCATTCCTAATGCAATTCTACACTAAAATCATTCCTAATTCATTTCTACACTAAAATCATTCCTAATACATTTCTACACTAAAATCATTCCTAATGCATTTCTACATTAAAATCATTCCTTATACATTTCTACACTAAAATCATTCCTAATGCATTTCTACACTAAAATCATTCCTAATTCATTTCTACACTAAAATCATTGGCAATTCACTCTTATAGTAAAATATTAAATAATACTTGATAATGTCTGATTTGATTATATACTCTTCAACTAAAATAATGAAATCCTTATATCTCTGGTTTAGAAGAAAATTAATTGTGTGGGGTGTACTTATTTATGGGCAATACCATAAGTGATTGATTTATTTAGAATCAGTATTGTATTGTGGAAAAAAATAAGTCTGGGTGAATTGAACTGTCTCTGCTGTTCCAGAAATAAAACAAGATTGAAATGTACTGAACTCAACTTTGATGATTCCTAAGGAGTAGAGACAGAGTGAATGTGCATTTCGGGCTTTCCTGGAATATTTTTGGTTTTGTTTTGAGTGTCTAGACTGGATATCGAATAACAGACATTTACTAATGTGAACATTAAATAGCTGAGGTCAATAACCAAGATATAAGAGGAGACATTTCTTGAAGAAGCACTCAAGTCCAACAATAATTCCTCCTTCTTGAGAGAATTACTTTCCTGTTGGTTTTAAAAGGAAGAAACAGAAGACAGAGAGAGAAGCAGGAAGTTGGGTAATTATGAAGACAATAAAAGACTGGCAAGAGAAACGGAGCAACTGTGATCTGCGATTGATTACAGGGAAAATTAATAAAAGATGAAAAATGTTTGTCGATATCTAAGAAGCTAGTCTTTGAATATTCTGTTTAATGTACTGGAATGGAGCAATTTATATTATTATTATTATTATTATTATTAGCATTCTTCAGAAAATCTGTTAAAACTAATCAAAATTCTTTTAATACTCAAGTTGACTGTTTACAAGAACATTTTTGTGCTCAGAGTTCAGTATTAATGCTTAATATAAACTAGCTAAATGCTTTCAAGAAAAAATTAGATATCTTTTTATTTAGAGCTTAAGTAACAATCTCTTTCTTTCTTATCTTCAATGCAAAAATCTACAGTCTGAGTATAAAAATTTGTTATAATAAATGCCCACTGTCTTTACAGCTACCTCAACACTCTTCTGCTAGGCTTCAGTGATTTTCTACTCTAAGAAAAAAATTGTATCTAGTGATAAGGGGAAAGATGATCGAGGTCCAAATTTTTATTTCCCTGTGAATTGTGGTATTCAAGTCAACTTAGCAAAAAAAAGTTGACCTCAAGATTTTAAACTCAGAATTTTGGGTTAAACCTATAACTGATGTATAGGTTGACCCCCAAACATACAATTGGTGATAACTCAACAAAGTTAAATGGTTTCAAGTATTGCTATGTATTGCTAACAATTCAATTAGACATCAATCATTTGTTTACACAGAGTTAAATGATCAAACAATTCTATTTAAAATAATTCAATTTAGCATACGTCATTTGTTTGCACTCAGTTTAAACGTCAGACAGTCCAATTTGACCCATAGATAGGACCCAGTCAGGTGTTAGCATTCCATCTAGAGTTGACATGAGAGTGATAGCAATGCAAATAACTTATGCTAAATTGAATTGTTTGAACTAGAACTACTTGATCATTTAACTGTGTGTAAAAAAATGACTGATATTTAATTGAATTCTTAGTGATACAAAGCAATACTTGGAACCATTTAACTTTGTTAACTTATATTAAATTGAATTGTTAGAAATAGAACTGTTGGGTCATTTAACTGTTTTTCTATAAATGTATTTACAAATTATATATTTAATATACAGGATTTGGCATTAAATAACCAACAATGGTTGATATACCATAAAACCAAACTAAAGGGATTTATAAATATAAACTAGTAAATTTATTCACCCTACCAAAATTTTATTTATCCCCAGACCACTTTGAGAAACCTTGTATTAGATGGATACTGTCAATAAATTTTGTGGTAGGGTTGTCATACCATATATTTCCTCTTCATGGCATCTTTAAGGGAAATTCTGGTTATTTGACAATGCCCACCACTCCTTTAAATAATATAATACAAATTAAACTGGGTTATTTTTCGGTGAAAATAAACAGGAGGCATTATTTTCAGAGCATCCTTCATATAAGTGAAAGTTCATTAAAAATGCTTGAATAATCATCTCTGTTAAAACAACTTTATTAGTTCAAACCTGCTGAAAAGATATGTCACAATACAGTTTGGGAGAGTCAAAGACAAAGAATGAATATCTTATTTTTTATCCAATGGAGTAAAAGATATTGACAAAAAGAAAGAAAGATGGAAGGGAATCAATCATTTTCTTGTATTCTACTTCTTTTTTTTTTTTTTTTTGGTAAATTTCTATATCACTATAAGAGCCAAATGCTATTACACTTCTGGGTACCTGGTGAAAATTCAGATAAGCAAATATATATATATAGATTGATAGATATGAACAGAGGTTGATAGATAGATGGGAAAAGATAAATAAATATAAAAATAGATGTGAACAGACTGAGATAGATAGATAGGTAGATAGATAGATAGATAGATAGATAGATACTGAAATAGATAGATCAGTAGATAGATAGATAGATACTGAAATAGATAGATAGATAGATAGATGTGAAAAGACCAAGATAAATAGATACAAACAACAGACTCATATAGATAGCTATGAACAGAGTTAGATAGATGAAAAAAGACCCAGATGAATGAATATAAAAATAGATGTGAACAGACTGAGATAAAGAGATATGCTGTTTTTCTTAATTTATGTCCCAAGGGAAATTTTATTAAAATGTCAAAAGATTCCTGCAACTTTGGACACTGAGATGGAAAAATAGTAAAAAGAGGTTTTTTATAAGTTGACAAAAAACAAAAGACTAAATAAAACCCAATGGTATTTTGGTAAAGACACAAAAGTATAAAAAAAATTCAATAAAGTGAAACCGTGGACTTTGTCAGTATGGTGTATCTCAAACAAAATTGGTGACATGCACCCAAGTCACTTTGTTAGACATTTTTGTTCTCTCTTTCATATATATATATATATATATATATATGTATATATATATATATATGAGAGTGTACTTTATTTAGAAATCTTTTTTCTGTAGCCAGAATAATAAAACAAAGGTGATAAGACTTTTTCCCCTGAAAAGCCAAGATATAACCATTATCTTTTAAGTAGAGAGGAAAGGGCAGAGACTTTGTCAGTAAGATTTATCTAGTAGATATGTTGCCTCTCTCTCTCTCTCTCTCTCTCTCTCTCTCTCTCTCTCTCTCTGATCTACCTCTCTATTCATGTCTTTCACTTTCTCTCTGTTGCATATTTCTTTCAAACCTCATATTTCTCTCTCTCTCTCTCTCTCTCTCTCATATCTTTCTATTTCTTATATATTTCTTTCTTTCTCTTTCATATCTCTCTCTCTCGTCTTTCTTTCTCAGATATATATATATATATATACATATATATATATATATATATACTCACACTCACATACATATCTCTGTGTGTATGTATGCATGTTTTATCTCGATATTCCATATGAGATACATTTATTCTTTGAAAATTTCTTTTTTGTAATGCTATGATCAGGATAACAAAACAAAGGTGATAAGCACAGTTTAATTCTTTTTCTTTTTTTCATCACTGGCAAAAAGGTATTTCTATTATTTTTCAAGTAAAGAGAAGAAAGATCAGAGACTGTGAAAGAGTAGCAGTGATGGTGAGATTGTTTGAAAAGCTATTTATTTTATTATTAGCTGTTTATATAACCAGCGATAACGCAGGTAGGATATTTAGTGCACAAAAACGTAGAAACTTTCAATCTTTCTCAAGACTGCATATCAGCTCCCAAAACTGGAATTTCAATTTGGGATGAACTGAACATAGTTACACATCACACCACTAGGTGTCATGAGTTAACACTATTCCAAGCCAATCTAAATATGTTGTGTGATTCTGGACTGACTGATTTTTTTTTTAGTATTTGTATGCCCCTTTTTTTTCTTTTAGTATTTGTATGCCCCTTTTTTTTCTTTTAGTATTTGCATGCCCTTTTTAAAAAAATGAAAGAAAGGAAGTTTTTTTGTTTTGGGGAAATGCTGCTACTGAAAGGAATGGAGTACTCTTGGGAAAAAAAAAACACAGTTTAATGGGAGCGCCATTCAAATTCTTAACTGTGAAGTATCAATTGAAGACCAACCTTTAATATGCTAAAATGGCAAAAATCTTCAATTATTTTGCCATGCAACATATATACACATATATAATTTAAAATGAACAGGTCCACAAGAGAATTTGTTTTTAGGCTATTGTTGAAGAGGAATAATAATCTAAAAGCAATTTCTCTTGTGGACCTATTCATTTTTGAATATTTAATTTTTTTCTCTAATTGGACCTATATATATATATGTTCAAACTGGAAATAACAGTGAGTTCAAGTCTCATTGAGTACCCCATTAACAAGGCCTTGTGCCACATATTTTCTTTGACGAAAGCAACAAGCTGGAAACATACACATATATAACATGTATGTAAGAACAAGATAAATAAATTCAAAAAATACAAATTTTTAAAAATATATTTTTATTCTTTCTTTGGACCTACAACAACCATCTTATATATATATATATCCGGACTATTTGCTAGGCATTTTATTGAGTTGATATACGTTTCTTAAAGAAAAGCTTTGAATTTCTTTGCTATGTGAGAAGATTTTTTATTATTTTGAAAAATGACTTCCTTATCGTCAAACATATTTTCTATTGACAGAATTAGAGAACTGTCCAAAATCTGAATGTACACTTCCGTATTGACTATTGAGGTAACAATTACCATTCCTCCATGTCCTTTATTTGGCATAGAACCCCATATCATAAACGACTGTTTAATGTGATGTGTTCAGTCTTCAGTTCTTGTCCCACACTTTTACTTCACATACTTTCGAAAAGTGCTGAGTCCATTTTTTTTGTCATTAAAAAAAGTTGGTGACCTTAGTCAAGGGTGACCCAAAGGCTCTCTTTTCAATAGTTACAACACTGAGGTGTAGGGGAGGGTGCTACTCTTTTCGCTGGACTGCTCCACTTTACCCTTGATCCTTACCTTATAATGCTGTGTGTTAAGCAAGGCAGCATAAAGTACCGTTTTTTTTAATCTTTGGTATGACTCAACCAAGGATTGAACCCCAGTCTCTCGGAGCATTGACAAACACTCTACTCATTAGGCCAATGGCACGGAAAAACTCACCCGGTCCAGACACCAGTAGGATTGACAGATCGATAGCTCTTTCTCGATTCGGTGGGTGGTACTATTTACCAACCCCTCCGCTCGGGCAGGATATGACACAAGGTCAATTTTTAAGCGGAGTTTAACAGGTTTGAATTCAGAGTTTTCCTTCTCCTAGACTAGTTGCCTAACCATGGCTGAAGAACCTAGTCTGTCCTACTATTTACCCATAGCTGGAGGGAGAATTATTGGATTCATACCTTTCCCAAGGGTATTAGTGCTATGTGAAATGCAATCAGTTTCGTCCAGGATTTGAACTCGTATTGCCGTGTTCATTTCCTACGGCGATAACGACTACACCACGGCCACGGTGGGTGGTGCTCCATGGCCGTTCTTAGTTGGTAGAGCGATCCGTCTGGTTGATTCTGATAATGAACAAGACTCCAGCCTGCTAACTAGTGCGCCAATGTGTGTGCGTTTTTTGTCATGAGTCATATAAAATTTGTTGAAATTCATTTTGGAAAGACAAAATCTACTAAAATCATTAGCTGTTGATCACCAGAGTGTGCTACATCACTAAAAGAAAAATTTAACATAACATTTACAACAAAGAATATATATATATATATTCTTTGTCGTAAATGTTATGTTAATATATATATATATTGAAGAGTGTACATTTAGACAGCAAGTTATTATTAAAGTAAGTTTTGTTAAAAACTATGGAACACTGTTTATAATTCTTAATTTTATTTTTTTAAGTGTCCTTGTTATTTTTCTTGTGTCGTCTTTAACAAAACTTGCTTGAATATATATATATATATATATATATATATCATCATCATCATGTCGCACTGGTAGCATGGATATCCCTGGCCCTCTCTCGCCACTCCTCCCTATCGTTCATCGCCCTAGGCAGGTCTTCAGGACAACATCCCGTATCCTCACATAGCTGCTGAATGTATGTTCGTGCTGGTCGTCCTGCTTTTGCACGGCCATGTGTGGGGGTCCATAAGAGTACATCATTTATGAGTTCGTCCCTGCTTCTCCAGCAGTGTCCTGCAGAGACATATGCATATATATATATATATATATATACACACACGACATGTATACATATTTATATACGCACATGACATAAATATATATATTTATATACACACACACACACAACTCAGATATTCATATGCTTGAACTTCAGAGGAGCTGGTATCAACACATCTTTGAGTGAATACATAACTGTTCTCAAAGCAATATTAAAGTCACCTGATTATTATATGGCAGACTTACTATGTTATGTGGATCAATCTGGGGCCCAATAACAAGTAAATATTTACTGATCCTGATCTTTTATTCAGCTGATAAGCATATAATTTTCCTCCAAGCACAATTTACTATATATATATATATATATATATATATATTCTGGTTTAAATTTAATTAATTATCCATTGGGTCTGAAGAAGTCCTGTATTAATTTTTTCTTCATGTTTTTGGTTCACACCAGAAACTGAAAATAAGGGACAGAAATAAATTTATAATCATGAATTAACCGGTCTTTGTTTTTTTTTTTTTTTTTTTTTTTTTTTCTTAAAGAAATATTGCTCTGTAATAAATTACATTGAGCTCTCTACCAGGAAAATTTAAATGTTCAGCACTTGAATGATTTTCTTGTCCTGAGGGAATTACTCCAAACTCTGTTTTAACCTGACCGAATATTACCTATATATATATATATGATATTTCAACTATAAAATAAAATAGTCAGACCAGCCAGCTGAGGCTGTAGAATACACTGACTGCATTTCTGCAGAGGAGTAAGACCAATGAGTATCCTGGATATGACATTAAACCATTTGATGTTGAGGCTCCAGCCTTGGAGCTTTGGGGAAAGTTGATTACCCTTTCATTGCCATTGCTCCCAGGTCCAATTTGGCCTCTGACCTGGAGTGATAGCACCTAATAGGGTCCTATCTATGGGTCAAAAAGAACAAACTGTATTCAAACAAATGACTGATGTTAAATTGTGACTGTTATATAGCAATACTCGAAACAATTTAACTGTGTGCAAAAAAAGAGCTTAGGCTCATTTAAGAATGTTACTTACAAAATGTGTTTACGAGTCATATATATATATCTAACATATATGTATAAACAGGATTTGGCATTAAATAACCAACAAGGGTTGAGATGCCTTTAAATCCAACTAAAGCAAACCAAAATAGTGTAAAACCTTGTGATTCAGAGTTTTGCAAGCTTGATCATCTGGTGAGTTTGTATCAATATGTCCAAAGTCCATTGAATTTGAATGAATACATAACTGTTTTCAATGCTGTATTTAAATCAAATGACTATTAAGGGATAAACTTATAAAGTTATATGGCTCAGTTTAATACTTGATTTCATGTAATGGTGCAAAATATTTGCATTAAGAATATTACTTAAAACCAAAGATTATTATTATTAATTGTTTAAATCATATAATTGTATGAAAACAAATGATAATCATAAAATAGGAATAATTACTTTAAAACATGTAATCTGTATAAATTCTTAGTATTAGATAGAAATACTTGAAACCACACAACTATGAGCAAATTATATTGGTTTAGTTTCATTTGGTTTTATGGCATATCAACTTTTGTAGGTTATTTTATGCCAAATCCTGTTTATACATATATATTAAATATATAGGATTAGTTTGGTTGGGTTTTATGGCAAATCAACCATTGTAGGTTATTTAATGCCAAATCCTCTTTATACATATATATTAGATATACATAATTTGTAAACAAATTTTGTTGTTAACATTTAAAATGAGCCTAAACTCCTTCTTTGCACACATTTAAGTGGTTTCAAGTATTTCTATCTAACATGAACAATTCCATTGACTATTAATTTTTTGTTTGCACAGAGTTAAATGATTATACACATATGACTTCTAATTGCATAGTTTGTTGGTCATTTCATTTTTAAATGATTTATCCGCAACAAGTGGTAGGCCAGTAAAATATGCAAGATCAAGTTTTAGTTGGGTGGTTTTTAGGGTTTTATGGTATATCAACCTTTGTAGGTTATTTAATGCCAAATCCATTTTTATACAAATAAACAGTTCTATTTCAAACAATTCAGTTTAGCATAAATACACAGTTTAATTGTCAAAAACATTTCTATTTCAGGCTATTTGGTTTAGTCAAACAGTTCTAATTCAAAGAATTCAGTTTAATATAAATATAGTTTTTGTCCCCACATAGTTAAATATCAAAACAGTTCTCTTTTGAATAATTCAATTTAGTGAAGAACAGTTTTAATGTCAAAAATAGTTCTATTTCAAGCAATTCAGTTTAGCATAAGTACACAGTTTACATGTCAAAATAGTTCTATTTCAAGTAATTCAGTTTAGCGTAAGTACACAGTTTACATGTCAAAACAGTCACATTTCAAATAATTTAGTCTAGCATAATTATGCAGATTAATTCTATCTAACCCATAGATAGAGCCCTATCAGGTGCTACCACTCTGGCCCAGAGTGGACCTGGGAGTGATGGCATTGAACAGGTGCTTTGCATTCCCCAAAGCTCCAGCATCACTGAAACCTCACCATGAGATTGTTTATTGTCATATCCAGGACACTCATTTGCTTACCCCTGTGCAGAGATGCAGTCAGTGTATTCTACAACCCCAGCCGACTCGGCAACTCAAGCTTTAGGAAACGTAAGACTTAGCATTAACTTAACATATTTATGAAGGTACCTCAGGTAGTATAATGAATTTGCTTCATATTATTGGGCTTATGATAAATGAAGCTGCCTTGTTAGCAAGGTTTAGAATATGATGATGACATCTTCTACAGAGGTGTAAGACCTCTTCTTCAAAAGGGCTGTCCTGGATATGACACTTAAAGGCATCAAATGTTTTGGAGCTCTGAGGGGTGTGGAGTACCTCTTCCTCCAAAGGGGCTGTCCTGGGTATAACACTAAAGCATCCAGTGTGGAGGCTCTAGTTTTGGAGCTCTGAGGAGGGTAGAGTACTCCTTCCTTATTCATTATTCCTGCAGTGTTAGTATCTGTTAGGGTCCCAATTTATGGGTCAAATAGATCCATATGAAAATAATTAGTATTGGATAGGAATACCTAATACCATATAACTCTGCAAATTATTTCTATTAGAAATACTTGATATCATAAGTAAAGTTGGCAACCATAGTCGAGGGTGACCTGAAGGCTCCTTTTTCAATAGCTACTACACCAAGGTGTAGGGGAGGGCGCTACTCCATTCTCTGGATTGTTCCACTTTACCCTTGATCCTTACCTTATAATGGTGAGTGTTAAGCAAGGCAGCATCAAGTACCATTTTTTGAGTCTTTGGTATGACTCAACCTGGGATTGAACCATGGTCTCCCAGACCATTGGTAAACACTCTACTCATTTGGCCAATGGTCCAGTTGATATCATAACTGAACACAAATAAATGATTATCGGCAAATAAAGTGTAATTTTTAAAAAATGCAATGGAACATTAAAAATACAATTTAATTAAAATCAAACATTTACAAATAAATCAAATTTCAGCTTTAAATCATCCATAAAAAGATAAGATGTTAACCAAATAAACCTAAACCAATCTTCTTTTGACATTTTGTAAAAATACTGTTTGTAATTGTAGTGATACTGGTAAATTAATCAGACAAATTTGTATGAGTGTAAGAGAGAGAGCTGATATAAGTCTCTCGCTGAGGATAACTATAAAGCTTGATTGGCAACTGATTAGTGTTAACTTTGCACATCACTGCAGTAAAGTTAGAATTATTGCTTCAAGTAACTATTCTTAATACAAATAATTTGCACACAGTTATATTATATCTAGTTGGCGACTTTAGTCGAGGGCGACCAAAAGGCTCCCTTTTCAATAGCTACTACACTGAGGTGTAGGGGAAGGCGCTACTCCATTCCCTGGATTGCTCCACTTTACTCTTGATCCTTGATCCTTACCTTATAATACTGAGTGCTAAGCAAGGTGGCATCAAGTACCATTTTTTGAGTCTTTGGTATGACTCAACCTGGTCTAATGAGTAGAGTGTTTGTCAATGGTCCGGGAGACTAGGATTCAAAATGGTACGAAACGCTGCCTTGCTTAACATCCAGCTTTATGAAGTAAGGAACAAGGGTAAAGTGGAGTAACCCGGGGAATGGAGTAGCACCCTCCCCTACACCTCAGTGTAGTAGCTATTGAAAAGGGAACCTTCTGGTCACCCTCGACTAAGGTTGACAACTTTACTTTTTTTACTTTTTATATTATAACTGTGTGCATACAAATAATTATAGACAAATAAAAAAGTCCAATTTTTAAAAAATATGTAATACAAGATTGAAAATATTGTTATGATTATAATCAAGCATTTAAAAATGAATCAAATTCAAGCCCTAAATAACCCATATGGATTTGACAAGCCATTAAACAAATAAAACCAAACCAAACCAACTCTCTCTTTTTCATTTCCTCTCCTCACATCTTTCTAGATGGAATCCTCATGTTGTAGTGGCTAATGTGTTATACAGCAACACTGTAGTGAGTTCAAACTCCAGTCATGCTGTTGCTTTCACTTTCAGACTAAAACCTTGAAAAAGGCAAGAACCTCCTTATCCCCTGAGCTATGGCTTAAATAGTACAACTATTGTTCTTCTACTAGGATGGCTTTGGTATTAAGTAACCCATAAAGTTTGATGCCATTAAATAAAGAAACCAAACCAAATTACATCTTTCCTTACATAATTGTTTTTCCTCTTTCTCAGCCACATTCACTTTCTCTGTTCACACTTTCTCTCATCTTCCTCTCTTTCTCTTCATTTTTCCCCTTGCTTGTCACCAATATTCTTATCTCTCTCTGTCTTCCAGATACTTCCTCTCATTAATCACTTTTCAAAACTGTTGAAACTCATCTATTTCACTCTACCTTGCTTTCTGTAAACTTGTCATTCTTTTATACACCTTCAGTTAACCTCCTCCTTTCTTAACCACCTACTCTTTCCTTTTTATCTTCTATTTCAACAAAAGTACTACTCCTACATCCCATTTTCTTGCCCCTTTTCTTTTGTTAGCATTCACTCTCTTTTTCTGCTTCAACTCCATTCTCTCTTACTGCTCATTTTATATTCTTCTTGCTTCTTAATTCTCCTTTTTTATTCTTCTTCTTGCCTGCATTCACTCTCTCCTTCTCTAATGCTTCTAATCAACCATTTCTTTTTTCAAAAATTGCCTTTCTCATAAACACTTTCATGTAATCTCCCACCTTCTAACTTCTTAACCTCCTCCTTCTATTTTTTAACCACTTTCCTCCTACCTTCTGCCTTACCACTCCTTATCCTATACCTCATTCCTTTACCCCCATTCTCCTTACTATTGTTGTTGTACCACTCCTACCACTACAACTACAACCAATAATAGTAATGATAGTAATAATAATAATTGGCCACTAATGATAAACTAAATGAAATAAAGGAAAAAAAACAAATTTTGTACTATTTTTGCATGTTTATAAAGATTACCATTCTGTTTTCCTTCCGTCCAAATCCGTGCTATTTCTCAATAAATCTGACACTAAACATGACATAATGGCAGGAAAAATCTGAAATCAAGTTTTTCTTCCTTTTTTTTTCCCCACCTGCATTTAATGTTTAGTCTTTAAATATTTAAATAGGTTTCTTTCCATATTTGAATGAGAATACATCTTTGCATATATGAGTGTGTGTGTGTGTGTGTGTGTGTGTGTGTGTGTGTGTGTGTGTGTGTGTGTGTGTGTGTGTACACTTATGACTTGTGCATACACATTTTCCAGTGTTTATCAATGGATCTAATCAATGTTAAGATGACATGTACAAATACAGCCAACAAAAAATTTTTTTTGAATGTTCACATCTATGTATCTACACATTTCCATCCATCTATCTCAGCCTGTTTCTATCAATCTGCTTATCTATCTCAACCTGTTCATTAACTATCTACCTATTTATCTATCTTAGCTTGTTCATATCTGTGTATTTGATACCATATAACTGTGCAAACAAATTATTATCTTTATTCAAAATGAATAGTTCCTTGAAACCGAATAACTGTGTATAAATTATTACAATTGAATAGGAATACTTCATACCATATAGATTTGTGCAAATCATTTGTATCAAATTTCAGCATTAATTAACCTATAAAGGGTTGATGAACAATTAAAAAGTAAACCAGCCGAACCTGGTGTAATATCCATTATTCAATTAAAATCTTTGTATACTGAGTTATTGATTTTGCTTTGGCTTAAAATTTTCATAACATGTTTTGTACCATAGCCAGATATGGCTATGCGAAATGGACATATAATGTTCATATATATATAACATAGAACATAGGAATCTCGAAACACGAAAATCACTTACGACTTTTCAGTTCAGGTACGAAACTTTTTATTACCTTTGAGTTTAAAGGTTTTTCGACATAAGGAGAGAGAAGCACAATCTTTCTATTCTGGCTTTTTCATCTGCCCCCCTCCATCTCGTGCGGTACCTGCCCAAGGCCTCTGCGAGCAAATGAAAGTCAACTGTCTCGTTCGGTGTCCAGTTCTCAATTCTTCTAACTTTCTTTAAATTCCCAAAATCCTCCACGTGCTTCTGGTGCATGACGTCATTCACACTCTGTAACCCATCTCGGGCTATTGTGACATCTCTGAGTGACACGTCTGCTCCACGCACACGTGTGAACACCTATGTTAATGTTGCACCTAAGTAACCCATGCACTGAGCTGAAAGGTTCTCAGCCTAACTAAACCCAAAGGCATGAAATGAAATCCCTCGGCCATTATATTACAGTTTCATTTGTACAATAGATAGTCACCATTGATTTAGAGACATTGACACTGCAGGACATTATATATATATACATTGTCACTCTCTCTCTCTCTCTCTCTATATATATATATATATATACAGAGAGAGAGAGAAAGAGAGTGACTGAGTGAGAGAGAGAAAGTAAACATATATATATATATATATATACACATATATATATATTAATTGAATTACCATGACTAGAAAATCCAGCAAGCACTCCATGTGACACGCATACACTGGAAAGCTGTTTCGACTTTATTAGGTCTCATCAGCAGTGTATACCGTGATCTTCACCATTAGAGATCGAACCACCAACCACAGAATACAGAGCTGAACAAGCGATGCCAAATTAGCTGCTTAACCTGATGTGTCTTGAAGGTACGTTTGATCCCTACAGAGGACACAGTATGCACTGCTGATGAGACTGAATAAGGTCGAAACAACTGTCCAGTGTTCCATATGTCTCACGAAGTGCTTGCTAGTCATGGTAATTCAATTAATATACAATTCCTCTATTCAAAATGTAAAATACATATGTATATTTATTTTATTGTATTGTATTAATTTAGAGGGCTATTGCAACGCGAAATAATAATTATTTGAGTCTAATTAATTTCTAAGTAAAAACTTCATCATCAGAGACTTTTTTAAATAAACATGATGATGGATGTTCAAATTTTTTGGGACGTTGTAAACATGGTGTCATGTGAGGTGTTAGAATGCTATGTTGAGTGTTGTGATTACAAAATACTTACATACATACATTGGGACTATATATATATATATATATATATATGGACCATATAAAATATACATATGTATTGGGACCATATATACATATGTATATATAAAGTGATCATATATACATATATGTATATGTAAAAACCAAAGACCGGTTAATTTAGGATTATAAATTTATAATCCTAAATTAACCGGTCTTTGGTTTTTTCTTAGAGAAATATTGCTCTGTAAAAAAATTACATTGAGCTCTCCAGCAGGAAAATTTAAATGTTCAGCTCCTGAATGATTTTCTTGTCCTGAAGGAATTACTCCCAACTCTGGTTTAACTGGACTGAATAATACTTATATGGATATGTATATATGAAGTGACCATATATATACATATATATGGTCACTATATATATATATATATATATATATATATATATATATATATATGATCACTCTTATTTCTCTTCTTTATTTTCCTCATATATTTTCCTGCAAATGATGTAAGTGATACAAGAGGATAATAACAGCGAGATACATCAAGTTTTCAGCAACAAATATTATTTTTCAACATAATCAACATCAAAGGTTACATATCTTCATCAGTGATAAACAATAGCTTGCATGATTGCATGCACAGAGTATGACAGATAAAATGATTGATAAAACAGTCTGAGACAGATATAACCATATCAAGATAGAGATGAATAGATTGAGCCAGATGGATAGATTTGATAAAAGCAGACTGAGATAGATGGATAGATAGAAAGGTAAGTATGTAGAAACAGAGGTAGATAGGTAGGAAATGCATGAGTGAGGTAGGCAGGTTTCATTTTGGTTTCTTTGTTTCGGGGCATTTTAACCCTGGGAAGGTTTTGTTTGGTTGGGTTTTATGGCATATCAACCATTGTAGGTTATTTAATGCCAAATCCTCTTTATACATAAATATTAAATATATAGGATTTGGTTTGGTGGGGTTTTAGGGCATATCAACCATTGTAGGTTATTTAATGCCAAATCCTCTTTATGCATAAATATTAAATATATAGGATTTGGTTTGGTTGGGTTTTAGGGCATATCAACCATTGTAGGTTATTTAATGCCAAATCCTCTTTATGCATAAATATTAAATATATAGGATTTGGTTTGGTTGAGTTTTAGGGCATATCAATCATTGCAGGTTATTTAATGTCAAATCCTCTTTATACATATATATTAAATATATAGGATTTGGTTCAGTTGGGTTTTATGGCATATCAACCATTGTAGGTTATTTAATGCCAAATCCTCTTTATACATAAATATTAAATATATACGATTTAGTTTGATTGGGTTTTATGGCATATCAACTAATGTAGGTTATTTAATGCCAAATCCTCTTTATACATAAATATTAAATATATAGGATTTGGTTCAGTTGGGTTTTAGGGCATATCAACCATTGTAGGTTATTTAATACCAAATCCTCTTTATGCATATATATTAAATATATAGGATTTGGTTCAGTTGGGTTTTAGGGCATATCAACCATTGTAGGTTATTTAATGACAAATCCTCTTTATGCACATATATTAAATATATAGGATTTGGTTCAGTTGGATTTTATGGCATATCAACCGTTGTAGGTTATTTAATACCAAATCCTATTTATACATATATAGTAAGTACATGGTTGGCAAACATTTTTTTAATAACATTTTTAAATGAGCCTGAGCTCATTTTTCAGTACACTGATGGTTTCACATATTACTATACAGCAGCCACAGTTTAACATGAGTCATTTGTTCACATACATAGTTTGTAGATAATTTCATTTTTAAATGAGAACTAATTTATCAGTTAAATGATTCCAAGAATTGCTATATATCACTAACCATTCAATTAAACATCAGCTGGCCCAGAAGGTAGAGTGTTCATGAATGGTCCAGGAGATCGGGGTTCAATCCCAGGTCGGATCATACCAAAGACTTTAAAAATGGTACTTGATACTTGGTACTTGAAACATGTTAAAAATAAGATTGAAAAGGACTCATTGGTCTAGTGGGGAGAGTGTTTGCCAATGGTCTGGGAGACCGGGGTTCAATCCCAGGTCGAGTCATACCAAAGACTTACAAAAAGTGTGGTACTTGATACCTCCTTGCTTAACACTCAGCATTATAAGATATGTATCAAGGGTAAAGTGGAGCAATTCAGGGAAAGGAGTAGCACCCTTCCCTACAACTCAGTGTAGTAGCTATTGAAAAGGGAGCCTTCAGGTCACCCTCGACTACAGTCGCCATCTTTACTTACTTACTTATTTGTTTACACACAGAAAAATGGGCCAAGTGTTCTATTTCAAACAATTCAATTTAATGTAAGTTTTTTTTTTGCATAGTTTAACAAACAGTTTTATTTAACCCGTAGATTTGACCCTATCAGGATTTGACTCCTGGTCAGAGTGGACCAGGGAGTAATAGCAATGAAGGGGTACTCCATATTCCCCAAAACTCCGGGGCTCGAGCCTCACCATTAGATGGTTTAATGTCATATACAGGATATTCGTTGGAGAGAGTCTTACTCCTCTGCAGAGATGCAGTTGGTGTGTTCTACTGTCCCAGCTGACTGGGCTATCTAGATAGATACGTAGCAAAAAACTGTTGCGGTAAATATATAGGTAGCAAAAAACTATTGAGGTAAATATATAGGTAACAAAAAACTGTTGCGGTAAATATATAGGTAGCAAAAAACTATTGAGGTAAATATATAGGTAACAAAAAACTGTTGAGGTAAATATATAGGTAGCAAAAAACTATTGAGGTAAATATATAGGTAACAAAAAACTGTTGAGGTAAATATATAGGTAGCAACTAACTAAGGTCAAGTCGAAACGCTACTGCATAGTTTGGAATGAGCCGCCACAGGCATTGACCTCCATGTCAATGCACACAAAACTGAATATATGTGCTATAATCAAACAGGCGACATCTTCACACGAGACGGAACCTCTCTGAAACTGGTAGACAAATTCACCTACCTAGGAAGCAGTGTCTCATCGACCGAAAAAGAAATTGACACATAGCTAACGAAGGCATGGACAGCTATTGATAGGCTATCGATCATATGGAAATCAGACCTGACCGATAAAATGAAACAGTTTCTTCCAGGCAGCGGTCATATCAATACTGCTGTATGGATGTACTACTTGGACGCTAACTAAACGGCTGGAGAAGAAGCTAGACGGCAATTACACAAGAATGTTGTGAGCAATATTGAACAAGTCCTGGCGGCAACACCCCACAAGGCACCAACTATACGGCCATCTGGCTCCCATCATGAAAACTATCGAAATTAGACAAACCAGACATGCAGGTCACTGCTGGAGAAGCAGGGACAAGTTCATAAGTGATGTACTCCTACGGACTCCCACATATGGCCAGGCAAAAGCAGGACGAACAGCTATAACATACATACAGCAGCTATGTGAGGATACGGGATGTAGCCCTGAAGACCTGCCAGAGGAGATGAACGATACGGAGAAGTGGCAAGAGAGGGTCAGGGATATCCATGCTTGCGGCACAACATGATGATGATGATGAAGAGACTGAGGTTTAGTTTAGTTTCTTCGTTTAATGGCATATCAACCTTTGTGGGTTATTTACTATCATTATTAATTTATTTCATTTCTTGTTGAAGAACTATTGTGGTACTTTTTAATTCATAGCTGGGTTTGACTGAGATAGATAGACATAAAGACATATTTTGATAGATAATAAGGACAAGATAGTGTGATAAATATATAGACAGACTCTTCTTTATTTAAATCATAAAAAAACAGCAAAGAACTAAGGTAGATAGATAGGTAGCAACAAAACAAGATAGATAAATTGTAGAAATGAACTGGGTGGAAGGTTAGAAAAAATCTGAGATAGATAAATAGAAAAAGTCTGGGGTAGATAGCCAGAAATGAACTAAGGTTGATAGATCGGTAGCTAAAGACTGAGGTAAATAAATAGTTAGAAATCAACTGAGGTAGATAGGTAAGAAAAGTCTGAGATAGATAGATAGATAGATAGATAGATAGATAGATAGATATGTAGCAACTGAACTAGATAGATAGATAGATAGATAGATAGATAGGAACAGACAGGTACATATATATATAGAAATTGATGTAGATAGGTTTGGAACAACAGACTGAGATAGGTTTTGGTTTCTTTGTTTAATGGTAGATCAACCTTTGTGGATTATTTAATGCCAAAGTCATCCTTGTAGAAGAACAGTGGTAATACTATTAAGCCATTGCAGAGATAGAGAGATAGATAGATAGATAGATAGATATGAACAGAATGATATAGATAGATAGATATGAACAGGATGAGATAGATAGATAGATAGATAGATAGATAGATAGATAGATAGATAGATAGATTTCTTTATTCAAATCATAAAAGACAGGAAAGAACTGCCATTCCAATTCTGTTTGTAATGTGTTTAAAGATTAAGAATCTGTTGATAATGACACATTCATTTGAAAATGAAGATGTTGTTTTTTTCATCCTTTGGCAAGGATTACATAAAGAAGGACAGATTAGGTGGAAAGTGGTTTGTTTTTTATTATAAAGATGATAATGTGCTTAGATTAGGTGAATAAGGGAGTCAAAAAAAGATGCACAGCATTCTGAAAATGAGGCTGCCATTTAAAAATGGAAAGTTTTCTTTCAGTCAAAAGAAAAAAACAAAAAACTAAGCAGAAGATAAAGAGACATCCATTTGCTCAACTTCTCAGACAATCTAACTCTGCCCACACAATCCACATCAGCCATTATGATGGATTAGAAAAATGGAAATATGATCAGAATTTTGATCTTTTTTATTTGCTTATTGTGGTTTATATCAGTTATGTCAAGAAATATGAGGCGTACATTCAAAATAGTGAAGCAAAATCTCAGAGAATAAAATATTTATGTTTTTTATCATCATCCTCCCTACCAGCCACCAGTACCAGAAATACATGTTCAAGCCCAGGTAAAAACCAAGACCCTAATGCTGATATTCAAGGTAGACTGGCATCTTCCACTTGATTTTCTTTCTGAAATATTCTGCCCATTTGAATTTGTGCAGGACTGAGAGAATAAATAAATTATGACTTTCTATATTCAAATTTTAACGCCCATGTTAAAATTTCATGAGAGGTGACCTTTGTAGCTATATTCCAGATAGAGTCACGGGCCTTTACAATCTTATTTGGGAAAAAGGCGCTGTCCTCCAGTAATTTCAAGATGCAACAATAATCTATCTCGACAAACACAGGAGTCACATGCAAGTGTGACAACCACAGAGGTACTTGTATATCCCAGCTTTTTGTGGCTGGCACACTACTCGCGTGTGTAATTCTTGATAGATTCAGCTGTGTCCTAATTGACTTTGTGCTACCAGAAACACAGTGTGGTTTTTGGTTGGGGTGGGTAACAGATGATATGATATTCTGTCTTTGACAGATCCAAGAGAAGGATAGAGAGCATAACAGAGTGCTGTACATCACATTTGTGGATCTTGCCTAAGCATTTAATACCAAGTCACATGTTACCCTTTGGAGAATCCTGGGTAAGACTGGTATTCCGGAAAAAATGTTGAATATCAGCATATCGTTTCATTAAGGAATGTAGCTATTGGTTCAGGCAGTTAATAAAAAAATCAGACCTTTTTGATGTCAAATGGAACAAAGCAGGATTGTACTCTTATCCCCCTTTTTTTGTTCTCTATTTCTCTATCGTGCTTGAGAAAGCATCTCAGATCCTAAGTTTTGGTTTTGATGTTGAGTTTTCTTCAAGTAGAGTTGTAGCTGATCAGCAGAGTTTTAATGCTATGACATTGACAAAACTACAGTTGGTTTGGTTGGTTGATTTCTTGATTTAATGGCCTATCAACCTTTGTAGGTTATTTACTGCCAAAGCCATCCTTCTAGAAGATAAGTTTTTGTACTATTTAACCCGTAGCTGGGAGGATAAGGGGGTTTATACCTTTCCCAAAAGTATTTGTCCAAAAGTGAGTGTAATAGCACAACTGGAGTTTGAACTTGCTTACAACAATTTCACAGTCCATTGCTTTATTACCCCCCCCCAAGAAAAACCCTACAGTTTGCCCATGATCTTCCTTTTTGCAGATAATTGTGTATGTCTCACACATAGTTCTAGAAATGCATAAGAAATCTTTGGTTGTTTTTCTAATGTCTCGAAAAACTTTGGCCTCACAATCAATTAAGAAAAAACTAAGCTACTCTATCAGCCAAGACATCATGACCCAAATATGAATTAACTAATCTTCTCTATAGACGACTAGTCCCTAAGAATAATGAATGTTTTCAAATACTTTAAATTCACTGTCATAAACAATGCAGGAATTAATGTTTCTCTCAAAGTTAAGACAGACATTTATAAATCCATCATCCTCAACTCTCTCCTCTCTGGCAACAAGTCTTGGACACTTTGCTGCAAGCATATAAATGAACTTGATATGTTCCATTTGAACTGTTTATGATAAATGTTTTGGAATGAAGTGGAATGACAAAATCAGAAACAGTGGTATCCTTAGGAATTGCAACATTTCGTGCATGTAAATATTCCTAATTAAAATTCAAAAGAGGTGAGTAGGTCATCTAAATGGCTGGATAACAAATGTATTTCCTATCAAAGTCGGATGCAGAGGTTTTATTGCCAACTCAACCTCCGTTTTCTTGACTAATCTTGGACTTCCTCCATCAGAAAAGAGGAAATACATGGAAAAGATCCAAGATGAGGCTCTATCTGCATCAGCGTGGATATGGCAATCCTATAGAGTGACAACAATCTGACAAAGTCTGGTAGTGTCGTGAGATACTGCTGGGGCGCTCTGGGCTAGTGATAATGATGCTTCGGCCCTGAAACTATGCCTGGACCCCAAGTCATCATCTGATGAAGGCTTTGTTAGAAGCAATGCTGTTATACAAACATCAGTTGTTGTATGATACCTAATGTGAATGAAGGATAAAAGATTTCTAAAACAAATATTCTGTGGCCAACTTAAGAACAGTCCCCATTCTATGGGTTGTCCTCTATTTTGGTTAAAGATAAACTCAATGATAACCTGAAGCAATGCAATTTTGACACTTGGGAAAAACTGGCAGAAAACCAACTTGCATGGTGCAGAGATTCTTTCATAAAAACCGCTGGAACACTGAGATCAATTACATTCAAAGATGAAACTCTAACATCATATTCCTGTAGCAAATGGACATCAGTACCATTATGGAGACTTTTTTGCTATCAGAATGGTGGATCTAGTTAATTATGAAAAAGTGCAAGGCAGATGAATTCAGTTAGGATGGTTTGGTTACTAACTAATTTATTTGCACACAGTTAACTGGTTTCAAGTATTGTTATTTAACACTAACAATTCAATTTAACATCAGTCTTTTACTTGCACATAGTTAAATAGTTAAACAGTTCTATTTGACCAATAAATCTAATTCTAACAGGTAATAACAGGTACTACCACTCTGGGTTAGAGTGGACCTGGGAGTAATAACAATGAACCTGTTCTCAACATTCTCCAAAGCTTCAGGATTGAGACCTCACCATCATATGATTTAGTGTTATATCCAGGACACACGTTGGTTGTGATGGGGGTCTTATCTCTCAGTAGAGAGGCAGTTGGCATATTCTACAGCTCCAGCCAACTGGGTCAATAGATGAAGTTACTGAATTCTGAAACAACTCTTTTGATATGATGAGAAGCTGACTTGTCATACTTTTATTTATATCCTTCAAATCCTTGAATCTCTTACTCTTGAGATAAATTTCAAGTCTGAGAAATCATTGGCTGGGTCTGGTGAGTATGGAGGACACAGCTCTTGTGCAAACCTGTGCTTGGTCAAAACCTGCTGTTCAGAAAGTATTGAGACGGACTTCATATTTTTTATCCAATTGGAACAGACAAAGTAGTCAAGATGTCTAGTCATTTATTTTTTTTTTATTAACAAGTTGCCCATTGTGTTATATAGTCATCTATTTCTCTTCATGTCGTCCTTCATCTAGCCATCTTTTCTCCCTTGTACAAGGGTTCAATTCTTCTTGTGACTCCACCTTCTTCCTCCCTGAGATATTCTTTCATTGAGAAGAATTAATACAAAGTCTTCTTGTGTGCACAAAAAACTTTTATTCAACTTCAGATATCATTTCCAGAGTCTGAGAGACAGTAAATATTCTCAGATGTCCAGAACTCTTCTGAGTATCCTGGCTGATTTGAGTTGTGGTCTGGATGGTTTTAATTCTTCATTGAATTTCTAGTTCATCTTATCTCTTTTCCAATTACTTGAAGATTGTTCCAAGAGCTCCAACTTCAAATGGTATCACTGTCACTTTCATGTTCTGCAACTGGATGTTAGCCTGACGGCTGCTGCCAAGACAATGAATAAAATGTGTCTTTGCGCAAGAGGCTCAGCGCAGGGCTTCCGTGTGTGAATGCAAGAAATCAATTTTCATTTACAAAATACCCTTTTTCAGCCAATCATAAATCTTCCCCCTTAAAAAATTTCCCAGAACCGACTTAATCCAAAGGATAGCTATTTAAGCAGCGAAGATCTGCAAAGGCGTCAGACTGACCAGAAGGGTGGAAGGAAAGAACACACTATGGCCATAAAAAATCATCTGAACACCCACCTGCTGTGACAACTGCTGACTTAGCTACGACACCACCCCATCCACGACTACTATCACTACCGAGATCATCTGATCCTATTTACCAACCCCTCCGCTCGGGCAGGATATGACACAAGGTCAATTTTTAAGCGGAGTTTAACAGGTTTGAATTCAGAGTTTTCCTTCTCCTAGACTAGTTGCTTCACCAAGGCTGAAGAACACAGTCTGTCCTACTATTTTACCCATAGCTGGAGGGAGAATAATTGGATTCATACCTTTCCCAAGGGTATTAGTGCTATGTGAAATGCAATGAATCTCATCCAGGATTTGAACTCGTGACACCGTGTCCATTCCCTATGACAATAACCATTACACCGAGATCATCTGATACCCTTACCACCCTTATACCACCATACCAACCAAATGAGTTTCTAAGAACTTATAACATACATGACTGTACTGAAACTCTGGTTTCACACACACACCTTGATTCACTCCTTCACTTGATATTGTACGCTAGAATTTTGTACAGTTGATTCTTCGCCTCATTGCCGTGTTTTTCCTTTGGTTAATATAATTGTTTAAAAATTTTCAACCTGTGTTTGTCTTTTCCTTGCCACCATACACTAAATATATCACTATGCAGATGTTTTCATTTGATATTTTCTTTAAAGCTTCAGTCACTATACATTTTGATTGAACTTTGTATTTTAAATTTGTAATTGATGAAAATGTAGAGGATTAAGTGCATTGACATAGTAAAAGATCATCTTTAAAAAACAACATCCGTGAGGTAAAATAATAACTATTTTTTTATTATTAGGTCATGAAGTTATTGGCACAAGGCCTCTTTTATTAAGCACTTTGAAATAAACAAAATTCCCAGCAATGACTTGTGGTCACTCTGTAATACTATGACTCAAATAATCCATCCAAGTATTTTTTAAAAAAATATTTTCCCTGACCTGGAAAATGATGGCATGAAAAAAATATTAAACAAAAACTAAGAAGAACTAAAAAAAAAATTTAAAAAATTGATGTACAATTCTGGAAAATATTGGATGAAAAATTTCCATGGATTTTCTTTTCTTTTCAAAAGTCTTTACACTTAAAGTAAATTCAAGGTTTAATTTCTAATTTTTCTTCTTCCTCTTCTTCAAAATATTAACTTCAGATTCCAATTTCCACACAAAAAAGCATATTTGTCTGATCAATGATCATTGATTTGGTCTTTTGTCAACGGTTTACTCATCCCCAAACCTTCAAACCTAAAATTTGTTCCTGGAGATTAAACAAATTTACAAAGCAGGGTAATTCCAACTACAACATGTCCATTTATCAGAACGAACAGATGTCTTGTAAAAAGGCTAAAGGAAAATTCTTTTATTCCCAAAATTATATCATATGGATTTATTTTCAGGATATTGTTATTTTATTGAGCTCTATGCATGTACAAGGGTCACTCAATTCTTTGGTTTATAGCAAAACTTTTTTTCTCTCATTTAAATATTTCATTCAAGGCTATTCAAAATGGCTGCAAATAAAACAGAGTGGTTCAGGTTTGAACAGAATTCAGTCATCAAATTTTTTGTGGCTGAGAAGTGCAAACTATGAGAAAATTTACAGTAGAATTTGTGATATATATGGAGAAGCCTATTTTAATTGAAAAAAACTATCTTTACAAATGGGCTAAACGTGGGTTTACAACTATATGTCTGTGTTGAAAAGACAGTCCAGGGAGTGGAAACACACTGACTCTCTGGTAAAGAAAAAGTTCCAAACACAGCAGTCAGTAATGAAGGTCATGCTGAGAGTGTTTCTGGGACCTGAAAGGACCCATCACTATTGGTCTCCTTGAAAAAGGTACAATAGTGAATAATGTTTCCAACAGCCGACTCCTTAGGTAAAATCTACCTTATTTATTGAATGACTCTTAGACTTAAACATTTGTTTCAAAATGCCATCTGGTTATTCGAAATTATAATAGTTAATTATTACTTAATTAGCACTTAACGCATATTCTAAGATGGTTGTTATAAAAAATCAAGAATGCTGTGACTTCTATGAAAGTTTAGGATAATAAATCATATTTAAAAGGATATTTCGTTTGTTTTTATTGATTATTCTGAAGAGGATTATTCTGGTCACTGAGTGAAATCAGATAAAATAGGGTTCATATCTTTTAATAAAATGGCATCATCTCCTCATTAAATAGCAAGCATCTGAAATTTGTACACCAGTTCATATATCTCGGTAGCAATATCTCATCTACTGAAAGTGATGTCAGTGTACCTTTAGACAAAGCATGGAATGCTATTAACAGGTTATTGACCATATGGAAATCTGACCTATTTGATAAAATAAGACAGGAATTCTTCCAAACTATAGCCATGTCAGTACTACTGTATGGCTGAATACTTGGATTCTGAAGAAATGCATAAAGAAAAACTTGACAAGAACAACACAAGAATGTTGTGTACAGTTTGGAATAAATCCTGGAAGCAGCCTCTCACAAAACAGCAGCTGTACGGCCACTTACCTCCCATTACACAAACTATCTAAATAAGATGAACAAGACATTTTGGACAATCTCATGAATGATGTTCTTCAATAAACTCCTAAACAGGGACGCAACAGTGTTGGCTCACCAGCAAAAACTTACATTGACCAGCTCTGTGTGGATACTGGATGCTGTCTAGGGAACCTACCTAGGGGGATGGCTGATAGGGACAGACAGTAAGAGAAAAACAAGATAATCCATGTCATCTGCATGACATGATGATGAACTATGAAATGCTAATTAGTATCCTTCACTCTTTTCTAAATAGAAGCATAGATATCATCATGGACTGTTATTACAATGGGAATCAAATAGAAAAAGAAAAGAGCGAAGAATATGACAGATAATAAGAGAAGAAAGAAAATGAAAAAGAAATAAGAGAAAAAGATAAAGAAAAAAAGAATGATAAAGAAAAAATTTAAGAGAAAGAAAAAAGAAGGAGAAAAATAAATAAAGGAAGAAAAAAGAGGGAGATAGAAAAGAAGATAAGAGAAAATGAATGAAGAAAAAAGAAAGAGAAGAAAGAAAAAGAAACAAGAGAGGGGGAGAAAGAACAAACATGCCAGAAAAAAGAAAAGAAAAAATGTAATAGAAAAACAGAGAAAGAAAAAACAAAATAAAAAGAAGAAAAATGATAGAAATGATTAAAAAATACTGAGAAAAATTAGTAAAAAATCAACAACAAAAGAATTAACAAAAGAGGAAGAAAAGAAAGGGAAAAAAGAAACAAGAAAGGAAGAAAACAGAAGATGAAAGTAAAAGAGAAAAAAGAAAGAGATGAGAGAAAGAAAAGGAAACAAAGGAAATGGAAGGAGAAAGAAAAGGAAACGAGAGAAGAAGAAAGAACAAATAAACCAGAGTAAGGGAGGGAAAAAATAAAAACAAGAACTGAATAGAAAAAAAGAAAGAAAAGATTGAAAAGAAGAAGAAAGAAGTAGATGATTACAAAATAAAAACAAAAATAAAAAATAAGAAGAAAACAAAAAACAAAAACAAACTAAAAAGTATTTAAAGGAAAAAATAAAAACAAACATGGAAATTACTGGAAAAGAAAAAAAAAATATAAAGAAAAAAGAAAACAAAAACTCAAAAAGGGAAAAACAAATATTTGAAATGAAAGAAAAAATAAAAATAAAAAATAAATATCTGAAATAAAAGAAAAAAAACAAACCAAAAAGATTAAAACAAAGAAAATTTTTCAAAATTAACTTGCAACAAAGAAAAAAAAAAAAGAACAAAAGAAAAGGAAAACTAAAGAATTACGGGGGGAAAAAAGAAATAACGGAAGCTGTGAATATTAACCCATTAAAAACAGGAAAGACATCTTCTGTGAAACAAAAACAAATATGTCTACCATAGAGCAACATCTCATCTTGCTGATCTTGTATGCTTACTGAGTCCCAGTAGACAAACTTTAACTTAGAGCCTGCCGAAGCTCATGTCATGCAATTAGGAAAACAAAAAGTGCTGACAGAAAAAAAAAAAGATTTAATATCTTAAACGAACACTTTATAAAGCTGTACACAGCCTGGGGTATTTGGAGGAGGGGTTAGAATGCATCAGTGTCACACCCAATAATATCTTAGATGGAAATAACATCCAAAAATGGTTTAGCAGATTCAAATGAAAAAAGCGATTTTGTCAACGCCTGAAGTTTTCTTTGAGTAGGAAATGAATTGAAGCAAGCATATAAGAATTTGAACAAAGAAATAGAATAAATATTTGTCATAATGAATTCAAAATTACATATTTCAGTAGAGAGTAGTTATTTACTATTTACAAGGCTCGAAGTATAGGACACCCAGTGAAGCTCAAACTCATTAATAATGGTCTGCAAGTCTAACCAAGCTTGCTAACCAGTACACCATGCAAAGCAGCCATTTTGGCAAAAAGTAACACTATTAGTCTTTTAGTTCTGTGAAACTGAGTTTAGTCTTGCGTGTACAGACAAATCTTGCTAATTCCATTCATTATCATCTATCAGTTGTTTCTATAATCAGGTAATGTTTTAAAGTTTTGGAAATGAAGCAATAAGAAGCAAATTGTCTTATGAGAAGTGCTATATATATATATACATATATATATATGTGTGTGTATATACATAGAGAATGATATCTTGTTCTGATGATTGTCTACGTGCCCGTGGTGTAATGGTTATCATCGTAGGAAATGGACATGGTGAAATGAGTTCAAATACTGGACGAGACTGATTTCCTTTCACATAGCACTAATACCCTTGGGAAAGGTATGAATCCAATTATTCTCCTCTAGCTATGGGTAAATAGTAGGGCAGACTAGGTTCTTCAGCCTTGGTGAGGCAACTAGTCTAAGAGAAGGAAAACTCTGAATTCAAACCTGTTAAACTCCGCTTAAAAAATTGACCTTGTATCATATCCTGCCCGAGCGGAGGGGTTGGGTAAATATGGTCTAGGTGAGAAGTGAGAAACTCACATTCACCAAGTATTATTAACCCTGCATCTACACTATCAAAACTCAGATCTATATGTATGTATGCGTGTATGTATGTAAAAATATTCAGAGTGAAAGATACTGTTCCTGACTATGCGTCTCATATACAATGGGTAGCATGATTGTCAACTGATTGTATGCAAAACTCATTCATGGGCAATATTCAAAATGGCAAACATTAATATTTGGCATTTTATATTGGCTCAGCTTCATAAAAACATTGCGTGCTTTAACAAATTCTTTTTCTTACACATTTTAGTAATCATTTGCTCAAAACGTTTATAATATATATATATATATATATATATATATATACCTTGTTCAATACTGCTTGCAACATTCTTGTGTAATTGCTGTCTAGCTTCTTCTCCAGCTGTTTAATTAGTGTCCAAGTAGTGCATCCATACAGCAGTATCGATATGATTGCTGCCTATTAGAAACTGTGTTTCATTTTATCACTCAGGTCTGATTTCCATATGATCGATAACCTATCAATAGCTGTCAATGCCTTCATTAGCCATGTGTCAATGTCTTTTTTCAGTTGATAAGACACTGCTTCCTAGGTAAGTGAATTTGTCTACCAGTTTCAGAGAGGTTCCATCTAGTGTGGAAATGTCGCCTGTTTGATTATAGCACATATATTCAGTATTGTGTGCATTGACATGGAGGCTAATGCCTGCAGTGGCTCGTTCCAAACTATGCAGTAGCGTTTCGGCCTGGTTGGGTGTATTTGCCAGTATCGCTAGATCATCAGCGTAGTTGGCGTAGTTGGCGTCAGTAATTGTTTTTGTGGGGTACCTTCTGCTTCTATTCTTTGTCAGCTCAAAACTGTTTTCTCTGATTTTATCAATCGATGTTCTAAGCATGTAGTCTAGACAGATGATAAAGAGGTATGGTGCTAGCATGTCCCCTTGTAGTACTCCTGCTATTGAACAAGTCCTGGTGGCAACACCCCACAAGGCACCAACTATACGGCCACCTGCCTCCCATTACGAAAACTATCCAAGTCAGATGAACCAGACATGTAGGACACTGCTGGAGAAGCAGGGACGAGCTCATAAGTGATGTACTCCTATAGACCCCTCCACATATGGCCAAGCAAAAGCAGGATGACCAGCTCGAACATACATACAGCAGCAATGTGAGGATACAGGATGTAGGCCTGAAGACCAGCTGGATGCAGTGAACGATAGGGAGAAGTGGTGAGAGAGGGTCAGCGATATCTGTGCTAGTGGCATGACATGGTGATGATGATATTTACCTACTCAGTGTATTGAGCACTCTAATGTTTCAGCTTAGGTAATTCTGTCGGTTTTTTTCCTTCTTTTGACTAGGCATTGCAGTCCTGGTTGATTATTTTCAAGCAGTACAAATATTCTTTGTCATTTCTTTTTTTATTGAATTTTTTCCCCAGACATTTGTTTGTATAATATCCTTTTATTTACAAATTATATCATCTGTTTTTTTTTCACCCCATCAGAATTATAGAATAGGTATAAAAATTATATATATATATATATATATATATATGTATGTAAAAATGTTCATAGAGTTAAATATTGCACGATTTCAAATTTCATGTACAATGGGTGGCATGATTCAACTGTACATGAAGCTCTAACAACTTGTTTAAATAAAGTTACCAAGCTATTCACTTACAAATTACATAAACAGGATTTTGCATTAAATAACCCACAAGAGTTGGTATGTCATAAAACAACAATCAATCAATAACATGGTTAAACTGAACATGAGTTGCATATTTTCCACACAGGAATGTCGTTAAGTAAAGGGTAGGTTCCATATTGAGATTAGTTAATGGAAAACCAAATCCCAACAGAGAGGTGATCATTTTTTACGTTTTCAAATGGCACCAGTAATTCTGATATCTGAACTTTTTAGCATCTGTTCTTTCATGAAGTCATGAGTTCCAGTCACCTGACCTGACCTTTATAATTCATATTTACCAACATTGTTGCAAACAAGGTTTTCTTTATCCCAAGAATACAAATATTTCTTGTAGCCTTTCTTTTAAAGGGAAGCTTGTATAGGGATCTTTTTTTTCTCATGTATATACAGCAAAGGCCAAAACATCCATATTTTTTATTGTTGGGAAGTGCACTTGACTTAACAGAGAACATGCAAAGAAATGGACTAAATGAGCAGAGTTCAAATCCTAGACGAGGTAGTCAGTATTTCACTTTACACTCATACCCTTGGGAAAGGCATGAATCTATCTC
The DNA here is from genome assembly GCA_963585895.1 of Sepioteuthis lessoniana. Taxonomy (NCBI): domain Eukaryota; kingdom Metazoa; phylum Mollusca; class Cephalopoda; order Myopsida; family Loliginidae; genus Sepioteuthis; species Sepioteuthis lessoniana. Next base: position 69,799,396 of record OY757930.1, on the reverse strand, counting down.
TTCTCTTCACCAGCTATGTGTAAATTGTGGGACAGACAGAGTTCTTTAGCCATGTTTAGGGCACAGGTTGAAGTGAAAGAGAAAAATCAGCAGTATTCTGCTGAAAATGTATTTTCTATCACATCCTTAGCATAATGGTTATCAATTGTAAGAAATGGAATCAGCAACCCAATTTCAAATCCTGGACATGGCACTTTGTACTATCATCATCAACATCCATTCATGGTCAGAGCACAGAATCTCTTGACTCTCTCTCTCTCTCTCTCTTTCTCTTTTTATCTGTTTCTATCATTCATCACCCCTGACAGGTCCTTTAGATTGCATCCAGTGCCTGTACAGAGCTGAAAGATTTAAGTCTGTGTTGGTCAGTCAGAACTGAAGAGTCTACATGTAGAAGTCCATAAAAGACCTGAATTAATCTCTTCTCGCTCAGCTATCAATAATATATATGTATATGTATGTGTATATATATATATATATATATGTGTGTGTGTGTGTGTGAGTATATATATGTGTGTCTATGTATATATATATATATATATATATATATATGTAAATATATATATGTATATATATATATATAAATATATATATATATATATATGTGTACACACACACATATATATATATATAGATATAGATATATATATATATGTGTGTGTGTATATATATATATATATATATATATATATATATATATATATATGGATAAGACAGATCAGACAGGGGCCTTTATCACTGGCAAGGCAGCCCATCTAATAAAGAAAGACTGTATAGTGAGATAAGTTTAAAATGTAAATAAAAAAGCAACATGATTCTTCTTCAAAATTCAATTTCACTGTAAGAAAGAATAATATTTGTCCTTTTCTTTTATAATTATACTGTTGAAATGCTTATTTTCATTAGTTACACATTCCTGAATCCTCACCCTGAAGTTCTGCATTGCTTGTCTAATCATTGCCTATGATATTGTGGCAATTTTATGCTGAATAAAATCTTTCAGTTTATCATTTATCTATAAAAAATAGAACTTCTCATTTCTTAGCATGATGTAACACAAATTTTGTTTCTGAATTGTATGTATAATTTTTCTAACTATTTATATTGTAAAAGTAAAAAAAAAATGGCAATTGTTTTGTTCAAACTTTGTGCACTGGATAACACTCTATAACAATCATTTGCAGTCAACAATTTCCAGATTTGAGCCTTCCGGTATCCCCAGAGAAAGTAATCTCAAGACAGTAGATCTGGGGAGTGAGCCAGTCATGGCATGTCACCACATCATGAAATTTTTACTAATCAAATTAATGCTCTGAGCAATCCATATATATATATATATATATATATATATATATATATATATATAGGTATTATTCAGTCCAGTTAAACCAGAGTTGGGAGTAGTAGTAGCATTCTGTTTCAAAAGCCTGATTTAATTAGTATTCAAATCTTTTTAAGTGCAATATATTTTCTAATTAATACACACACACTCCCTCACACACACATATATATATATTTAACTTTCTCCTCTACCTCTCTCTATTTCTTTTTCTTTGCTTTTATATTTTCTTTATTATGTAGCTGTTTGGAAGAATTATGACTAGAAGTATGATAGAAAAACCATTAAAAGTGAGTATATATATATATATATATATATATATATATATACTCATTTTCCATATGAAAGAGAAATAGCTAAAGTTAAGATTTTATATTAAGAGAAAAACTGTACATTAAAATATAATTACAACTCAAGTATTCAAATGGTTTCTTGCCTGATAAGATCAAAGAATTACATTGGAATTGTTTGTAAACATTAAAGGATCTTAACTATGAACATTTCATCTTGGAGGTGTATTTTTTCCAGGAAGGAGAAAGATTTCTTCTGATTTAGTTTTTTTTTTTTTTTTCATGAAATCATAAACAGCCTAAGTGATGTTTTTAATTTATATTTTTCATTTCCCAAACAGAATTATGAACAATTAACATCAAAGGTCAAAGGGTAAAATTCACTTCCTCAGGAAACTACACCCGGAAGTTTCTATCAACGGTTTTTTTTCTTCTCTCTTTCTTTTTCTTTCCAATTTCATTTTCATTTGAAATTCTTGAAAGACAAACTTTTTCATGCAAACTTATTCTCAGATGAATTTTTTAGCATTTGTTTTTCAAATTATTCCAAGTCCATTTTAACAGCAATGGCTACTATTAAATCTCTTTTTTCAAAAAAGTGTTATTTCATCTTTGATGTTGTGTGAATTGTTTGCAAGGAGAAGGTCATTTTTGTATATCTTAACTTCATAATTCATCATCCTTTATCTTATAAAACCTAGCAAATTTGCCATGCAAAGTGAGGTTTTGTGCTTGGCCCTGCAGGCAGCATGTTCATTTGATGACAGGTTCACTACACTCACACCATTGGCTGCTTTGCAAATGGCTCAATGCACTCACAACCACATAATACTATATTATCATACAATACAAGTATTATTATCTGTAGAATAAACAAAGAACTATAGAAGGCAACAACACAACAGCAATAATAGTGATAATAACAGCAACACTTACCAGAGGTCCAGACTACTCATAAGACTAACAGCTTACTGGACAGGGTTGGTATTTAGGGGATGCGTGACTGTAGCATTGGTTGACGGGATTGTTGGTCCTAGTGTTGGACTTGGTATTGGGGTTGGTGCAGGCTTGAGCTTGCACTTTTTGAGGAAGCGACGGTTCCTAAGTGTGATTCTTCCGGAGCCATCAACTCTGATTTTGTATTGACGCTCAGGTAGAGTGGAGATTATCTTTCCTGTGGTGTTCCACCGGCGATTAAGTGGGTTTTGAATGGACACTGTGTCACCGGCTTGTAATGGGCATAGGTGGTGAGTATGTCTGTAGTATCTTTCTACCAACTTGGCGCTGCGAACAGGATCCGACCTGACTGACTGGGAGAGCATATTTACCAATGCAGGCATAACCATGGCCTCTGCAAGGATCTATGCGCAGACATTTTCAAGTGAGGGCATCACAAGGGACACTATGCATATGCTGGACCGGACGATGCTCAAGGAGGCTGGGTATAAAAAGCATGGGAGACGTACTCATCATACTAAAGTTGGCCAAAGAAAATCCGGCGTCACCAACTACTCATGTAAAACCGACCGCCAAGCCTCCTCAACTTAACTCAGAAATGACACCACAGAAGTTCGGAAGTTTAAGATAGATTGGGGATGTATTCACAAAGATGACCAACCTTCTGACACACAGATGAACATCCAACTATACAACTGCGCCGAAGAAACTGTCCAGTAAGCTGTTAGTCTTATGAGTAGTCTGGACCTCTGGTAAGTGTTGCTGTTATTATCACTATTATTGCTGTTGTGTTGTTGCCTTCTATAGTTCTTTGTTTATTCTACATTATCATTATTATTTGTGCTAGGCCCAGCAAGTGACTTGTTTGCTTCACAATAGGTTCACTATTCTCACATCCTGTAGCTGCTTTGCAAAGGGCTCAATGTACTTGCTTTGCAAAGGGCTCAATGTACTTGCTTTGCAAAGGGCTCAATGTACCTGCTTTGCATTGGGCTCAATGTACTTGCTTTGCAAAGGGCTCAATGTACTTGCTTTGCAAAGGGCTCAATGTACTTGCTTTGCAAAGGGCTCAATGTACTTGCTTTGCATTGGGCTCAATGTACTTGCTTTGCATTGGGCTCAATGTACTTGCAACCTCACTATACAATAGTATAATACTATACAAGTATTATAATCATATTATACAAGTACTATTATTATTACTCATGCTAGGCCCTTTTAATGCTTGTTTGCTTCATGACTGGCTCACTGTGCTCACACCCTTTCAAAGGCTAACTGCACTCACTATACAATGTTATTCTAAATGATACAATTATTACTACTATTACTATTACTTCCACTACAACTATTACAACTAATCATGCTAGACCATGCGAGTGGCTTGCTTGCTTCACAACCAGGCTGACCATGTTCATACAGTTGGCCGCTTTGGAAAGAGCTCACTGCACTTGGAACCTCACTATATAATATTTGAAATGTCATCATATAATTTCATTGACATATTCTCCTCACAAAATGTGGAAAAGCATGCCTGGTATTATCTACAGTCAAAAGAATTCAGGTTTCTTTCCTATATTCAATTTATATGAAATAATCGTTTTACTATATCACTTTACAAATTTGCATCATATACTGAATAGTACCTAATACCTACCGGGCTATTGGTCTAATTAGTAGCGTGTTCGCCAATGGTCCAGAAGACCAGGGTTCAATCCTAGGTTGAGTCATACCAAAGACACAAAAAAATGGTACTTGATGCCACGTTGCTTAACACTCCGCATTATAAGGTAAGCTTCAAGGGTAAAGTGGAGCAATCCAGGGAAGGAGTAGTGATCTCCCCTACAGCTTGGTGTAGTAGCTATTGAAAGGGAGCCTTCAGATCATCCTTGACTAAGGTTGTCAACTTTACTTTTACTTTACCTAATACCTATTCTTACCCTTACCCTAATACTGTTTCTAGCTTTTTCTACAAATGTTTCATGTAGTGCAACCATACGGTAGTACTAACATGAGTCAACTTGGAAGAATTCTCATATTATCTAATCTGAAATATCTGATTTCCATTTGATTTACAGTCTGTCAGTAGCAATCCATGCCTTTCCTTTATGTACATATATCACTTTTCATTTTGAGCAGCACCCCACCAAACAGCATCTATACGACCACTTACCTCCCATTCATAAACCATCTAAGTAAGATAGAGATGACACATTGGATACTGCTGGAAAAGCAGAGATGAATCCAAAGTGAGGTTTTCCTGTGGACTCATAAGCATGGACACACCAGTGTTGGCTGACCAGCAAAAACGTACATTCATCAACTCTTTGTGGACAATCAATGTCACATAGAGGACCCTACCAGACGTGATGGCTGATAGGGATGGATAGTGAGAGTGAGTCAAGAGATCTACGCTATCAGGATGACTTGATGATAATGATGATTAGCGTTAACTTCTTACCTGGTATCAAATAATACCTTTTACATATCACTCTTTACCTTTTACTTTCATCATTTATCCGTTCACTGTATAATGACTGGGAAAGTAATAGAAAAAAATACAAAATTCCACCTGCTGCAGTAAGCTTATATATATATTAATATATATTATATATATATATATATATATATATATGTATATTTAGGCAGCATTTCTTCGTTAATGCAAATTTCATTAAACATAATAGACATTTTATGTCTACATATTTTCTTCTGGATCCGTTCGAATTCTCGTATTACTTTTATCGTATTCTGGGAGAATTGATTTATGTATTGACCATAGTTGTATGTATCCCTAGTACTTTCTGCTGACTTTGGGCCATCATCAGGGGAGGATCTATTACAAAAGTGATGTAACTTTTGTTTTAGCATATTACTACTGTGTAAGGGCGTCTTTGCCGTTGAAGATTATGGCGTTTGCTTTTAAATGTAATTTTTAAATGTAAGAATTGTGGGAATTCGAACGGATCTAGAAGAAAATATGTAGACATAAAATGTCTATTATGTTTAATGAAATTTGCATATATATATATATATATATATATATATATATTCTAATTATGCTATATATAACACTGATTTTTACTCGAGTGCATTTTTTAAGAACTGTCAACTATTTTCGAACCTGTATTCATATTATTTTCTATAGCAATCATTTATTGTAATTTATCAATATTACCTGTGTATTTTGGCTCAAATAAGTTTAAATTGAGTATGACCCTGAATTGGGTCAAGTGGTGAGGCTCCAGTTCTGGAGCTCTAGGGAGTGCTATTACTCTTAGGTTCAACTCTAATTTAGAGTAGTTGTACCTGTTAGGTTTCCATCTGAGGATCAAACAAATACTGGAAAATTATTAATATTAGATAGGAATACCTGAAAGCATATAACTGTGCAAATTAATTGTATCAAATGGGAGTGGATGCAAAATAATGATTATAGACAAATGAAAAATGTGTAATTTTAAAAAAATGTTTGCAACTGAATGTTGAAAATAATTAAGAATATAATCAAACATTTACAAATGAATCAAGTTTTGGGTTTAGAAATAAGGACAAATTCATAAGCAATGTACTTCTATGGACCCCTTCACAGGGACGAGCAAGTGTTGGGCGACCTGGTAGAACCTATCTACAACAGCTATGTGCTGATACAGGATGTAGCCTGGAAGATCTACCAGGAGTGATGAATGATAGGGACGAGTGGTGAGAGAGGGTCAGAGAAATCTATGCTAGCAGTATATGATGCTGTTGAATAATCCAAACTAGATTTAAACATCTATTTAGGATTTTGCAGTTTAATTTTCTATCTGTGTATGTATGTGTGTGTGTGTGTGTGTGTGTGTGTGTGTGTATATATAGCACATTATAAAAGTAAAATAAAGTTGGCGACCATAGTCGAGGGTGACCTGAAGGTTCCCTTTTTGAAAGCTATCAAACCAAGGTGTGGGGTAGGGCACTACTCCTTTCCCAGGATTGCCCCACTTTAAACTTGATCCATACCATATAATGCTGAGTGTTTAGTAAAGAGGCATCAAGTAGCATTTTTTGAGTCTTTGGTATGACTTGACCTGGAATTAAACCCAGATTTACCTAGGCTGATATGCCATAAAACAAAGCCAAACCAAACAATCTACTAAAAATTTTCTCACTTAAAGGATAAAGCGATTTCCAATCCAATTATTCCTCATGAAGTCAGAGCAATATGAAAGGCAATGGCAAAGTACTGTAGAACTTCAGGGTGAGGTTTCAAGAATGTACAACTTCTGAGGGTAAGTGTTTGAATGATATTTTAATGGATATTCTTATTGATATTTTAATGATATTTTAATGAATATTTTATTAATATTCAAATCAATATTTCATTAATATTTTAATGATATTTAATGAATATTTGATTAATATTTTAATGATATTTTAATGAATATTTTATTGATATTTTAATGATATTCTAATGAATATACTAATAATATTTTAATGATATTTTAAGGAATATTTTATTAATATTTTAATGATATTTAGTGAATATTTCATTAATATTTTAATGATATTTAATGAATATATTATTAATATTTTAATGATATTTTAATGAACATTTTATTGATATCTTAATAATATTTTAATAAATATTTTATTGATATTTTAATGATATCTTAAAAAACAAAATATGACAAATACATAACAGAATGGCAAATTATTGTTCTTTTTTTTATTGAAAAATGAAATTTTGAATAGGATCAATGTTGTCTATTTTATCTATGTTCCAAACAGAAGAGATCATTCTACTGGACCCTGTTTTTATAGACACATCTCCGCAGAGCATTCTTAGAGTAATTGCACAACTGTCGTGCAAGATAGACATAAACTAAAAGAACATCTAATAAACCTCCCATTTGGACTACAGCAGAAACGTAATGGTTGTAATGATAATGACTAAAAAAAAAAAAAAATGCTTCAATAAGGATCACATGTAACATTAAGAAGAGAAAGATAATGGGAAAAAAATGGTTGGGTCAGAAACAGGAATGTCACGAGAGTATAGACATGAAAATCGATTCAATACAGCCTTCTTCTTTTTATTAGAATGGACCTTGTAGACAAGGTGAGAACAAAAGGATCATGATAAATTACATGTTTTGGTCATGGAAAGGTTGATTATACACAGGTGCATTCATGAAGATTTCATCTTTAGGACAGACATGTCAAGACTTGATTGAAAATGTATGACTAGATTTATAACGAGCATATGAATAGATGTTTATGCTACACAATTATAATAGATTTTCTGTACAGAATGAAGTTTGTATGCACGGTTCAGGAAATTTTGCTGTTTTAACATCCTACCCGGAAAACATTTTGTCTAATTGAACATGAAATGCAGATATCGAATGATTGGTTGGTTTTAACAGCATATCAACCTGTCTAGGTTTATTTTATGCCTAGAGGTTAGAGAATTACATTCATTGAAGGTATTCTATTTACATTTTTTATGGAGATTTTTCTTGACATTGATTGATTGATTTTAATGGCATATCAACCCCTCTAGGATTATTTTATGCCTAAAGGTGAGGGAAATGTGCATTGAATGTCTATATTCACATTTTTTGTGGAGATGTTTCTTAAGATTGATTGATTGATTTTAACAGCATATCAACCTGTCTGGGGCTTGTTTATGTCTAGACGTTAGGGAATTGCACTCAGTGAATGTTCATATTTACATTTTTGGGTAGTTGTTTCTTAAGAGTTGAATGATGCATTATCACAAAATTTAAGAAGGTTTAGTAAACTAAGATGCATTTTTGTTGCAGCATCTCACACATATACCTACACATATGCACAAACACACACACATACACACATATGTATATATATATATATATATATATATATACATGCACACATACCAACACTAATATATATGTGTACATACATACATACAAACACAGAGACATATATAAATATATATATTATTGTGTATATAGGAAGAAGTACTTCTTTGATGCATGCTAAGTTAATGTCAATGAACAAGGAAAGTGTCTCATTTTCTAGTAACTTTTTTATATGAGCATAGCTAAAATTTTTTTGGGGGGAAAAAAATAGGGGAAAAAAAATCAATGAAAATTATTTCAAAAAATAGTAATTTCCTTCTTGGTTATGTGAGGAATTTTTCAGCACTCCTTGTAGTTAATAATAAAAATTATATTGATCCAGAATGTAATGATTGGTTTGGTATGGTTTCTTTGTTTTATGGCATATCAACTCTATTTAGGTTATTTAATGCCAAAGCCATTGTCCTAGAAGAACAGTAGTGGTACTATTTAACCCATAGCTGGGAGGATAAGGGGCTTCATACCTTTCCCAAGGGTATTTGCCCGAAAGTGAACGTAATAGCGCGACTGGAGTACGAACTCGCGTACTACGATTCCGCAGTCCAACGCTACCTCGGGTGGTGTAATGGTTAGCAAGGTAGACTAGCAAACCTACACGAGTGAGTTCGATTCTCATTGGGTGCCCAATTCATGCAGCCTTGTGCTACATCTAAGCAAAAGCTTGGTAAATTACCACCACGAGGACCCCACCCTCAGAATGTAATGATAAAATAATGATAATAAGATAATGGTAAATAAGATTAGTAAAACTAATTATAATAGTAATAACACTGAGTGTATTGCGGTAGAATCTAATAAGATGGACGAATACAATAATGAAATAATCATAATAATGAAGAACGTATTGATCCGAAGCATTGATAAAAAAGCAATCATATTAATATTGAATGAAATGTAATAAAATAATTGTGATCCTGAAAATACTTAATTTTTAAAAAGTTTCCGAAAGGACTCAATAAATGGATAAACTCATTTGGATGGATTTATAGATCGACTCACAGTAAATCCCAATTTGGATGGATAAGGAATTATTAACAAGCCAAGCTATTTGTTATAAAATCTATAGTAATTATACAATCTAAATATTTGTTTTTGCTTAGCAGTCAGAGCTGATAATCTATGTGATAAGATCAGTATTAGGATTAACTGTATCCAAAGGCTCAACTTTCTACATTTTTTTTTGTTTATCTGTTAAAGTAAACAAAATTAGAACTTGATCAAAAGTAGAATAATAATTATATTTAACAGCATAAAAATGCACTTTTTTAATAAAAATATCTTTTAAAATTTCCCTGCATCTTATACCCTATTAGTAGGTTTGAAATTTGTGATAGTCGGACAAAATTAGCCCCCTGGCAACTCCTATTAGTCTCCAATGAAAAGCCATCAGGTAAAGATGATTTGATTGCCCAGTCGGCTGGGGCTGTAGAATACACCGACTGCTTCTCTGCAGAGGGGTAAGATCCCCCAACAAGTGTCCTAGTATATGACACTAAACAATCTGATGGTGAGGTTCCAGCAATGCTGGAGTTTTGGGGAATGCGGAGTACGCCTTTATTGCCATCACTCCCAGGTCCATTCTGGCCCGGAGTGGTAGCACCAGATAGGGCCCTATCTATGGGTTAAATAGAACTAACGGCATACTTATGCTAAACTGAATTATTTGATTAAACTGAATAGCTTGAAATAGAAATGTTTTTGACAATTAAACCATGCTTACATTTAAACTGCGTGCTTATGCTTAACTGAATTATTTAAAATAGAACTGTTTTTTGACATTAAAACTGTATTTACACTTAACTGAATTGATACATATAACTGCTTGAATAGTTTGAAATAGAAATGTTTTTGACAATTAAACTGTGTACTTATGCTAAATGGAATTGTTTTAAATAGAACAGATTATTTACATAAAAATGGATTTGGCGTTAAATAACCAACAAAGGTTGATATGCCATAAAAACCACCAAACCAAACCAAAGATGATTTGAAAAACTCATGATAACAATAATACTTAATGAATAGTCAGATATTATCAAGCTTTTGGAGATTGTTCCAAAAGTTGCCAGAAATAGTTTTAGCATCACCTTCATGATCCACAGTCTCCTCAGCTCTCTGGCAAGGTCCAGGTATTAGCTCAGGTTTTAACCTTCTTTCACCTTTACTCTGTGGTCTGCTGGTACAGCAAAAGCCGTAAGACGAAAAGTTCTTTTTTTCTTATTAATCAAAACAAGGTTTGGCCTTCTATTCTGGATCAAAAAATCAGTTTGTATCTCAAAGTCCAAGGGAATTTTATGTGTACCCTTTTTTAGGAAAGATTCTGCTCTGTATATGCACTATTTGTTAGTATGAGGCTATTTGATGTTGGTTTGGTTTCTTTGTTTAAGGCATATCAACCTTTGTAGGTTATTTAATGTCAAAGCTATTCTCCTAGAAGAACAGTAGTGGTACTATTTAACCCATAGCTGGGAGGATAAGGGGATTCATACCTTTCCCTAGGGTATTGGCCCAAAAGTGAACATAATAGTGCGACTGGAGTACGAACTCGCTTACTACGATTCCGCAGTCCATCACTTTAACCATTACACCATGAGGACCCCCGTGAGGCTATTTGAGTTTCATGTAGCTCTAATACCCTTGTTCAGCTATGGGTAAATAGTAGGGCAGACTAGTCTCTTTAATCTTGGTATGGCAACCAGTCTAGGAGAAGGAAAAACTTAATTCAAACCTGTAAAACTCTGCTTAAAAATTGACCTTGTGTTGCATCCAGCTCATGCGGAGAGGTTAGTAAAGACATATACCATTTGTTAGTATGGGGAAATTTCAGTTTTTTTGCACAATTCCTGGGGTAAGCTTAGTAAATTAGTATGTTCTCACATAAATTTACTTCGGTCTTATCCCTGTATTTATTGCCACAATAAAAAAAATGAGACAGATAAATTTCTACACAGTTTCTATCTTAAAATACCTATTGTAGGGCAAGTTTACTACTAGTATTATTTAGCGTGACAAAAATACAGAAAAACGCGTTTGGTCTTTCAAAAAACTTATTTTGGCCAAACTTAAAATTATACCAACTAAAAAGCATAACTCAAAATATCTTTTTATTACTTATTGCAAATATATAGACATGCCACTTGTCCAGGCGTGGTAAAAATATTTCTCACCTGCTTTGATATAACTGAGACTGATACAGAAAGCCCACTTGCAGGAAATTGCTAGCACTGTTCAAAGAGTCTAATATCCATCCTTGTTGATCTTTTGATTAGATTTTAATTAGAAGCATCAGAATTTTCTTCATTAACAAAGCAACAATATTGGTACGTAGAATCCTTGATATTGTTTATGGACTGTGTTAGCAAGACTGCAGGCGCCATATCTGTCTATGTAAACAAATTAAAATATTCTCAAGGACAATAGAAGGAAACTCTCAAAGCAGAGAGACCAAAATGGTAATTCCATTGTGTTGTGGACAAAAGTAGCTTAAACTGTTGTTGCATCGTGAGACGGATTGATGATAAATATAGAGTAAATATGCAACCTAGATATATAAGTGGAGTAATGGTTATCTATACAGAAAATGAACTGGACAACCTGAGTTCAAATGCTTAGGTGAGCCAGAATTGATACAGATGTGTTGATACTGACTCATTTAAGGTAAATATAAGTGAAAATATTCTAATATTTCTTTGCATATTTTTGCAGAGAGCACTATGAAGATTTTATTGATGAAAAATACTTTTAGCATTAATTTTTAATCATAATTCCACACACAAATGATTTTATTCAACTGATATGTTGTTATTTTTTTATAAATAAAGAATGAAAGGAATGCTAAGCAACATATTTGTTGGTAATATTTGATGATAAGACAAGAAAATAAGCTAAACCTTGTAAATATTTTTATGTTTATTTATAACATTCTCATATAGTGTTGAAATTCTGTTGTATATTGTACTTTCACTTGAATGTTGTTTACATGTGTCAAATTATGCGTTGAGATGAATCTGACTTGAGTATGAGAAAGAGAAGATTATATGCGCATCGGGGCATTCCACGATGCACAGGTGGTTGAGTCCATTCCCTAGGCAGTAATTGGTTGCCAGGCCAGGAGTGGCTATGCTAGCGTGCATATATACTGGCCCACTCATTGACATAGCGGCGTCTGTATTGAGTAACAGCCCACTTTATTTTTGTCTACCAGCAGGACATTAGCTGGGCTGCTGAGCCAGTAAGTTGGCAACTCCCTTTTTGATAACTACTACACCCATGTTTGGGGGGGTCTACTCCTTTCCCTGGATTGCTCCACTTTACCCTTGATCCCTACATTTTATTGCTGAGTGTTACGTGGGTAGGCATCAGGTACCATTTTTCGAGTTTTTGGTATGATTTGTCCTGGGATTGAACCCAGTCTCCTGGACCACTGGTAAAACTCTAACCATCATGTCAATGTCTGGTAATAAGTGTTGTAATTATTTTATCCGTGGTGCAGCGGATAGAGGTGTTGAGTCTCTACGGTTCCAGTGACCATTGTCAGAAGATAGAAGGTTTCAATTCCTACCCAAGCCGGCCAGAGGTTTACTTGGTCAAAAACATGCTGCGATAGACAACAACTATAGAAGGCAGTAATTACTGGGGATATGGTTACAAGACTCAGCATTCCTATCTGAAGGTCGCAATTAATCAACTGAAGAAGGCCAGAGGTGAAATTTGGCTTAAACATTGTGAAGAAGCAACAAAAAAAAAAACTACCAAGATGAGGACAAAAAGTCTGCAATAAATAAAAAAATTAATTCTCAGATTACATTTTGAGTTTTTTCTTTGCGCACAGTCCTATCAAATTGTGCAGTGGCTTGAAGAATTTTATTTGGGGAGTTTTTTGATAAAGTGACATCACTGACTTATAGATATGCATATTTGCACACACACACACGCATGTGCTATGCAAATAGGATTATACAGAATATATACAGAAGGATTATAAGTGGTGGTCAGTATTTGACCAATGTTATTCTCTTTTATGCATCCTCACGCACGTATCACCAATGCTCCAGTCTGACTACAACCAACACTGCTAACCTTAGCCAACCCAATACAAATATGAATGATATTCAAACAGATTAAACTGACACATAGATGGAATCCTAACAGGTACTACCGCTCTGTCAGAGAGGAACTGAAGATAAAGGCAAGGAAGGGGTACTCTACACTACATTGCATGGTGAGGCTCTAGTTACAGAGCCTCACCATGGAGTTTAGTGTCATATAAAAAAACACCACTTCTTGGTGGGGTCTTACTCCTCAGCAGGGGAATATAGTCTGTATATTCTAAGTCCTATTGATATGGCACTAAAGAACGAGTATCATCAGAATAAAAATAAATTCTTAAAATTATAATAATGCAAAGGTTGTTTTATGGTATGTCAACCTTTGTAGGTTATTTAATGCTAAATCCTTTTTATACTTGTAAAAAAGCTGGCGACCATAGCCAAAGGCAACCCAAAAGCTCTCGTTTCCTACACCAAGGTGTAGGGCACTACTCCTTTCCCTGGATTGCTCCACTTTACCCTTGATCTTTACTTTATAATGCTGAGTGTTAAGCAAAGCAGCTAATTCAGTTCAGTATAAGTACAGATTTTGTTTACACACAGTTAAATATCAAAACAGTTCTATATTAAACTAATCAGTTTAGTGTAAGTACAGTTTCAATGTCAAAAAACAGTTCCATTTCAAATAAGCACACCATATAAATGTAAGTACGGTTTAATTTTCAAAAACATTTCTATTTAAAGCTATTCGGTTTAGTCAAACAATTCAGTTTAACGTAAGTATGCCATTATTTCTATTTAACCTGTAGATAGGGCCCTATCAGGTGTTACCACGCCGGGCCAGAGTGGATCTGGGAGCAATGGCAATGAAGGGGTGCTCCGCACTTCCCAAAGCCCCAGCATTACTGGAGCCTTACAATCAGATTGCTTAGTGTCTTATCCAGGACACTCATTGGGGTGGGGTGTTTAACCCTCTGCAAAAGTGCAGTCAGTGTATTCTACAGCCCAAGCTGACTGGGTAAACTTTCATTGGAAAATTAATTATATATCCAATAGCTGTCATCATTGAGCACTTAACAGAGATTCGAGTTAACCTTGGATTACAACAAAATAAGTCTAGACCCTGGACTGTTTTCCTCAGATTATACATGCTTATATATACATATAAATTTCATTATCTTTCTGATAACTTGAGACCACAAGTAAAATATATCATCTTGATTTTTGAAAATGTCTTCTGCCTCAAACTGTCAGATTTCATTACAAAGAGGAAAAAAATATGAAGATTCATGAAGAAAATAATAATAATAATAATCATCAATGCGTACTAACAGTATGGATTCTCTCGACTCTCTCTTGCCATCCATCCCTATCAGTTATCACTTTTGGTATGCCCACTAGACGGGACCCAGTGTTTGCACAGAGCTCATGTATGTAGGTTTTTGCTGTTTGGCCAAAACTGGTGTGTCCAAGGGGTTTCCTTACTTCTTCAGCTGTGCCCAGCATGTCTTGCTTGGATGGTTTGCAAGATGGGAGGCAAGTGACCATACAGCAACTGTTTTGTGGGATTCTGCTTTTAGCCGTTGTTCAAAACAGTATGCAGCATTCTTGTATAGTTTCCATCTAGTTCTTCTCCACATGGTGCAGCCATACAGTAGTACTGACATGGCTACAGTTTAGAAGAATGCCACTTTTATTTTATCAGAAAAACAAAAAATGTTATCCCTATCTCCATTGTATTACTCATTATAATTTATGAACTAGATAATGACTTTCTTCTTTGATTTTCTTCATCAACAAGGAGTCCGGAAGAATCAGGAATTTCTGGAGGCTATCTTGAAGATGATTTAATGATAAACATGCTGCAAATATGTTCATATCTTTATCAATTCCCTATTTTCTTTTTTTTTTTCTTATTTTCTCCAACTGAAATGCTTCAAAATTACAAAGCCTCAACTACCGATGCCATTTTTTTTCTTTCATATTGATGTACGTGACATTTGCTCCATGTGAGTTGGATCTTGATGGACTTTGATTTTTTTGCTGTTGTTGTTCAATCTCTTCATAGATTTAGTTGTTTGCAGGTTCTTCTTCTTCTTCTTCTTCTTCTTCTTCTTCTTCTTCTTCTTCTTCTTCAATTTAGGTTGATTCCAATGTTCAAACAGTTTGGTAGTTTTATTTTGGTTTATTTTTATCTGACATGTAATTTTTCTTTTGTAAGAATCTATCTGTCTCTCTGTCCCTGTTAATATCTATCTAATACATTTTCACATTTATTTGTCTACTTATACAAGTCACAAGGCAACTACTGTTGTGTAATGGTTAGAAAACGCATCTAGCAAACCATTATGAGTGAGTTCATTTTGCACTGGTTGTATCATATTTCTGGCCTTGTGTCGAACTATGCTATGCTGAGCATACTGGTCATATCTATCTATCAATCTATCTATCTATCTATCTATCTATCTATCTATCTCCATACATCTCAGTCTATATCTATCAATCTATCTATCTATCTATCTCCATACATCTCAGTCTCTATCTATCTATCTATCTATCTATCAATCTATCTATCTATCTATCTATCTCCATACATCTCAGTATCTATCTATCTATCTATCTATCTATCTATCTATCTCCATACATCTCAGTCTCTATCTATCTATCTATCTCCATACATCTCAGTCTCTATCTATCTATCTATCAATCTATCTATCTATCTATCTATCTCCATACATCTCAGTCTCTATCTATCTATCTATCAATCTATCTATCTATCTATCTCCATACATCTCAGTCTCTATCTATCTATCTATCTATCTATCTCCATACATCTCAGTCTCTATCTATCAATCTATCTATCTATCTATCTCCATACATCTCAGTCTATATCTATCTATCAATCTATCTATCTATCTATCTCCATACATCTCAGTCTATATCTATCTATCTATCTATCTCCATACATCTCAGTCTCTATCTATCTATCTATCTATCTATCTATCTATGTTCATATCTATCTCATTTTTCTCATGTGAATCAACATATCTACTGATACTGCTCATATCTATCATGTTAATATTTCAATTATTGATTATTTTCTAAATAACTTTGCATATGTTACAGACTGAGAGCACCAGTTTCAATCAGATCACCAAAGTTAAGCAGCAATGTGCTTGTTCCTTTTGCAGTGAATACTGGAAACAACTTCAAAGCAGACATTATTTATAGGTAATACAGTAATTCATAATAATATCCACTTTGATTGTAAAATGTTCCAGGAGAAGTAATAAAATCCTGCTATCTTTGGTTTAGAGGAAAATTAACCTATTTTCTGTAAAAATTGTTTCTGACGCATTTATACATGGTCAGTATTGCATAGACCAATCCATATAATAGTGAAAAAATAACAGAAAAAAATTAAAGATGTGGAGCATGTAATGAGGAAACCTGGAGTCAAAATTAGAAGAAGTGGAGACTTGGAGAACCACTTAGTCGCACATTCACATTTTAATATATCCAACATGTGTGGATCGACATTTTCTTTTATAAGTAGAGGAATTATTTTGTGAATTGAATTACTATGACCAAAAAATCTAGCAAACACTTACGCACAACATATGGAAACACTGGACAGCTGTTTTGACCTTATTAGTTCTCATCAGCAGTGTATACCATGATTTCCACCACTGGAAATTGAACCAGTGACCACAGATTGCAGATCTGAAACTCTACAACTGAGCCAGGAATCCATATGGCACACAAGTGATGCCAAATTAACTTGTCATGGTAATTAAATCTGAGGTCGCTAGTTCAATCTCCAGAGGTGGAAATCACAGGATACACTGCTGATGAGACCTAATAAGGTCGAAACAGCTGTCCAGTGTTTCCGTATGTCGTGCGTAAGTCTTCACCAGATTTTCTGGTCATGGTGATTCAATTCCCAACATATGTGGTTAAACACACACATAAAACCATACGTACAACTACTTACACATTTGAAGAGAATGAACGATGATATTCAGTGAGACACACATATATATGTACTTACCAACCCCTCCACAATGGCAAGGTCAATTTTTAAGTGGATTTTAAAAGGTTTGAATTCAGAGTTTTCCTTCTCCTACAGTGTTTGTCTAACCAAGGCTAACAAATCAGTCTGCACTGTTATTTACCCATAGCTAGAGGGAGAATAATTGGATTCATACCTTTCCCAAGGTTTAGTGCTATGTGAAATGCCATCAGCCTCATCCAAGATTTGAACTCGTATCACTGTGTCCATTTCCTATAATAGTAACCATTACATCACTGGCACCTCGACACATGTATCCGCATACAGAAATGAAAGTATGTACATTTCAAATTTGCAAAATGGAGGTGTGCTTAGTGTGATGTAGGAAATGGAATTAGCAACCCGAATTCAAATCCTGATTGAAGCTGTTTGTATTTCACTTTATGCTATTACCTTTTGGAGAGGAGAAATTCCATGTGTTCTGGTTCCATCTATGGGTAAGTAGTAGGGCAGACTGGGTTCTTTAACCTTGGTTAGGTAACCAGTCTATGAGAAAGAAAACTCTGAATTCAAGCCAGCTTTAAGTAAGTAAAGTTGGCAACCATAGTCAAGGGTGACCTGAAGGCTCCCTTTCCAATAGCTACTACACCAAGGTGTAGGGAAGGACGCTATTCCTTTCCCTGGATTGCTCAACTTTACCCTTGAAATGTACTTTATAATGCTGAGTGTTAAGCAAGGAGGCATCAAGTACCATTTTTTAAGTCTTTGGTATGACTTGACCTGAGATTGAACCATGCTCTCCTGGGCCATTGGCGAACATTCTATCCCTAAGCCAATGATACTTGAAGAAAAAGCTACATTGATAGAATATATATATATATATATAATTATTATTTTGTTGCAATGTTTTAGTCTACAAAATCACTGTAAATGATATTTCAGATAAGCATTGCGAAGGAGAAAAATTATATTTCTTTCTTTTCTTCTTGTACAACTTTCTTAATTCTTCTTTGATTTTCCAGTTATCTTGCTTTTTTTTTCTTTCTTTTTCATTGAAGGATTTTTCTTTTTCCTTCCTTTTATCCTTTCTTTTTCACTCTAATTTTTTCTTTCATCTTTTTCTTCTTTTTTCACCAGACTATTTTTCTTTATCCTTCATCTTTGTCTTCCTATTTCACTATAGTATTTTTCCTTTCCCTTCATCTTTTTCTTCTTTTTTCACCAGACTATTTTTCTTTATCCTTCATCTTTTTCTTCCTATTTCTCTATAGTATTTTTCCTTTCCCTTCATCTTTTTCTTCTTTTTTCACCAGACTATTTTTCTTTATCCTTCATCTTTTTCTTCCTATTTCTCTATAGTATTTTTCCTTTCCCTTCATCTTTTTCTTCTTTTTTCACCAGACTATTTTTCTTTATCCTTCATCTTTGTCTTCCTATTTCACTATAGTATTTTTCCTTTCCCTTCATCTTTTTCTTCTTTTTTCACCAGACTATTTTTCTTTATCCTTCATCTTTGTCTTCCTATTTCACTATAGTATTTTTCCTTTCCCTTCATCTTTTTCTTCTTTTTTCACCAGACTATTTTTCTTTATCCTTCATCTTTTTCTTCCTATTTCTCTATAGTATTTTTCCTTTCCTTTCATCTTTTTCTTCTTTTTTCACCAGACTATTTTTCTTTATCCTTCATCTTTGTCTTCCTATTTCACTATAGTATTTTTCCTTTCCTTTTATCTATTTCTTTCTTTTTTAACAAAGATTTTTTCTTTTTCTTAATATGTTTCATTCATCTTTTTCTTCTTTTTTTTTTCAATATAATATTTTACTTTTTCCTTTCTCATGTCTTTTTCCTCCATCTGTTTTCCTTTCTTTCGTTTTCTCATTCATTTTCTCCTTCACTTTCTTTTGTCTTCTCTCATTTTCCTTTTTCTTTTTCACAGTAGTATTTTTCTTTCTTTCTTTCTTTTTTCAGTTCACTTTCTTTCATCTGTATTTTTTCTTTTTTTCCTTGTGGATCTTTTTTTATTATCCTCCTCCAGCTTTCTTTCTTTTTTCTTTTTTTCTTTTTTCTTTCTATCTCTATTTTTCACAATAACATCTTTCTTTTCCCTTCTTTCTTGCTATCTTCTTCTTCTCAGCCATTCTAACCAAATGACAACATTTTACACAAGAGATTAAGTGGCAAACATACAACCAACTTCCGGATTTTTCAGAATTAATTCCTCACTACGTGAATAGCTTTGAAAGCTTCATCTCTGGATGTGCTCTAGACATCCTCTTAAAGGTGTCTCATTGCAAGGAAATTGATTGGAATATCAGTATGCACTTTCCCATTGACTAAACATGTTTGGAGACTTTGTTTGAAACGGGAAATGAAATTCCTCTGGCTTCTACATTAACTGATATCTTGTGTTCAATTTGTTATTGAGATTGCTGAGAATGGCAACTTAAAGGCAATGATGGTTGAAGAATTAACCAACAAACATATTTTGCTAAGAATAATTCAAAATGAGAACACCTGCCTGAATAAAATAATCAAGCTTTATCTCATTTCAAGATATTAGACCAGTATTTCTCAACATTTTTAAGTATATGGAACCCTTGAAATATTTTTCCTATCTCTGTGGGAAAATGACTGTGACTTAATAAACAAGTGCGAACTCTAGTCATGGAATTACTTTCATTAAAAGTATTTGTCCGAAGACTAATACCTTTAGGAAAGATAAGAACTCCCTTGTTTCCCTGATCTATAGATTAAATACAACCACTTCTTTTTTTCAACAAGCATGACTTTGGTATTAAATAACCCATGAAGGTTGATATGCCATAAAAAACAAAGATACCAAGCCAAGCCATTGGAGAGCCCTCACAAAAAATTCATATACCATCATTAATATCTAATATGGTTAGGTTTCTTTGTTTAATGGCATATCAACCTTCTTGGGTTATTTAATACCAAAGCCATCTTTGTAGAAGAGCAGCAGTTATATTATTTAACTCATAGCTGTTGGGGAATAGGGAGTTCATACCTTTCCTTAAGTTGGTTGGTTGAGTTTTATGGCACATCAACTCTTGTAGGTTGTTTAATGCCAAATCTTGTTTATACATAAAATATATATGATTTTTAAACAAATAGTTTGAAGAGGACATTTCAAAAATAAGTCAGAGCTTATTTGTTTGCACACAGTTAAATGGTTATATGTATATGATTTGTAAGTGAATAGCTTGTAGGTAATTTTATTTTCAAATCACTTATAGAAAATTTCTTTGCACACAAGTATATCTATTGTTAGTAACCATCTTAAATGTTTTCAAATACTGCTATCTAATATTAATAATTCTATTTAACATTAATCATTTGTTTGTGCACAGTGAATTAGTTTCAGTTATTGCTCATATTAATAGTTTTATTTGCACAAAGTTAAATGGTTTCAAGTATTACTATTCCACACAAATTATTCTGTTCAACCAATTGTTCATTTGCACAAAGTTAAATCTTTCCCAAAGGTATTCGTTTGAAAATGAATGCAGTAATACAACTGAAGTTTGAACACACTCTGATATCACAGTCCAGCATGTTACTCACACTATCATGGGGACTCCCTCCATCTTATATGCATGAACCAATTTAATTAGTTTCTCATAGAAATCAAAGAACACAAGTTAGGAAACACTAGTTTAAACCCTAATTGAATTATCTTCTGTCTATTCCTTATTTTGATCAGAAGTTAATGTTTGATGAGCAGTCATTATTTCTTAGTAGTGTTAATGATATCCTTTGAAATAGTTTTCATGCCATTAATTTAATGGCATATCAAATCTTGACACTTATTTAATACTGAATCCTGTTTTTACTTATATATATATATATATATATATTTCAAAATGAATAGGTCCACTAAGAGATTTGTACCTTTTTAAAAGAATAATTTATTTTTTTGTTCTTACATACATGTATGTTTACAGGAGTGAGTTCAAGTCTCATAGGGTGCCCCATTCACATGGCCTTGTGCCACATATGTTCTTTGAGGTAAGCAACAAGCTGGAAACATACACATATGCAAGAACAAAAACATTAACAATAAAAAAAAAACACATATCTCTTAGTGGACCTATTCATTTTGAAATATTCATTTTTCTCTCTTTGGACCTACAATCAAAATTTTTATACACACACACACACACACATGCATATATATATATATATATATATATATATATATATATATATATATATAAATGTATATATGATTTGTAAGTGAATAGTTTGTAATTTTATTTTTTAAATAAGTTAGAGCTGATTTGTTTGTATACAATTAAGTAGTTTGAAGTCTTGCTACTGTTAGCCCACAGTTAAATGATTACAAACTGTTCAATGGTTTCAAGTATTGCTATCTAACACTAATAATTCTGTTTAACATTAATCATTTCTTCCAACACAGTGAAGTGGTTTCAAGTATTGCTAACACTTGTAATTTTATTGGCACACAGTTATGGTTCCAACAATTGCTATTTAACTGTAAAAATCTTATTTGACACAATCTATTCATTTGCACATAGTTAAATGGTTCCAAGTATTGCTAAGTAATACCACTAGTTCAATTTGACATCAGTTTTTGTTTGCACACAGTTAAATGGTTCTAAGCATAGTATGAATATTTCTATTTGAGCCATAGATGGGACTCTAATAAGTACTACCACTCCAGGTCTGAGTCAACCTGGGAGTAATGGCAATAAAGCAATGACTCTACTGTATCCAGAGCACCTCTGGTGGTGTAATGGTTAGCAAGCTAGACTAGCAAACCTACACAAGTGAGTTTAAGTCTCATTGGGTGCCCAATTCATTCAGCCTTGAGGCACATCAAAACAAAGAGCTTTGTAAATTACTGCTCTACAGTCTCCAGTGCTTCAGAACTGGAATCTCACCATCAAATGCAGTTTAATGTCATACCCAGGACACCTTTCTGTAGGGGATGTATATTCTATGCCCTGCTAGTGGGGCAACTGACACCCTGTACAAACTAAACTCATTATAATTGTAAAGGTCAATAAGAAATTACTCACTAATAATTATACGAGCAAGAAATACCATTAGCATAAGACTATAGAAGGCCACAAGGTTGAAGAGCTCAGTATCAATCAAATTCACTATAATAATGCTAGTCAACAAAATTAGCTCGTTAATAATGCCTCTATGATTTGGCACCTGAAGAAAAGTGTTTTATAATTGACAGATTGTTCCATGACTCCTCTGCACATGGGCAGACAAACATACAAGATCTGATCCAAAAGCATTTAGATGAAGATGTGTATACAATTGAGCAACTTATATAATAATGTTATGATGTCTAGATAGCTACTGAGACATCCAGACAAGTTAGTATCAATACTTTTTGATCAGGAATCTCAATACATAAATTTTTGTGCAAAATTTTCTACATCTGAAAATTCATCTCAAGGGTAAAATTTAAAAATTTGGAAAGCACACATATCAAATAAAAGTTTTATCGGTTCTTTGGTCAATAGAAAACTTTCTGGAATCAGTGTGCTGAATAAAAATGTGACTATTTTGAAGAGAATTAATGTTTTAATCATTGTTTATTTCTGTCTGGGTAAATAGAGCTTCAATCTTGATATTTTTTCAACAGACTTCTAGATTGAAGAAAAAATGTTATACTGAAGGAAAGAAAGATTGATTAGATAAAGTAAGTGATCTTAAAATAATCATTATTAAATCAAAGTCCTTAACTTTCTAAACAGGTTTGGTTTGGTTTAGCTTCTTGGTTTAATGGCATATCAAACTTTGTAGGTTATTTAATGCCAAAGCCATCCTTCTAGAAGAACAGTAATGGTACTATTTAACCCATAACTGGGAGGATATGAGGGTTCATACCTTTCCCAAGGGTATTTGTCGGAAAGTGAATGTAATAGCGTGACTGGAGTTCAAACTTGCTTACTACAATTCTACAGTCAATAGCTTAACAAGGACCCCTCCCTTCTAAACAGGTAAACAACAGCAGACTGAAGACTAAGTAAACAAAATTTAATATGAAAAAAATTATAGATTTTTTTTTTCTGAATAAAAACTTGTTGACAAAAATTGCTGATTACCATTTCATTCTGAAATAAACTTAATTAAGACTATAGCCATTTGGAAATAATGGCTTCTCTTGTCATTAAAAATGAGCCTTTGCAATTATGACTAATAATCATTACCCAGAATGCACAAGTCTGGCCATTGAAATGTCTGAGCAGTTGAACAATATGAGATTGCAACTGTTTTTAATTTTTCTGGTTGGTATTCAAAAATCAATTTTTAAAAAAATATGAACTAATCAAATTATACATTTACTTTAGTGCATTGTCTGAGAACCTTCACATACTTTATAGAAAGCACACAAAGCAGAACAGTTATCATGACAGATAATGGAATTGATGACCTGAGTTCAAATCCTAGATGAAGCTGTTTGCTTTTCACTTGATGCTGATGTCCTTGGAAAAGGCATAAATCCATCTGTTGTCTGGTTCCACCCGAGCAATAGGTAAAGAGTGGGACAGACTAGGCTTTTTAGCTTTGGTTAGATAATCAGTCCAAGAGAAAAATTGACTTTTTGTCACACCCTGTTTGTGGTTGAGGGGTAGGGTAAATATATCCTGGGTACTTCATAGCATTTCTGGAGACAATGAATGCAGGTTCAAATCTTGTCAGACACCTGTGAAGTTTGGCAAATTGATGGAGTCAGTACTCAGCTGGTTATATGGTTGGGTCTTACTCAGCTGTATAAATATCCAGCTTCAATTGCACAGGATCTGTATTAGGTTACAGCCAGTTTTATTTTCGTCTGCCAACTAGATGTTAGTTGGGACCCCTGAGCCAGTAAGTTATACTGTGATTCTACAACTATACTACCAATCATTACTATTTATTTCATGGTTAAAGAATATAATAAGAACAGCTTAAGCAGTGTGATAAAAAGTAACATGAATAAAATAAAATAAAATACAATAAAATGATAAAACTTCTTTAACAATATAGCAATAATAACGTAAAGATTTCCATGAAATAACTGGCCTCTTTTAAGGTCGACTAAAAGTCTTTTTTCATTCAGGGATTTTGTTAAAGTCCAAGTAGTGCGACCCTACAACAGTTCTAATGCATTTACAGCTTGGAAGAATTCCCATTTTATTCTATGGGAACAACAAAAAGATGCTGTGTGCTATTTTTTAAAAATCCTGGTAAAAGCATCCCATAAAAAAGATTTTTATGGCCACTTAACTCCCATCTAACAAACCATCAAAGTAAGACGAAACATGCTGGGCACACCTGGAGAAGTAAAGACCAATTCATAAGTGACATTCTCCTATGAACTCCTACTCATGGACACACCAGTATTGACTGACTAGCAAAGACTTACATTCATT
This sequence comes from Sepioteuthis lessoniana, assembly GCA_963585895.1. Classification (NCBI taxonomy): domain Eukaryota; kingdom Metazoa; phylum Mollusca; class Cephalopoda; order Myopsida; family Loliginidae; genus Sepioteuthis; species Sepioteuthis lessoniana. Next base: position 69,774,449 of record OY757930.1, on the reverse strand, counting down.
AACTCTGAGCAGATACAAGAGGCTGTAGAAAAGACTTCCCAAGAGAGGTTCTATGGGAACAACAAAAAGATGCTGTGTGCTATTTTTTAAAAATCCTGGTAAAAGCATCCCATAAAAAAGATTTTTATGGCCACTTACCTCCCATCTAACAAACCATCAAAGTAAGACGAAACATGCTGGGCACACCTGGAGAAGTAAAGACCAATTCATAAGTGACATTCTCCTATGAACTCCTACTCATGGACACACCAGTATTGACTGACTAGCAAAGACTTACATTCATTAACTCTGAGCAGATACAAGAGGCTGTAGAAAAGACTTCCCAAGAGAGGTAGCCTATAGGGATGGATGATGAGCAAGAGTCAAAGGAATTTGTGCTATCAGCATGCCTTGATGATAATGATGATGAGAGGGGGGGGGGTTACAGATTTTTGAAGCTCCTAATGAAGCAGGTAAAGTACTTATGAGAGAGTGGTTTGTTCAAATATTCAATGGTCAAAAACTAATTGAACATCAAGGAGGAAAAAATACTTTGTTTAGATATTCAGCAAACTCAGAACAATTGTAATATAATGCCTGAGGGATTTGATTTTATATATCTTGTCTTTCAGTTTAGTTCGGCTGAGAACCTTTCGCTTAGCGCATGGGTTAGTTAGGTGTTCATGCGCACGCAGAGAGGATGTGTCATTCACAGATGTCAGAATAAAACCCCAGATAGGAAATGAACCAGGAGGTGTGAATGATGTCATGCACTGGAAGCGTGGGCTGAGATTTGAGAAAAAGCAGGAGTTGAGTTTTTGCCTCCGAAGAAGAAGGTTGACTTTTGGAGCTTGCCGAGGCCTTGCGGTGGCGGGGGGCAGATGGAACAGTCAGCATAGAAAGATTGTGTATCTCTCTCCTTATGTCGAAAAACCTTTTAACTCAAAGGTCATAAAAAGTTTCGTACCTGAACTAAGAAGTCGTAAGTGTTTTTTGTGTTTCGGAATTCCTATGTTATCTATATATGAGTTATGCACATTCTATGAATATGTGCATTTTACATATTCATGTATGGCTATGTAACACAATTTCTTAGGGAAATCTTGATACAGTTGTGGCTACATCATAGAAAGGGAGTTTAAACTCTTGTCATACTATTACATTAATTTTCTGACTAATATCCTTCGGAAAGGTATTAGCCCAGTTGACTGGAGGTGGGGGGGGTCTACACAATGCACTGACTGCATTTCTGCTGAAGGGAAAGACTCCACCAATGAGTCTCCTGAATATCACACTAAACAATCCAATGGTAAGGCTTCAGTAATGTTGGATCTTTGGAGAATGTAGAGTACCTTTTCATTGCTATCACTCCCAGGTTCACTCTGGCCAGGAGTGGTAACACCTGATAGGGTCCTATCTGTGGGTCCAATAGAACTAAACCGTGTACTTAAACTAAAAAGAATTGTTTGAAATTAACTGTTTTTACATTTAACTGTATGTAAACAAAAACTGTACTTAAACTAAACTAAATTGTTTGAAATAAAACTGTTTGATCATTTAACTGTGTGTAAACAAATGACTTATATCTGATTGAATTGTTAGTGATACATAGAAGACTTAGAACCATTTAAATTTGTTGACAATTGTTTGAAATAGAACTGTTTTTACATTTAACTGTGTATAAATAAAAAAAATTATATTAAAACCAATGACCAACTGTGTGTAAACAAAAGACTTTCCTTATACTAAACTGAATTGTTTGAAATTAAGTGAAACCATTTAACAGTGTGCAAACAAATGAGCTCCGGCTTGTTTAAAAATGTTATCCACAAAATGTATTTAGAAATCATATATCTAATATATAAGTATAAACAGGGTTTGGTATTAAATTACCTACAATGGTTGATATGGCATAAAACCAAACCAAACTGAACCATACCATTGGGATAGGTATGGACTCTTATCCCTAAAGCTATAGGTTAAACAGCCCCACAACTGGTTTTATCCAAAATAACTTTGGCATTAAAGGTTGATATGCCATTAAATTGAACTAAATCAATCAGAATCATTTTCTGTCTACCAGAAAGATAAGTTGACAGTATATATAATCAGATTTTTTTATGAATTTCATTTCAATTAAGAATTTAAAAAAATAAAATAAAAAAGCCAAAATTTTTTTTTCTTTTTTAGAAAAAAAAAAGAAGAAAAGATGAATTACCTCAAATGTTGAAACTAGCTCAGGAATAAAAATATTGCCCTGCAGCAGCTACTAACATTACAAGAACTATTTTCTTGCTTCTCATTAATTGAAAAGAGTAATAAACTTTTGTCTTTGGGTTGTAATATTGTCAAATCAATTATCAACGATTTCAAGGAAGACCAGTGACAAGTTATCTGAAACCATTCTGTTGAGTGTCTCCCAATTACATCCTCTTTTTTCTCAGGCAGGTTTGGAACATCTAAATTTTGTATTAAGAATCCTTAAAATAATAAATTCTGTCACATGCCACCACACTGAAAATTTGTGATTCTGAGACTTATCATACATAATATATACTAATGATTTAGGAGATGTTTTTAGTGTAATGGTTATCGCTACAGGAAATAGACATGGTGACTGGAGTTCAAATACTAGATGAGCTAGTTTGCATTTCCCATAGTGCTGATATGCTAGGAAAAAGTATGCATCCAACTATTCTCCCTCCAGCTATCAGTAAATAGTAGGATAGACTTTTTAACCTTGGTATGGCAATTGGACGAGTAGAAGGAACCTTGTGTCACATCTTGCTTATGGTAGGGGATAGGTAGATACAAATTTATAAATGATTTCCAGACCAAAGGAAAAGGAATGTGGCAAAACATCCATTTTTGCTTTTCAAAAAGATTAATTTCTTTTTCATACACAAACAGGTATTTTAAATTTAAAAAATTAGGCATCCTTGAGTCAACCGGGTTTCGATCCCAGTGCCAGGAAGCTAATGTCTAGCCACACTGATGAGTTCTGATAGATCGAAACAGATCTGTCTGTGGATGACTATAGCGATATATACTCCCCTACCCCCATAAGGTTGAGTTCTCTAGCGAAGAAGTAATCGTGTTGCCATTAGCGTTTATTGCAAGCCCCTTCATATATGAATTGAGGTCTTGGTAGCCGTTGAACGGATGTATGTAAACAATAGTAATTGTGATTCATAATCATTTAAAATTTACTTCGCAGTTAATGGCTCCTCGTGGCTGAAGGGTTAGAGGCTTGGCTTGACGTTTGAGTCAACCGGGTTTCGATACAAGCTATGGGAAGCTTATGTCAAGCCACACTGATGAGTTCTGATAGAACGAAACAGATCTGTCTGTGGATGACTATATATATATATATATATAAGGATGCCTAATATAATTATATATATATATGTATATATATCTATAGTCATCCACAGACAGATCTGTTTCGTTCTATCAGAACTCATCAGTGTGGCTAGACAGTATCTCCCCCATAGCTGGGATCGAAACCCGGTTGACTCAAACGCCAAGCCAAAGCTTCTAACTATTTAGCTACGAGGAGATATTAGCTACGAAGTACATTTTAAACGGTTATGAATCACAATTACTATTGTTTACATACATCTGTTCAACGGCCGCCGAGATCTAGTGCCTTCCTCTACACCTCTGTGTAGTAGTTATTGAAAAAGGAGCCTGCGGGTGGCCCTTGAGTATAATTGCCAACTTTACTTTTTTATATATATATATATATATATATATATATGTGTGTGTGTGTGTGTGTGTGTGTACACATACATTGAACTCCATACGTCATAACTGACAAAACACATCACATACATTTTGCTACAACAACCTGATGAATTACTGGAAAGTCACGTCTAAACATGCTCCATCACTAATTTTCTACTATTGTGATAAGACCATTGTCAAGAAATATAGTAATATAAGAAATTAGTTGAGTTCATGCCTTTTCCAAGCACATATAAATGACTGAAATTTGAACTCATTCTATCCAGGCTAAGTTCTTATACTTTTAATTCAAACTTCTGCTGACTCTCATGACTGAGAGTTGCCAAATAGCATGTCATTTCATAATGTCTGCAGTTTAAGAGGTGCAACAATATTTTTTGAAGGGTTCTCGTTTGAAGATACAATATGTAAAGTGAGTTCGAAAAGTTCTAAGGCTAACCAAGATTTTAGATTTGTTGCACATTTCTTCCCTTTGTATGGGCCTCACCTACACAGCAATTAAGACAGAAATCTAAATTAGTTTTTCTAGTTTTATAAGAAGTGGTAGTGCGTGTACCACGACAAAATTGTTTACCCAGTTGTGCTCTTTTTTAAGGGTAGGGCTTAGAACTTTTTGAACAACACTTCTGTGTATGCATGTGTGGGTGTATATATATATATATATATATATATATATAACTAGAGACGCATAAGTATATATATTCATTGGTTTATACGTGTGTACACAAATGGATGCATATATATATATACGAGGTGCATTCAATAAGTTTACAGACATTTTTGTGCAGGCATTTAAAATTGTTGTTATTGCTATACATCTTATGAGATGACTGACCAATTTTTATGATTTCAGGTTCAAATGAACAGCTACAGCAGGAATTGGAATACACCCTACTAAAGCCTCATTGTCACAGCTGGTGAATTTCAAAAATGCACTATGGGCATGAGGACACTTTAGAAGAACGATATGCAATAAAATTCTGTTTTAAACTTGGAAAAAATGCCACAGAAATGTATGAAATGCTTCAGACTGCTTTTCAACCATCTTGCATGAATCGAGCATCAGTTTTTGAGTGGTATAAGAGATTCAAAGAAGGCAGAAAGTCTGTGAGGGATGATGAGAGGTGTGGGAGGAGCAAGGAAGTTAGAACATCAGAGTTGATTGGCCAAATAAAGAATTTCATGTATAAGGACTGTCATGTGTCTATAGAGACAATAAGTGCACAGTTTCATGTCAGTGTGGGAACTGTACACACAATTATTCATGAGGAACTGAAGATGTGGAAGATTTGCGCGAAGTTTGTCCCAAGCGTGCTCTGCGAAGATCAGAAAGAAAGACGTCATGACAGCAGGGAGATGGTTGAGCTAATCAATTCAGATCCCACAGTTCTTGATGCTCAGGTGACCTGCAATGAAAGCTGGATCTATTGCAATGACCCAGAGACCAAGAGACAGAGTTCCCAGTGGAAGCATGCTGGCTCTCCCAGACCCAAGAAGGCCAGACAGAGCAAATCCACCCACAAACTTTTGATGATCCCTTTTTTTGACAGCACTGGCATGATCTACATGCACTGGGTTCCCACTGGACAAACAGTCAACAAGGAATACTATGTTGAGCTTTTAAGGGAGTTCAGGAAGAGGTTCCGTCGGAAGAGGCCAGCACTCTTCAAATTGGGTCAGTGGCATTTCCACCAGGACAATGCACCAGTCCACAACTCCATCCTTGTCACAGACTATTTGACCAAGATGGGCATCAAGACAGTTCCTCACCCTCCCTATAGTCTACACTTTACTCCCTGGGACTTTTGGTTATTCCTTAAGCTCAAGGAAAAAGTTAGAGGCTGTTGTTATGAGACAATTGAGGAGATGAAAGAGGCTGTGACAAAGGTCATTGACATACTCACACAAGAGGACTTCCATGGGTCCTTCCAGAAGTTGTTGGAATGGTACAACAAGTGCAAAGTGGACTATCATTTCATGTGTGTACAATCAATAAAAGTGCCCATACGAAAAAGTCTGGAACCTTATTTAATGATTTTCTTATATATATATATAAAGTAAGTAAAGTTGGCGACCATAGTCGAGGGTAACCCGAAGGCTCCCTTTTCGATAGCTACTACACCAAGATGTAGGGGAGGGTGCTACTCCTTCCCTGGATGGCTCTACTTTACCCTTGATCCGCACCTTATAATGCTGAGTGTTAAGCAAGGAGGCATCAAGTACCATTTTTTGAGTCTTTGGTATGACTCGACCTGGGATTGAACCCAGGTCTCCCGGGCCATTGGCGAACACTCTCACCGCTAGGCCAATGTCCGGTTATATATATATATATAATAAAGTTTATTATACATGTATATGTAATAAAGTTTACAACAACAATGCCTCACTGGAGAATTATACACAATCAATTAAAGTCATTAAAATTCCCACCTTATAATAGAATTTCAAACTGGCTGAAAGGAACAATTAAAAAATAAAAATGCCAAAAATATTTAAAACAGAGAGTCAATTTACAACAGAGAGTCAATTTTCTTGTCACTGAGAGAAGACATTTTTTAAAGAGATGTATGAAACAAATCTAATTTCTTTTTGGCTCTTAACCATGGATATGGGTCATGGAACAAAAATATGAGCAGTAAAATGACATTAAAATATGCAATGAAATAAATATCTTACCAACTTGTTCATTATTTTAGCAATTGATTTACATTTCTCTTTTTTCTAAGAACTTTAATCATCCAGATTGTTTGTATAGTTTAATTGTTTAAGTTTAAAAAGGTTATTTTATTCTTAGAGGTTAAGGAATCTCATTAATTGTATATTTATATTTACATTTTTCATGTAATTGTTTTTTAAGAGGTTTTCTTGCACATGGTCTTATCAAACCGGAATGATTTTTAAAGAGCAGCTCATTGGTCAGGTGGGTAAAGTGTTTGCCAATTATCTGGGAGACCTGGGTTCAATCCCAGGTTCCAGTGATACCAAAGACTTTAAGAATGGTATTTGATACCTCCTTGCTTAACACTCAGCAATATAAGTTACGTATCAAGGGTAAAGTGGAGCAACTCAGGGAAAGGAATAGTGCCCTCCCCTTCACCTCGGTGTAGTAGCTATTGAAAAGGGAGCCTTCGAGTCGCCCTCAACTATGGTTGCCAACCTTACTTTTACTTACTTATTTTACATGTAGATGGGATGCTAACAAGTACTCCCACTCCAGATCAGAGTGGACCTGAGAGTAATTAGAATGAAGAGATACTCTGTACTTTTGAGAACTGGAGCCTCACCATGATATGTAGTTAAGTGTTATACCAGGGATACTCCTTTTTTTGCGGGGGGTGGGGGGCTGTACTCCTCTTCCAGGGATAAATCTCAGCTGACATAGCTATAGAGTTCAATTGGTACGGGCATTGACTCTACTGATGCTAAACTGAACTTTATAGCAGCATAAGTCTCATAAGATGGACGTTTCCAAAACTGAATAAGATTTTTGACATTTATAGTTAAGAATATTTCTGTAATGAACTTTTAATGTCAGAAGACATTAAAACCAAGAAAAAACTTTTAGAGAATTTAAAGTTGTCTGATACCACCCAATGACTTGGGAGATTACGTTCATCTTTTTCTTTAATTTTTACTTTTTAAACATAGATAAGAATAGAGGATATTTTAAATTTATCAGACAGTCAAAACTGAAAGTGGAAACTTTTTATATATATATAAAAGCTTCCTCTAGCCTATTTTGCCCAGTCGGCTGGGGCAGTAGAATACACTGACCCCCCCAACGAGTGTCCTGGATATGACATTAAACAATCTGATGGTGAGGTTCCAGTAATGCTGGAGCCTTGGGGAATGCAGAGTACCCCTTCATTGCCATCGCTCCCTGGTCCACTCTGGCCCGGAGTATTAGTACTAGATAGGGCCCTATCTATGGGTTAAATAGAACTAAACTGCATACTTATGCTGAAATGAATTATTTAAAATAGAACTGTTTGACTAAACTGAATAATTTGAAATATAAGTGTTTTTGAGAATTAAACTGTGTACTCATGCCAAATTGAAATGTTGAAAATAGAACCGATTATTTTTATAAAAATAGATTTGACATTAAATAGCCTACAAAGGTTGATATGCCATCAAACCCAAACAGCTGACAGGCATAATGAATAGAATGTTTGCCAATAGCCTGGGATACCTAGGTTCAATCCTAGGTCAAGTCATATCAAAGACTGGAAAAATAATCCAGGGTGTAGTAGCTTTTGAAAAGTGAGCCTTTGGGTCATCCTTGACAATGGCTGGCCAACTTATATATATATATATATATATATATATATATATATATATATATATATATATATAAACGTGTGTGTAAAAGTTTGTTCTGTGTCTCTTTACTCAGCTGTACTCATACATATACACATTTTTACCCATACAGAAGGCGTTTGAAGTGTAATGTTTACCGTCATAGGAAATGGACATGGCAAGTTCAACTCCAGGATGAGGCTGTTTGCATTTCACATAGAGGTAATACCCTTGGGAAAGGTACTAATCACACTATTCTTCCTTTAACTATGGGTAAATAGTAGGGAAGCCTGGAATCTTTAATCTTGGTATGGCAACCAGTCTAGGCAGAAAAAAACTGATTTCAAACCGGTTAAACTCCATTTAAAAAATGACCTTATGTCATATCTTACTTGTTCTTAAGGGTTGGTAAATAAATAAATATATATATATATATATGTGCATGTGTGTGTGTGTGTGTGTGTATATACATACACATAAATACACACACACATACACATACAAAGACATACAAATATATACATGCACACACACACACGCATAAATACACACACATACACTTGCATATATGCATATATACAGACACACACACATATACGTGTGTAATGGTTACCGTCCTAGGAAATGTACATGGCAACATGAGTTCAAATCCTGGACGAGGCTAATTGCATTTCACATAGCACTAATACCCTTGGGAAAGGTATGAATCCAATTATTCTCCCTCCAGCTATGGGTAAATAGTAGGGCAGACTACGCTCTTCAGCTTTGTTGAGGCAACTAGTCTTGGAGAAGGAAAACTCTGAATTGAAACCTGTTAAACTTCGCTTAAAAATTGACCTTGTGTCACATCCTGCCCGAGCGGAGGGGTTGGTAAATATGATAAATTTCTTTTATATTCAAAACTACAGAGACACTAACCTCATGAAGTTACTCTCAATTTTAGACAGGATAAGCCGACAGCAGGAAAAAGTATGCTTCTCATTTACATGACAACTAAAATCATTTGCTATCGTGATCTCTGGCAACCCATTCGATCGACTTCAACTTTAAGATCAATGAGGACATTAAACTTTCAAAGCATTTAGTTTTGTACTTGGTCATCAGTCTGCCATGTCAGTTGATGGCTTGTGGCAAATGGTGATAGCCGGATGAACTTTTTGAATAATTAGCTACTGTGACATTCGCTAAAAAATTACTATTTTTTTTTTTAAAGAAACAGAAAGAAAAAAAATAAAGAAATAGTTAAAAACAAAAGAGAATTGAATTTTTTTTTTTTTCAAATTTTTAGTTGTTTTTTAAATTGCCGCACATAAAGTTTATCATTTCATACAGAACAGTATGGATTGGAAATCACTTAGGTGAGTCAAAAGTTTTGCAACATTTTTGCGGTGTGAGAATTAATTTTTTTTTTTTTTATTTATTGCTGACTTTTTGTCCTCATCTTGGTAGTTTTTTTTTTTTTGTTTTGTTTTGTTTCTTCTTTCACTACGTTTCAGCCAAATTTCACCTCTGGCCTTCTTCAGGTGATTTTACCGCGACCTCGGATAGGAATGCTGAGTCTTGTAACCGTATCCCCAGTAATTACTACCTTCCATAGATGTGCAATAGACAACAACTATGTAAAAAATTAACAACAGTTAGAGCTGGTGTGAAAAGGTCAAAAAGAGTAAAATAATAAAGAATAAAAGCAAAAAATCAATAAATACTTGAATCTTGCCAGAGAGCTGAAAAAGCTGTAGAACATGAAGATGACAATGATACCAATTATAGCTGGTACACTTGAAATAGTTCTCAAGAGCTTGGAAAGTAGACTGGAGGTATTAAAAAGTAGAGGAAGAATTGACACCATATAGACCACAGCATTGTTAAACTCAGCTAGAATACTGAGAAGAATCCTGGAGACCTAAAAAGACTCATTGTTACTCAGATTTTAGTGAAAGTCTACCAATTAAAATTGGTGGGAAAAATTCAAAATGAGTGAAATAATAATAAATTAATAATACTTTAAATAAATCATAACAAAATAAAATTCTACGTTTTCAAAATAGAAAAAAAAAAATGGAAGTCTCAGATTAAACCTTCGGGATATAAAAGTAAATTCTTAAATCCATCGATTAAAGACAAATCTCAACCCCCTCAAAAAATGCAGCTTACAAATAATTACATGGGAAAAAACACAACTGCAATAAAAATCTTCCACGGAACCAAAAGTATTTTGTTAATGATGTTGACAAGTGGGTATTTTAACAAGTTTTCTTTAATTTGTTTTTGTTTTTTTTTTTTTTTTTTTTTTTTACAAGCAGATAAATTTTAATCAGACCTATTAGAGATGAGGGCTAACTAGCAACCTAAGGCTGAATGATTCAAATGCTGACATAGATTGGGAAGGAGTGTGGCTCATGGGTTGAAGGGAGGGAAATATGTTAATTTCCATTATAAGGAACATTGACTTAATGCTGTCTGCTAGAGTCAGACAAAGATTTTTTGCCTCAAAGCTTCATTTCTTTTTTCTTTTTTTGGACATTTTCTGTTGCTTTTGTTTGGGGATGTGTGTATATGAAAAGAAGGGTGTTAGGATGGTAAAAGAAAAAAGGAATGTGAAGAAGAAGAAGAATGCAAAAGAGGGAGTATTAGAAAAAAAGAAGCTGAAGGGGAAAGTGTAAAGAAAAGGATGAAGATGAAGGCAGAGGACAAGACAAAAGAAAGAAAAACCAAAAGCAAGGAGAGACAGAGAAAGGAGAAGAAAAATGTTAAACAAAATGAAAGAAGAAGAAAAAGAAGAAGAGAGGAGGAAAAAGGGGGAGAAAAGGAGAAAGACAAACGACTTGAGAGAAGAAAGGGCAACAGCGAAAGGAAAGAGAAGAGAGTAGAGGAAAAGAATTAGATGACATTAGACAATAAAGAGAAAAACAAAGTAAAAAAGATAAAAAGAAAAAGAAGATATTAGAAAAGATGTAAAATCCAAAAAAGAAAACCAAGACGTTGAAATGAAGAAGAAAAGCTTAGAGGAAAAAAATAGAAGGAAAATCAAGAAGGAAAAAAATCAGAAAGACTAAAAAAATCAGTAAAAGAGAGGAAAAAGAAAGGAAGATAGAACAGAGAGCCAGAAGGAAAGAGAGAAAAGAGAAAAAGAAGCAAAGAGTGAGAAAGCAAGAAAGAAGAAGTTGAAGGAGAAAGAAAAAACAAAGTATAAAAATTGAAGAAGACAAAGTAGAAGGACTCTAAGAAAAAAAAACATATAAGAAGACTTAATGAAAAAAATAATAAAAACACCCAATCATGGCAGGAAGAGACAAAAAGATAAAATCTTTCCTTCGAACCAAAGTAAATAATGTTGATACTTTCCGGTTGAGGAACCTAAAGAACCTGTTTAAACAAAATCTCCAAGAAAACACCTTCACAATCAGAAGAATATAACATTCCTCATGTCAGGCCAATAAGCTGTTAAATAAATAGCTGCAGAACATGCATTCCTTGGCAGATTCCATCAAGGGAAAAAAATGCCAGTGAGAATAAATTTTCCGAGGGTGATAGAAAAATAAAAGAAAAAATAACCCCTATTCCAATGCTTGGTTTAATATACTACACCAGTCAGCAGAAAATTATTCCTGAGTTCTCAGCAAAGTTAGATACAATGTTTTGTGTGCGTTTTGCTGACCAAAACCAAAAAAACTTTTTGTTTAAATCTTCATTCTATACTTTGGACAAAAAATAACTGCTTCAATAACTTTGCTTTCTAAGAGCTTTATAAACTTACTTTATTCTATGGGCTAAAAGTGTTGAAACTTTCTTGACTAAACCAATGAGATTGATTGATTTTAACTACATGTCAACCAGTTTAGTGGTTTTTTATGCCTTGAGGTAAGGAAATTGCTTTCATTGCACATATATTTTTTGTTTAATTGTTTTGTACAAGATTTTTAAATAGTCAAATAATATCAAGTTTTCCTATCTAATACTAATAATTTGCACACAGTTATATGATTTCAAGTATTCCTATCTAATACTAATAATTATATTGTTTCAAGTAATGATCCCTACTTAATGATAATCACTTTTTAGTGATAGAAATATATTTACATGTGGTTACGTTGCTATTTCCTCGCTAAATGTTGTTGGAAAATAAAGGAGAGAGAACCAAGATGTTGAAAAGTTTTTATGATAGTTTTAATGGCAGTGTGGAATAAAGGGCTTATATTTATGCTGCAAGTCTCGTAGGAAGGAAGGAAGGAAATAGTTATGGAGTCGAGAAGGAATTTTAGCAGCTATTTATCTGAGTTAAATGTGCGTTGCTAGGTTAAGGCATTGTTGAATCTGTGAGTGAGATATGGTTGCCATAGGTGTAGCAAAAGTTGTGTTTGCTGGTGGAGGACAGGAACGTTGTCGCCGTCCATGAATGTGTGGTCCTGGCTGTTTGGTGAGAGAAGCATGAATGTCTCCAGAAAAAGTTGCCCAGGGATGAAGTGGCTGGATGTCTGAGTGGAATTTTGCGTCACAGCCGACATAGCCAAAGTTAAAGGCGACTTAAAGTTGTTCCTATGTGTGGCGTATTGAATTCATCTAATTCATATTCAACTGGAATAAAGAGAGCAGACAGTAAATATGTTTGTCCTTTTCAAAAGCTTCTGAGGAAGAGAGAGTGTTTGGTGGGCTTTCCCCAATTTAGTTCTACCTGGAAAAATGGTCCGGGCTGAATAGGATAAGTCATCCTGATTGGGTGAAAATATGTGTTGACCCTAATGGTCAAATTAATTAACACACCAAACAAAAATATGAAGTTCTTTCTGCTACAACTTGTTTGCACACAGTTATATGGTTTCAAGAAACTAATAACAATAATTATCCTTAGTAAACAATTAGAGTTTCAAGTAACAATTCTTAATACAAACAATTTATGGTTATACAGTATCAAGTAATCCTATCAAATTCAAGTAGTTTTTAAACAGATCTATTTGACCCCTAGATGGGACCCTTACAGGTACCACCACTCCAGGTCAGAGTGGACCAGAGAGTAATGGCAATAAAGGAGTACTGCACAATCCCCAGATCTGTTTCGATAGTTTATAGGTAATTTCATTTTAAATGAGTTAGAACTAATTTGTTTGCACACTAGTATTGCTATCGTTTCTACACAGATAACAATAATTCAAACCATTTAACTAACACTACTCAATATTACTCATTTGTTTTCAGAGAGTGAAGTGGTTAAAAGTATGGTTATCTAACACTAATTATTCTATTGAACACTATTCATTCATTTGCACACAGTCAAATATTTCCAAGTATTGCTATGTTATACCAATGTTAAAAACAAAGAACTCAGACTATAATACTCTGCATACAGAGACGCCTTTATTACACCCTTCTTCTTACACTCTCACGTAAACCAATATGGCCGTTTGTTTACTTCCAGTCCCAGCAAAACACTTCTTTTCTAGAGAGTATCAGGGGAGGTCACTTGCATGGCTTAACACTAATATTTCAATTTAGTCACAGTTAAAGAGTTTTAAGTACTGTTATTTAACACTAATAATTCTATTCAATATTACTCATTTGTTTGCACACAGTTAAATGGTTCCAAGTATTGCTATATATCACTAACAATTCAATTAAATACCAATAATTTATTTACACACAGTTTAAATGTCAAACAGTTCTATTTGACCAATAGAGTGTCTTGGATATGACATTAAACAATCTGATGGTGAGGTTCTAATAATGCTGGAGCATTGGGGAATGCAGAGTACCCCTTCATTGCCTATCAGGTTCTACCACTCCGGACCACAGTGGGCCTGGGAGTGATGGCAATGAAAGGGTATACTGCGTTCCACAAATCTCCAGCATTACTGAAGCCTCATCCTCAGATAGTTTAGTGTCATATCATCCAGGAGACTTTTGGGAAGGGGATGTCTTACCCTTTTGCAGGGATGCAATTGATGTATTCTACAGCCCCAGCCAACTGGGCTAAAAAAAATACTTAATAGAAGGAATAAAAGAATTTCATTATTGGTTTTTATAATTTCAAGTCATGATAATTGTAACTTAGAGAAAAGTAATTTACATGACATCTCAACAAGTAGGTACCTCACATTGTATAATGTCTAGCCAATAACTGTCAGTGAAGGTGATTTTCACCGGGTGCCCAATACTTCTGTCCTTATGCCAAACTAAGCTAAGCTCAATAAAAGACAACTACTTTTCAATACATTTATTCAAACAATCATATACAAATAAGTGTTTAATATTAAGGACTCTGTTGTTAACTCTACTGAAGATAACCAAATGGACCCTACTGCAGTATATTATGGCCGTTTGTTTACTTCCTGTCATCCCATAATGCCTTCTCTTCTCGAGAGTATCAGGGGAGATAATTGCTCGTCCCGTAAGCCAAGATAGGATGTTAACATCTATAACCACAAAATTTGAAGGGTCAAGTGTCATGCATTTATTAAAAATTTCTCTCAGTACTTAATAAATGATTTATCTAATGTCTTACAAAATACAACTTATAAAATAGGCTATCTAGTCATATCTTTCATTATTATATCCATCAATAAAGAAAGATGGCTATATAGAAAAGACCAAAATAGATGTGTTGTTTAATAGAAACAATAACTAAACACCTACCAGTTGTAAAATCCCTCATTGATATATTAATCAATAACAAAAGATGGCTATATAGAAAAGACCAAAATAGATGTGTTGTTTAATAGAAACAATAACTAAACACCTACCAGTTGTAAAATCCCTCATTGATATATTAATCAATAACAAAAGATGGCTATATAGAAAAGACCAAAATAGATGTGTTGTTTAATAGAAACAATAACTAAACACCTACCAGTTGTAAAATCTCTCATTGATATTTTAATAAAGACAGAATACTTTATAGAAAAGAACTAGACAGATGCTATTTGATATAATACATATATATGTACTCATACAAAAAATTGCAAGTAGTAAAATCTCTCATTATTATATTCATTAGTAATCAAAGCAGTTCACATAAAAATGGACAAAATATATGATTTATTTAATGTTATTCAACAAAAATTATACATGTTACCAGTTTTTATTAGATTTCTCTCTTTTTCAAGATAGTCAGCCTATCACACACCCAGGGTGTAGGCCACCCACTTATCCTTGCATTTTTGTAGAGACCACCCTTATATAAACAAAATTTATCTACTGTGACACAAGTGTGAGGTAATATTATGGGCTTTATAAAGATGATGAGTGGTGAATGTAATATTTCTTTTTGGGTTTGAGTGATGCTTGTTCAAATGTTTGGTATCGCAGAGATGAAAACTGGAAAAGGGAAGAGCCTCAGGATGATGTCCAAGAAGCTCATAAGTAAGAAATTGCCTCAGGTTGTAGACTAAATCAGATATTTCCTGAATGATTTAGATGATGACAAAGATTGAAAGGAAGGGAAGAAAAAGTAAAAGAAAGAAAGAAAAAAGCATGGTAAGTGGAAAAAAGGAAGCTGTGGAAAGAAAGAGTCAGGTAATGTAGAGAAAAAAAAGGTAATATAGAAAAAGAAAAAAGAAAGAGGCAGACAAAAATAAGACAAAAAAAATGTGAAGAAAGAAAGAAAGAAAGAAAGAAGCAGACCATGTGGAAAAAGAAAAAGAAAGTAAGGAAAAGAAAGAAAGAAAAAAAAGAAAGAAGCAGATAATATGATGATGAAGAAGAAAATAATGAAAAAGAAAGAAAGAAAGAAAGAAGCAGATCATGTGGAAAAAGAAAGTTATGAAGAGAAAAAAGAAAGAAAAAAAAGCAAGAAGCAGGTAATGTGATGAAGAAGAAGAAAATAATGTAGAGAAAGAAAGAAAGAAGGAAGCAGATCATCTGGAAAAAAAAGAAAGTTATGTAGAGAAAAAAAGAAAGAAAGAAAAGAAAGAAGCTGGTTATGGGATGAAGAAGAAGAAAATAATGTAGAGAAAGAAAGAAAGAAAGAAAGAAAGAAAGAAAGAAGCAGATCATGTGGAAAAAGAAAAAGAAAGTTATCAAGAGAAAGAAAGAAAGAAAGAAAAAGAAGAAAGGAGCAGATAATGTGAAGAAGAAGAAGAAGAAGAAGAAGAAGAAGAAGAAGAAGAAGAAGAAGAAGAAGAAGAAGAAGAGAATAATGTAAAGAAAGAAAAAAGATACAGGTAATGTGGAGAAAAAAGAAGGTAATATAGAAAAAGAAAGAAGCAGGTAATGTGGCAGAAGAACAACAAGAAGTAGCTGAAAGAAAAAAAAAAGCAAGTAAAGTGAAGAAAAAAGAAAGTAATGTGGAGAAAGAAAGAAAAAGAAAAAAGCAGTTAAAGAAGACAAAGAAAGAAAATAATGGGGAGAAAGAAAGAAGCCAATCCTTCTAGCTTTGGATAAATAATAAGGTAGTTTGGGGTTCTTCAGCCTTGTTTAAGCAACCAATCTAAGAGAAGGAAAACTCTAAATTCAAACCAGCAGTAAGTAAGTAAAGTTGGTGACCTTAGTCAAGGGTGACCTGAAGGCTCCCTTTTCAATAGCTACTACACCGAGTTGTAGGGGAGGGCCCTACTCCATTCCCAGGATTGCTCCACTGTACCCTTAATCCTTACCTTATAATGCTGAGTATTAAGCAAGGTGGCATCAAGCACCATTTTTTGAGTCTTTGGTATGACTCAACCTGGGATTGAACCCAGGTCTCCTGGGCCATTAGCAAACACTCTACTCATTAGGCCAATGGCTTAAAAATTGAACTTGTTTTGCATTGTACCAATAATAGAGGAGTTGGGTAAATATATACCATAACTCCATGCCAAGATGAATTTGGATGTTATGGCAATAAAGTAGACAGCCCATATTCCTCAGAACTTCAGAACTGGAGCTTTACCACTGGAGGTAATTTAGTATTGTACCCAGAGATGAGCAAGACTAGCTGAGCATTGTTAGAGAAATAAGGTCAAACTCCTAAGTGACATTCTCCACTGACTGACCAGTGTTGACCCAGCAGAACCTCATATTCACGAGTTCTGTGCAAACACTGGATGTTGTCAAGTGAGCCTATAAAGAGTGATGGCTAATAGGGACAAATGAGGAGAAAGAGTCAAAAGAATCCATGCTGTCAGTATGCCTTGATGATAATGATGATGATATTGGTATAAATGCATTAAGAAATAGAGAATTTGCCTCTAGAGATCTAAGTTATCATCATCATCATGTCGTGCTGGTAGCACGGATATCCCTGACCCTCTCTCGCCACTCCTCCCTATCGTTCATCGCCCTAGGCAAGTCTTCAGGACAACATCCCGTATCCTCACATAGCTGCTGAATGTATGTTCGTGCTGGTTGTCCTGCTTTTGCACGGCCATGTGTGGGGGTTCATAGGAGTACATCACTTATGAGTTCGTCCCTGCTTCTCCAGCAGTGTCCTGCATGTCTGGTTCATCTAACTTGAATAGTTTTCGTGATAGGAGGCAGGTGGCCGTACAGTTGGTGTCTTGTGGGGTGTTACCGCCAGGACTTGTTCAAGATTGCTCGCAGCATTCTTGTGTAATTGCCGTCTAGCTTCTTCTCCAGCTGTTTTCTTAGAGTCCATGTAGTGCAGCCATATAGCAGTATCGATACGACCGCTGCCTGGAAGAAACTGTGTTTCATTTTATCGGTTAGGTCTGATTTCCATATAATCGATAGCCTATTGATAGCTGTCCATGCTTTCGTTAACCTCGTTTCGATGTCCTTTTCGGTTGATGCAACGCTGCTTCCAAGGTAAGTGAATTTGTCTACTAGTTTAAGAGGGGTTCCGTCTAGAGTGGAGATGTCCCCCGTTTGATTATAGCACATATATTCCGTTTTGTGTGCATTGACATAGAGGCCTATGCCTGTGGCTGCTCGTTCCAAACTATGCAGTAGTGTTTCGGCGTGGTCGGGTGTATTTGCCAGTATCGCTATGTCATCGGCGTAGTCGGCAAGTACTGAAGTCTAAATGAAGAGTATACAGTCTTCTATTTCAAAGAATTTAAACACTTTCTTTCAAAAAAAGAAATCAATTGGTATCAACTGATGATGTTGAAGAAACCTGACCAGAGAGACAAGAAAGTGAGATTTAATGAGCTTTTTTTTCCAAAAATAAAACATATACATAAATATATTTGTAGGGTGACGGAATGGTTAGTAGCATAGAAAAGAGTATTGACAAATGGAGTTGAAATTTTAGTTGAAATGATTTATGTTCACTTCCAAATTGAGACGGAATTCAATCTTTTTCTTCCTGTGCTTTTTAAGATTGTTTCTCTCTTTTAAGTACTTTATGTGGTATAATACTTATGATTGGTTGGTTGTTTGGTTGGTTGGGTTTTATGGCATATCAACCTTTGTAGGTTATTTAACGCCAAATCCATTTTTATGTAAATAATCTGTTCTATTTAAAACAATTCAGTTTAGTCTAAGTACACAGTTTAATTGTCAAAAAAATTTCTATTTCAAACTATTCAAGCAGTTATATGTAACAATTCAGTTAAGTGTAAATACAGTTTTAATGTCGAAAAACAGTTCTATTTTAAATAATTCAGTTAAGCATAAGCACGCAGTTTAAATGTAAGTACGGTTTGTCAAAAACATTTCTATTTCAAGCTATTCAGTTTCTTCAAAGAATTCAGTTTAGCATAAGTATGCTGTTAGTTCTATTTAACCCATAGATATGGCCCTATCAGGTGCTACCACTCCGGGCCAGAGTGGACCTGGGAGCTATGGCAATGAAGGAGTACTCCGCATTCCCCAGAGCTCCAGCACTGTTGGAACCTCACCATCCGATTGTTTAGTGTCATATCCAGGACACTTGTTGCGGGGGGTCTTACCCCTCTGCAGAGAAGCAGTCGGTGTATTCTACTGCCCCAGCCGACTGGGCCCATAATACTTATGAGGTTAGACGAATTGACAAAAATTATTCTTCTTTGTACACATAACATAATTCTTCTGTAAATTTCACATGGTTTGCACTTCTCAGCCACCCAAAATTTGATGACAGGTCTCTGTTCAAACCTGAATTCCACTATTTGATCTGCAGCCATTTTGAATAGCCTTAAAATAAGATATCTTGATTTGTTGTGTATATCTTAGGTTTTTTTATCTGATACTGTTTCCGTTAGAGACACAGACTACTCTTTTAGATATACAACTGCAAGTGTGAGAAGTTTATAACTGCCTCCACTTCTTGCTTTCCCAATAAATAAATAAATAAATATATATTCAAGCAAGTTTTGTTACCACCTAGATATGGACACAAGAAAAATAACAAAGAGACTTGAAAAAATAAAATTAAAAATGATAAACAACGTTCCATCATCTTTAACAAAACTTGCTTGAATAATAACTTGCTGCCAAAATATACATTCTTCAAAATATATAAGTATCGTTCAAAAAAAAGTAAAAAAAAAAATTTTTATCAGAATTTTTTCAAAAAATGTTAACAATGCATTTTTCGGAACTGGTTTATAGTAAAAATTATTTTGATCTCGCAAAAATATTTATTTTGAAGCTTTTCAAAATGGCTTGAGTGGAAAAGACAGTTCACAAAGTAGAAACATACTGACTCTCCAGTAAATAAAAAGTTCTGGGCACAGCAAACAGTAAAAAAGGTCATGCTGATAGTATTCTAGGGTATGAAATGATCCATGACAATTGGTTTCCTTGAAAAAAGCGCAACTACAAAAAGTGCTTCCTATTGACAACTCCTTTGACAAAATTCACCTTATTTATTAAATTACCCTTATATATATATATATATATATATATATATATATATATATATATATATGTGTGTGTGTGTGTGTGTGTGTGTGTGTGTGTGAATCAAACTGACTTATAATAGTCTATTTGTCAAACACGATAAGTTTTAAACCACATAAAATAAGTAAAGTTGATGACTGTAATCAAGGGTAACTGAAGCCTCCCTTTACGATAGCTACTACATCAAGGTGTAGGGGAGGGCACTACTCCTTTCCCAGGATTGACCCACTTTACCCTTAATCCACAACTTACAACACTGAGTTTTAAGCAAGGAGGCATCAAGTACCATTTTTTGAGTCTCTGGTATGACTCGACCTCGGATTGAACCACAGTCTCCCGGACCATTGGCGAACACTCTACTCATGATTGTGCTTAAAAGAGAGAAACAATTAAAAACAAGCCCAAGAAGAAGGACATTGAATTCTGTTTTGGCTCATACATAGATACCTACACATATAACAAGAGGCTCCTTCTACCAATAGGAAAATGAAGTGCAAAATGAAAGATACATTATCCCTTCTACATATTCATCTTATAGTTCTACCTAATTTGGCCATTTTTTTTTAACGGAGACGCACTAAACATAATGCTCATTGCTGTGGGAAATGGAATCGGTAAATTGAGTTCAAACACTGAATGAAGCTGTTTGTGTTTTGCTTTGCATTAATGCCTGTGGGAAAGGCATGAACCAATCTGTTCCCCATCCAGATATGAATGAACAGTGAAGCAATTTGTCTAAGAGAAGGAAAACTCTGAATCTAAACATGCTTTACTACAATAAAAACCTAACCTTGTCTCATGTCCTGCTTCTAGCATTCTAGCGGCAGGGTTTAGTTATTAGATAGATTATTTTTTAAAGTTTATTTAGGACTTAAAATAAATGATAATTCAGTAAGAATTAACTTAAAGAGAAGAACCCAGAAACTAATCTTCAATATATACCTCATCCAGACCTGTGCCAAGATTCAGCTTGAGATCTATAGTCTTGAAAGACTGATAGATACTGTAAAAAAAAATTAATTACTCGAAACTTCCTCTTTTTTATCACATCATTTCAATCCCTTTTTCTTGGGTGGTCATGTCTTTAAAAAAAGAAAAAAACTGAATAAGAAACGAAATCTAAAAATGGTTTTTCCCCAAGTTCCTCCCACTTAAGGGAAACTTTCTAATGCACTTTTTCACCACGCACCATTTTGAAGTAACCTGTTTCTGTCTCGGGTATCTTCCAACATGTTTCAGCTCCCTACCTTTCACTGTTTTGGTAACAGCTCAGAAAACCGATCAGTTGCTTTTAATCCTTTGTATTAAAATCACGATCTTAACTGAAGGTCTTTGCATTTGTTTCCTGAGTATCTACTTACCTACCATCCTGCCTCCATTCACAAAAGCATGTTATCGACATGTCTATGTATTTATCTACCTATCAACAAAGTTAACCTTATAAAGTCAGAACACTTTCTTATATATATATATATATATGTTTATCTATTCTATGAATAAAATTCACAACATTTCTTTTTTGCATCTCTGATCTTATCTGGTTCTGGAAGCAAAAGCACAAAAGGTAAGAGACCATTTCTTTGCAAATTTTATATGTTGTTTTACTGTAAGTTTTTCATTTTGTTTTATCATACACTAATGTACGTGGGGGTGTCCTCATGGTGTAATGGTTAAAGCGATGGACTGCGGAATCGTAATACGCAAGTTCGTACTCCAGTCGCGCTATTATGTTCACTTTCGGGCAAATACCCTTGGGAAAGGTATGAACCCCCTTATCCTCCCAGCTATGGGTTAAATAGTACCACTACTGTTCTTCTAGGAGAATGGCTTTGGCATTAAATAACCTAAAAAGAGTTGATATGCCATTAAACAAAGAAACCAAACCAAACTAATGTATGCAGACTAATGTTTTCATTTTAGTTATTACAGTCACACCATTCTTGCCTGCTGGAATTCCAAACAGAATTCATTCTTCAATACACAGGGACAGACTACTAAAATATACATAGCCTTATGGAGAAAAGCATTGATTAAATTTTATCTAGTCAGCTGGTGGTCATGAGTTCAATCATTGTGTCTGGTAGTGCATAAAATCCATATACTCTCATTTAGTGGAAGAGACAAGGAAGTAACATCTCAAGAATGAAGATTAAGATTACCTCCTCTGTTTGCTAAAGGATTTCTACTCCTGGTTGCTAGATGATGAGGCTATAGTGCTCGATAGCAACAGAGCCTAGTATAAAATAAAAAAGGTGCCAACACCTCATTCTCTCTCAAAGAAGCAATATTTCAAGAATGAATTTCTAAGATTACCTCCTTTGTCTGCGAAAGAACTTTTACTCCTGGCTGCAAAATGGTGACATTATAGTGCAACAAAAGCAACACAGTCTAATATAAAATAAAAGGTGTAAACAATTTTAAGAAGCAAGGATTTGTTCTTGCCTCTCTAGGTGGGGAGATATTCATAACCCACAGAGCTCTTGACACAATGAATGTGACACTAGACAGAAATATACTATATACAATGCTGTAAGCTCACTTTAATGTATGTAAGACATTATCTAGAATTCCATACAAGCAACGACTATAGAAATTCTTCTCAAATATGTAAGACTCTCACAAACTTTCATGACTTTAACTTCACACACATGTATATTATGAAGGACCTTTCTTTCGGAGGTGCCCGTGGTGTATTGGTTATCGTCATAGGAATTGAACACGGCGACACGAGTTCAAATCCTCGACGAGACTGATTGCATTGCACTAATACCCTTGGGAAAGGTATGAATCCAATTATTCTCCCTCTAGCTATGGGTAAAATAGTAGGGCAGACTAGGTTCTTCAGCCTTGGTGAGGCAACTAGTCTAGGAGAAGGAAAACTCTGAATTCAAACCTGTTAAACTCTGCTTAGAAAATTGACCTTGTGTCATATCCTGTCCGAGCGGAGGGGTTGGGTAAATATGTATAAAGGACCTTTCTATACACCCACTTTCATTCACTTTTTTGCATTTTATTTTCTTAATGCAATACTGGAGGTTACTTCTGGGTCGTGTTGTGAGAAAAGAGTATTAGATGTTTGCATTTTTTATTGGAAAGTGGAAAATGTGAAACTAAGGAGAACTGCAAAGAGGAAAATATACTGTTAATACATTTTTTAAAATTGATGACCCAAGAAGACAATTATCAAAAAGTGGTTTAGCTAGGTAGACCAGATTGATTGATTTTAATGACATGTCAACTCATTTTAGGTAATCTTATGCCTAGAGGTTAGGGAATGATATTTACTGTACAGTTATATTTACATTTTTGTCTGTTTCTTAGGAGATTTTTTGGCTCACTGTCCATTCAAATACAAATAATTTTTCAACAAATCTATTTGACGCATAAATAGGACCTTAACAGGTACTACAACTCTGAGTCAGAGTGGACCTGGGAGTAATGGCAATGAAAGGGCACCCCATGTATCCCAGGTCTCCAGAAGTGGTGTCTAATTATCAGATGCAGTTTAGTGTCATACTCAAGGCAACCTGTTTTGGGGAGGTCTTAGCTCTCTACAGGAGATAGTCAGCATATTCTAGCCCTTCCTGAAAAGAGCATGAGGTAGACCTGAAGATTTCATTGACTGAATTAAATTTAGAAGTCTTTTTTGTGGACATCATACATACCAAATTCACATGATTTCTTCATGTACATGCAAGCCTGACTAATGTAACCATGGGCTACAATGATTTGACAAGTTTAGGAAGTCAAGTGACCCTGTTAAGGAGACAGTTGACTCCTCATTCTTCCCTCAGTGTTTAATGAAACAGTAGCGTGAGAATAAGATAAAAAATATCTCATTTATTTTCTCTATTTAATTCTGAAAATACTAAAACATTACAATACTTTTTGAATTACAAAACTCCAAAATGTCTTGTAAAAATCATTGGAAAATCCTGTGTTACACAAGACAAAGATTTTAATGAATGATCTTGTTCAGCTTAAGGGGAATCTGAATCTATCTGAGATGTGAAGAGCAGATTTATTTTTATCTCAAGTGGAGGCATGTGTGATGTAATGGTTATCATGATAAGAAGCCCAGTCAGCTGGGACTGTAGAATACACCGATTGCATCCTTGCAGAGGGGTAAAACCCTTCCCACAAACAAGTGTCCTGGATATGACAGTAAACAATCTGATGCTGAGGTTCCAGTAATACTGAAGCTTTGGGGAATGCAGAGTACCCCATCTATTGACATCACTCCCAGGTCCACTCTGGCTTGGAGTGGTAGCACCTGGTAGGGTTCTATCTATGCATTGAATAGAACAGTTTGATATTTAAACTGTGTGCAAACAAATGAGTTATGCTAAATTGAATTGTTAGAAATAGAACTGTTTGATCCTTTAACTGTGTGTATCTACAAAATGTGTTTACAAATCTTATATCTAATATATATGTCAAAACACGATTTGGCATTAATTAACCAACAATGGTTGATATGTCATGAAATCAAACCAAACCAAACCAAAATCATGATAAGAAATTGACTGAGTGATCCGAGTTCAAATCCTACTGGATTGGCTCAGGTTAGGGATCAGAAATCATTTGGATCATTCCTTGCTACTGGTACCCTGAATGCATTTACCCAACCCCTCTGCCATGGGCAAAATATGACAGAAGATCAATTATTTTAAGCAGAGTAAACTAGTAGACAAGTTCACCTCCCTAGGAAGCAGTGTCTCATCAACTGAGACTGACATCAACACATGACTAGCAAAGGCATGGACAGCTATCAATAGGCTATCAGTCATATGGAAGTCAAACCTGACCGATAAAATGAAACGTAGTATTTTTCAAGCAGCGGTCGTGTCAATACTGCTGTATGGATGCACTACATGGGCGCTAACAAAATGCATGGAGAAAAAGCTTGACAGCAACTACACAAAAATGCTGTGACCAAAATTGAACATTTCCTGAGGGCAGCACTCCACAAAGCAGCAGCTGTATGGCTACTTACCACCCATCATGAAAACTGTCCAAGTTAGAAGAACCAGACATGTGGGACACTGCTAGAGAAGTAGAGATGAACTCATAAGTGACATACTCCTGTGGACCCCTTCACATAGACAAGTAAAGGCAGGACGTCCAACTAGGACCTATATACAACAGCTCTGTGCTGATACAGGATGTCACCTGGAAGACCTACCGGGAGTGATGGATGATAGAGAGGGGTGATGGGAGAGGGTCAGGGAGATCCGTGCTGATGGTACAACATGATGATGAGAGCTGGTTTAAAATTTAGAGTTTTTCTTCTATACTGATCGCCTTACTAAAGCTAAAAAAAACTCTTCTCTACTTTTTACATATAGCTTGGGGGAAAACAGAGAAGTTAATACCTTTCCTTAGGGCATTAGCACAAAGTGAAACACAAACGGCCTAATTTAGGATTTAAACTTGGATCACTGACTCGATTTCTGGTGATGATAACCATTATATTTAATGCATCTCCTGGTAGTTACTTGGAGAGGAGATAGGTATCACCAAGGAACCTTCCCATTGGTCTGAGAGATACGAGGAAGAAGAAATGCCAGACATGTCAAGCTGAAGATGAGAAAAAGGTTATGAGAAAATGATGACAACAAACTGCCATTTATATATTAGAAAATTTGCCCATTGTATAATGGTTATAATTGTAAGAAATGGACATGGCAATCCAAGTTCAAATCCTGGATGAGGCTGTTTGCATTTCACTTTGCACAATTACTCTTGAGGAAAGGTATGCTTCCAAATATTCTCTCTTTGGCTATGGGTAAATAGTAGGGCAAACTGGGCTCTCTATCCTTGGTATGGCAATTGGTCGAGAAGAATAAAAACCCAGAATTCAAATCTGTTAAACTTCGCTAAAAAAAAATTGACCTCATGTCATATCCAGCCAATGTAGAGGGGTTGGGTAAATGTATATATATTTCAAAAAATCAAATTTTTCAAACATTGGGCAAAATTCACTCCAACAAATATTCCTAGTAGGGCCAACACATACTACCCACCCAACTTCCAACAAGTGGAGAGCCTGGTTGAGGATCCCAGAAAAGTTGGTTTCATATATTTTCTGTGAATACTAATTTATAAAAATTGATATGAAGTAGATATCATAGATTTGTGGAGTGGGATATCATAGCCAGGGGGCATATCATAGACTAAGAATAGGAGGCATGAACCCAAGCACCAGCTCAGATTCTAAGTAAGAAACATTAACAGAAAATGAATTATCTAATGGTGATCGTAGTTAAGGGTGACCAGAAGGCTCCCTTTTCAATAGCTACTACACCAAAGTGTAGGGGAGGGCGCTACTCCTTTTCCAGGATTGCTCCACTTTAGCCTTGATACGTACCTTATATTGCTGAGTGTTAAGCAAGTAGGTATCAAGTACCATTTTTAAAGTCTTTGGTATGATGTGACCTGAGATTGAAACCAGGTCTCCTGGACCATTGGCGAACACTCTAACCCATTAGGCCAATGAGCCGGTTTACTTACTTTTTAATTATCTAATGCTTTAGTAATATTCTAATATACCTTGGTATTATTTATAACTACATGAACATCCACCTCAGGAAAAAAAATGTTGCAACTGTTTATGCATGGAACAGAGTGCACACTGTAGAGGATTAAGGCAATCAGTTTCAATGACCCACTGAGAGCTGCAATTTCTATGCATTTCAGGATCATGTGGCTATTACTATTGATAAAAAATTTGAATAAATTGTACTTTAATTTTGACTGGTAATATATATAAGTTGACCGATTCTTGTAGATAGTGACCTGAAGGCTCCCTTTTAATAAGCTACTACACTGAGGTGTAGGGAAGGGTGCATATATATATATATATGTATTATATAAATGCATACACATATTAAACATAAAACTACACACAGATGTATACGCACACATATATATAATATATTAATTCACACGCACACATTTTATATAAATACACACACACATCATATATAAATACACACAGGGACACACACACACACACACACACACACACACACATATATATATATAGATATACACACACATACACACACATACACAAACACACACTATACATAAATCCACACACACACATGTATATATTATATATAAATCCACACACACACACACACACACACACATAAATATACACACACACACACATTATGCATACATCCAGAGACAGGCACCACCCACACACAGACAGATAGATAGATAGATAGATAGATGAAAACTAAAATGATTATTATGTCACCTCTCTTAACTCATTTGTTACTATAGTTTTATGTTTTTCATCAATTTAAATAAAAACAATCTTCACCCAAAACTTTTTGGAAGCAATATATATATATATATATATATATATATATATTGCTTGCAAATTAAAATACACATACGCATATATATATATCGAGAGAGATAAAAATAGTAACACTACAAAAATCATAAGTATACATGTGTCATAATATATGAAAGCTGGCTGAAAAGTTCAAAGGCTGACCAAGATACTCTAATGGAATATGATCAAATGAGATTTATTTTCAACATCATCTCCTTCTTCCATTGGTGTTGCAGTGCTTGGATTTTCCATTGGTCAAAAAGTCATTAACTACAGACAATGAACTTTTTAGCATACCTTCAGATATATGAATAGTAATACTACAAATATTATCAGCATATTCATATAAATATTACATGTGTCAAAAACATACACAACCACACACACACACACACACACACATATATATATATATATATATATGTATATATATATATATATTCCAGGGGAATGAGTGGGGTCCTCCTCTACACCATGGTGTAGTAGCTGTTGAAAAGAGAGCCTTCAGGTCACCCTTAACTACAGTCACCAACAACTATATATATATATATATATATATATATAGAGAGAGAGAGAGAGACTATGATATCATAAGCACACACACATACATATATTATGAAATCAGTAATTGATATTCATTTCTTAACATAATTTTTTTTTCTTGTCAATGCATTTAATTTAGTGGTAAATCTTAATTATTAATGTCAAACATTATAAGGAAAATAGATCAAAATCCTGCTTATGACTATGTCAAGTTGTTGATTTGCCAATCCATTTTCATATATATATATATATATATATATATATATATACATATTCATGAAATGGACCTGCGTTCACATGCAAATTTACCTACTTCCTATAGAATGGCCACTAAGAAGAATTCTTGAAAGGACTAATGGAAGCCATTGTAGAAATTCTTGTCCTTCTGGGCATATTCTACTTTCACTTTTACTTTTACCCTTCCCATGATGCTTTCCTGCTGTTTCTTTGTTGAGTCTTACTATGCAGCAAGTTTTTATTGAGGATCTGGTTTTTAGGTTTCTTTTTCTTTTTTTTTTCCTTCTGGCTTAACCAACCATTACTATGCTTGCCTTCCAAATAGCTCTTTCAAATCAGTTTCTACACAGTTGAAACCTAAGTTTATTGGACAACAGAAGACATATATATATATATATATATATATATATATATATGACTGTAGGAATATACACACTTAGACACACATGAATCTGTCTCTTTCATTCTGGATCCTACTCTTATAGATGTTTTTCAAATTACATGATGGTACTTAAAGATAAGAAGAATGTATATAAAATTTCTCTCGTTTCTTTGTATGTCTGAGTCTATAGACACAAATACAGAAGTATAAATTCATTTACCTTTTAACTGCATGTATCACTTTATATATATATATATATATATACACACATATATATATATATACATATATATATATGTATATATATATATATATATATATACACATATATATATATGTATATATATATATATATATATACATATATATATATGTATATATATATATATATATATATATATATATATGAAAAAACAAAATATTCAGATGTATTTTTCATATATGACAATGTGCCAGTGTTTCAGATTTTGTTAAATCATCTTCAGAGCAATTAATACCAGATGTTAATCATCTGAAGATGGTTTGAAAAGAGAACAAAAAGCTTAAGCAAAAAAAGAACAAATATTGACATTATATTATATATAAAAATACATTTTCTAAATATTTTGCTTTTCATATTCCAATATTTACATACAATCAGATTTATTTCCATTTTTCTCTCTCATATATATATATATATATATATATATATATATATATATATATATATATATATATATATATATATATATATATATATATATATATATATATATATATATATATATATATATATATATAAGTTGGCTGACTGCAGTTATGGGTGGCCCAAAGGCATAATTGTTTAGGTGTTCACTAATGGCTTGGGAGACTAGAGTTCAGTCCCAGGTTGAGTCATACTAAAGACTCATAAAATGGTATTTGTTACCTCCTTGCTTAACACTCAGTATTATACAGTGTGAATCAAGAGTAAGTGGAGCAATCCAGGAAAAAGAGTAGCACCTTTCCTTATACCTTGATGTAGTAGATACTGAAAATGGATATATATATATACACATCCCTTTTCAGTAGCTACTTTAGTCTCGCAGTTTTTCTTTTTAGTTGTATTTATTAAAGTATGATTCACTTATTTAAGATAATTTTCAATATATGTTGCATCAAAAATTTATGTACAAATATATATATATATATATATATAAATTTTTGGTACAACACATATACATACGGACACATTATATTTGCTGGGCAATAAGATGCATGGTTTATAATTGCAGATGTAGTGTTCACAGCAAGTAATTCAAGCCACATCAATGCTTATTTCAAGTTTGATGTGCTCCACTAAGTCGTAATACCAGCTCGTTCAATAAATTGTAATTTTGTTTAGTTTTTCCTAGTTTACAGAAATTTGTCAATTAACAACTGTAAATATGTATTATATATGATATTTCGATCACCAAAACATACTTGTGTGTTTTGCATGGGCTTTTTTTAATAGGAAAAGTAATTTTCTCAAATATCATAACTCAGTTTTTGGCCAGAAAGAAATTTAAATTTTCAACTTTGTTGTTTTTGATTCATTTTAAATGATCCATTTGAAAATAACAATAAGTGAAATCAGAAACCACTCCAACACACACACACACACACACACACACACACACATACACTCACACACACTCACACACACACACACACACACACACACACACACTCACACACACACACACACACACCAAAAAAAGCTTATTAAATATCAAAGTCAAATGAGACTTAAAGCAGACAAAGGTAAATACACCCTAAGAAAAAGAGAGGAGTGACCTCCATATAAACCAATAACTAACTGAAAACCATACAAACTCCTAACATGAGGGAGTTCAAGTCTCACTGAGTGCCCTGTTAGAAGCTCTTGTGCCATATATGTTCTCTGACAAAAGCATACACGTATGTAAGAACAAAATAAATAAATCCTAAAAAAAATACAAATCTCTTTGTTGACCTACTCATTTTAAAATATTTCTTTCTCAACAAATATATATATATATATATATATATATATATATATATATATATATTGATAATGTACTTTGCTTTATTTATAGATAGTGTTCAATGATGAAGCCAAATCTAAGTTAATGTATGTATTCACCAACCCCTCCACACAATTAGGATGTAACATAAGGTCAATTTTTAAGCAGAGTTTAACTGGTTGAATTCATAGTTTTCCTTCTCTGAGACTGGTTGCCTCCCAGGTTAAAGAAACCAGTCTGATCCCAGTTAAGATAGCATAGACATTGAGTCAATGAAGCTTGGTTAATGTCTGTTTGTCGCCCAGGCATTAGTCAGACCTTAGGCAAAAAACTGACAAGCTTCATTGACCCTGTATCTACAATACACTAACATATATATATATATATATTTATATTTATATATATAGCTGTGTACCCAGATGTATAGGGGGGTATCCTCGTGGTGTAATGGTTAAAATGATGGACTGCGGAATCGTAGTACGCGAGTTCATACTCCAGTCATGCTATTACGTTCACTTTCGGGCAAATACCCTTGGGAAAGGTATGAACCCCCTATCCTCCCAGCTATGGGTTAAATAGTACCACTACTGTTCTTCTAGGAGAATAGATATGGCATTTAATAACCTACAAAGGTTGATATGCCATTAAACAAAGAAACCAAACCAAACCAAATGTATGTTTTATATAAAATTATGGCACCAAACCAACCAATTCTTATCTCAAAATTTAATCAACTCCCATGATGTTGGGATGTGACACAAGGTCAGTTTAGTGTGAAGTGATCTGTGGGAAGTGAGCCTCTTTAAAAGCAGGTTCAAAAATTGCTCAATTCCATTGGCATTCCCCTTCAGGTGTACCTTAGGCACCAGGCACTCAACCTAGTCCTTACTCCTTTTAGGTAAGGGTTAGGTGCTGCCTGGGGACCCCTGAAACATGAGTTATTAATTTCCAGAGACCAACTGAAATTTATGGTAGTTTTTTTTTTTTTGGATTCCTCAAGAGACCAAAATATGACACAAGGTAAGTTTAATGTAGAATGCCACTCAAAAATAAACCACCAGAAGGTCAGATGTAAAAATCACTTATTTTCCATCAGCATTTCTTTTTCAGAATGCAGGCAATAAACCCAGCCCTTGCTCCATTTTCAGTGACGGAGCTAGTGTATTTGACAACCCATAAGGACAAAATGTAACCCAAAGTTTAGTTTAATTTGGGGTGCCTGGCACAAAGCAAAAAAATTACTTAGATTTTATTGGCATTCTTCTTTAGCGGCACCGGGCAATACACTTCTTAGATGAAGGAGCAAAGACAGTTTGGAACAGGTAGCTCAAAAAGTGATACTAAGTGATATCTATCGAACCTCCCATGAGGTAGGATTTAATGTGGAGACCAGGCACAAATTGAGATTCATGCATGGCAGAAGCAAAAAATGATTGATCCCTTGGCATTCCCTATTGAGGCACCTCTGGTGCTAAGTTATGAACTCAGCTCTGCCAAAGCAGGTTTTGCCAAGGGACACAGTCCCCTGATATAAGGTGAGTCAGATGCTCACAACCACTCATCCAGGATGCACCCATGTGGATGGCATACAGTATAGACGAATGCCCACAAACGGGTGGTATTTGTCTATATCCCTACAAAGATAGAGTGTGGCATAAGGCTTTTTTTAATTAGGTAGTCAGACATGGGCTGAAACACATACAACCAGCAGTGCCCAAAATACCTTTGCTTTGTTGGCATTCCTCTAAAATTTTATTTGGGGTTACATCCACAAGGGAATGTTCTAAGTGTTTATTCCATTTTGGATCTTAAGCAAGATTTTGATTAAAGTGCAATATAACAACGGTAGCAATTTTTCTTCATGTTATTAGCTGATCTGCATATTTATTTTAAAATGCTTATCTCAAAATAAAACAAAATAAAGTTGGTGACCTTAGTCAAAGGTGACCTGAAGGCTTCTTTTTAATGTAGGGGAGGGCGCTTTTCCATTCCTTGGATTGCTCCACTTTACCCTTGATCCACACCTTATAATGCTGGGTGTTAAGCAAGGTGGCATCAAGTACCATTTTTTGAGTCTTTGGTATGACTCGACCTCAGATTGAACCCCAGTCTCCCAGACCATTATTGAACACTCTATTCCTTAGACCAATGGCCCGGTTTGAAAAGGAACCCTTCAGATCACCCTCGACTATGGTTGCCAACTTTACTTTAAAATAAAATAAGTTATTATAAAAAAATAAGATTGAAAATGCATAATTATATTTTCTTTCTTTCTCTCTTTTTTTTCAATTAAGCAGTTGCTTTGTTGATAGCTTCTATAATCATTTCCGTTCCCATCATGTTGTTATCATCCTTGACCTTCTCAAGGCAAAGAAAGTCACACTGTAAATTGAACTGTTTACTTAAATGTTTTCTTAAATGATAAAAAATATAAGATGAATAAATTGACTTTCCATATGTTCATTCTAAAGTTCAACACACTTGGCAAATCATTTCAGAAGTATCTTTAAACCTTTTAAAAAAAATGTCAATAAAATTTAGAAAAAAAAAAAATTTTTATTTCCTTCTTAGTTGGGCTGAGAACTTTTTACAACCTTTTTCCTCTCTCCTGGTAAAATACATATCATGTATATGCAAAATTTCGTATGATGTATTCAGTCTCTAGTTTTCCTAAAAAAAGTAGGTGCTGGGAACTTTTGCATGCACTTAATATATGTCTGTTTGTCTGTGTATATATATACATATATATATAGATATATAGATATGTGTGTATATATATATATATATATGTGTGTGTGTGTGTGTGTGTGGATATATATATATATATATATATATATATATATATACTCACATGCATACACATGAAGATGCCTTTGAGTGAATGAACATAAAAATTGGTAGAGGGTATGTTGGGTGTATCTGCAATGCATGACACTGACATGAAAAGAAATTTATATCTCATGCCATTGTGCATATGGTATATCAGTGAAAAGAGGCTTCACTGGACAGGAGGACATAAAAAACCTTTTTAGGAAATCGTGATGATTATAATGCCCAGATAGGAGTGCAATTCATAGAGGCAGTATCATTCAAGCACAGAGCTCCAAGTGAAAATCACAGGTTTCGATGGCGCAGTGCGTGTGATATGAAAGTGAGTTTGGAGATTTTTATTGCACTTTTGTATAAGAGTGAATGGATGCATCAAAAAGGATGAAGATAACTATCTGAAAAATGTGGCAAGAGACAGAGACAGAAAGAGATTAAAAAAAAAAAGAATGATCTGGATAAATGAATTGAAATGTATTGACTGCAATATTTTTAGATACATAAATACACACATTGTTTTTTTGCCTTTTTCTTTTTTAAGAAAAGAAGCTAAATGATATATTTAGATATTTACAGTAGGGCTTTTTTAATTGCCACTTTTTCTCTTATTTGTTTTTTCTCTAACACAATGCTTGTTGCGTCAAGTGACACTGCAAAGGCCTACTGTTAGAATAATAATGAATCACTCATTTCACCCATCTCTTTGTTATGGAACCTACTAGGAATGTAGAAAAGTCTTACTTAAATACAATCTATATTATTCACAATTTATCCATCTTTACCTATATAAATATAATTTATCCATCTTTACCCTCTTTATATAGATTCATTGTTTTGAAAAAACTATCTGGGGATTGTAATAATTGATTAAGTAATTGATTTTAACAGAATGTCAATCCGTTTGGGGTTATTTTAAGCTAAAAGATTAAGGAATTGTATAGATTCTATGTTTATATTTATGCTTTTTGCATTGTTTTTTTTAAGAGTTTGTTGCACACAGTTATATGATATCAACTATTTTTTAAATACAAGTCTCAGCAAAACTTGAAACCATTAAACTGTGCAAATGGAACTATTAGTGTTACGTAACAATACTCGAAATTTAACTGTATGCAAACAATAAACAGCAGTACTTGAAAACATTTAACTGTGTGCAAGCAATAAATAGCAATAATTGAAACCATTTAACTGTTTGCAAACAAATGAACTCTGGCTTGTTTAAAAATGTTACCTACAAACTATTCATTTACAAATTGTATACAACAGAATTTAGGATTAAATAACCTATATTGGTTGATATGCCTTAAAACACAACCAACCAACCTAATCTCTTACAAATAGTTTACATACATTTATATGGTTTTAAGTATTCCTATCTATTAAAAATAATTTGCACAAGGTTGTATACTTACATAGTTTCAAGTAACCACTTCCATTTCATAATTATCATTTGTTTTCATAGAGTTACATTTCTCCAAGACAAATAATTTGCAGATAAATCTATTTGACCCATAAATGGTACTACCACTTACAGTCAGAGCAAAGCTAGAAGTAATAGCAATAAAGAGATACTCCACATTACTCAGAGCTCCAGAACTGAAGCCTCTTTATCAGATGCAGTTTGTTGACATAACCAGTTGATTGCCTCATCTAAACGGGTCCTTATCTTAAAGCAATACCAGTTGATTGCCTCATCTAAACGGGTCCTTATCTTAAAGCAATACCAGTTGATTGCCCCATCTAAACGGATCCTTATCTTAAAGCAATACCAGCTTAGCAGGACTAAGTTTATCGCTTGGTGCTTGAGGTGCACCAAAACAGGGAATGTCAAGGGGATCAGGCATTTTTTGTGATGGTCACATATGAGTCTCATTTCATGCAGTCTCCTTCTA
This sequence comes from Sepioteuthis lessoniana, assembly GCA_963585895.1. Classification (NCBI taxonomy): domain Eukaryota; kingdom Metazoa; phylum Mollusca; class Cephalopoda; order Myopsida; family Loliginidae; genus Sepioteuthis; species Sepioteuthis lessoniana. The sequence continues at coordinate 69,739,430 of OY757930.1, read as the reverse complement.
TAAAATGACTTCAAGTCAGATAAATCACACAGGTCACCCTTTTTTTAGGCAAGTGGTCTTAACCCTCTTCAAGGGATACAGTTGACACATTCTAAGCTCCATGGACAGGGTGAATTTGAGGATTATGGGTTGTTTTTCTTTCATATTATTGAACTAATAGTAACAGATGACTTTTGGTAGGTAAGATAACAATTATTTTAGCTTCTATCTATCTATCTATCTATCTATCTATCTATCTATCAGTCTGTCCATATCTATCTATCTATCTAATAATCTATCTATCAATCTATCTATCTCTGTCCATATCTATCTATCTATCTATCTATCTATCTATCTATCTATCTATCTATCTATCTATCTCAGTCTGTCCATATCTATCTATCTATCTCAGTCTGTCCGTATCTATCTATCTATCTATCTCAGTCTGTCCATATCTATCAATCTATCTATCTACCTTCCATGCCACGAGCAGTAACCAATTTCAAGATCAATTTTTAAGTAGAGTACAAGTAATTTGAATTCAGAGTTTTCCTTCTCCTAGACTTGTTGCAAAAGCCCAATTTGACTAACTACTGACCTATAATTGACGACAGGAGGTAGAATAGCTGGATTCATACTTTTCCAATCGGTATTATTGCTATGTGAAATGCAAACTGCTTCATCCAAGATTTAAAACCTGGTTGCTAATTTCCTATGATAATAATTGTTTGCCACAAGCATAATATATATGTAAATGGAAAATATACTGCATCTTTATAGAACATGAGTTTTACCATAGCAAACTGTAATATATTGACTTAGCTGGTGACATGGATAAACTTAGCAGATTCAATGCAGTCGCAAGATAACATCAACAAAGTGATTTCACAGGAAAGAGAAAATAAAGGAGGATGGTGAAGACTATAATTTATTGTCTATGGATAGAGTGACAGATATTTCCGTTCACAGATAAGATCAACAAATTACCAAAAAAAAACCAAAACAGAAGTATGTAAGTTCTGATAACCAGCCATAAACAGAAAATACGTGAGGTGAAGAGGATGTTCATATTCCCGCATGGGACTTGAAAGGACAATATTAGGTCAGTAATTTTTGACTGAAGGCAGAGATCCACTGGTCACTCAAGCAAAGGGGGATATCTGCTGGTCTCTCAAGCGAAGGTGTTGTATATTGACCTATGACCCAGCTGGGCTGTCAAAATAGGAAATGCACCAATGTAAATAATAGGTGCATCTGGTCGAGGAATAGCAGAGTGTAGCCTTGACTGTGGATGGGTTGAATGAGTGCAATTTGTGACACCCACAAGAAGAAGGTGGGCATTGAACTATTATATAACTCGGTGAGACAGGAAGTCAGTTAGTTTGGAGACCAGACGAGTTGGAGATAAGATGCGGTAGAGAAAACCAGCACCCAGAGAGGCTTGGCCCCCAGGCCCCCGGTTGAGCAGCCCAGGAGAATGGGAAAGAAGCGCGGTTATGGCCAATAGAGTGGGGGTCAATATGTTGCAGTTCTGTTTGGTCTCCAACTCCCTCTCACACACAACCCTTTCAAATAAAGTGAGAGGTACATTTTTCTAAGAACTGTGTCGCTTGTCTTTATTGTGTTGTCGTTATGATTTTGCATGCGCATGCATATATGTTTGTATAGTTGATCATGACTCTACAACAAAGGGAGAGCTTCGCTGGTCACTCAAGCAAACCTGTCAGCTCCCCTGTATGTGTTCTCCGGATGTCACACTACTTCACAAAAAGGGTCCCAGCCACAGAAGAAAGATATGTGCTAACTCTCTCTGACTGTATTCCTACTTCACACAAACATCACCATCGAAGAATAAAAATATAAATTATATTTTTATATATCTATGAGTTTTTCGTTGCTTGTTCAGCAGTTCAATATATAACAAACTATCCTGGTTGGTTGGTTGGTTGGTTGGTTGGTTGGTTGGGTTGGGTTTTATGGCATATCAACCATTGTAGGTTATTTAATGCCAAATCCATTTTTATGTAAATAATCTGTTCTATTTAAAACAATTCAGTTTAGCATAAGTACACAGTTTAATTGTCAAAAACATTTCCATTTCAAACTATTCAAGCAGCTACATGCAACAATTCAGTTAAGTGTAAATACAGTTTTAATGTCAAAAACAGTTCCATTTCAAATAATTCAGTTAAGCATAAGCACACAGTTTAAATGTAAGTACAGTTTAATTGTCAAAATCATTTCTATTTCAAGCTATTCAGTTTACTCAAACAATTCATTTAGCATAAGTATGCTGTTAGTTCTATTTAACCCATAGATAGGGCCCTATCAGGTGCTACCACTCCGGGCCAGAGCGGACCTGGGAGCGATGGCAATGAAGGGGTACTTCACATTCACCAAAGCTCCAGCACTGCTGGAACCTCATCATCAGATTGTTTAGTGTCATATCAGGACACTCGTTGGGGGGGGGGTCTTACCCCTCTGTAGAGAAGCAGTCGGTGTATTCTACAGCCCCAGCCGACTGGGCAAAATCTATCCTGGGTAAATGAATATGAATTATTTAGCATAGTTAAATGCATATATATTGTAGTTATGTATTGTAGTTAAATACATGAGCAAAATATACGCTCTCAAGGTACAAGTATAAGTATTTAAGTTTTAATATGATCAAATATCTGTTGGATAGTGGCTCGTACCACATGACTTCTGGTATCACGAAATATAAAGATACCATGTTTCTGAAGCACAAGACAGAAAGAGACAGAAGCAAAGACAGAAGAGCTCTGAAAGACCTCGGTCAGTAGAAAACCAATATCTGTTGGATAGTGGCTCGTACCACATGACTTCTGGTATCACGAAATATAAAGACACCATGTTTCTGAAGCACAAGACAGAAAGAGACAGAAGCAAAGACAGAAGAGCTCTGAAAGACCTCGGTCAGTAGAAAACCAACTTCCAACGTAACACCTACAGCGAGAGATCTATAATTCTTGTCGGACTGTACCACTTGAGTTAATAAATAATTAACTCTGTTTCATTGTGATTCATTTCTGATGTGGACCCAGTTTGGGACCACGAAAAGATAACTCGGAACATGGTATAAGTTTAAGGATATATTGACGTAACAAGATACAGAGAAAAGTGGTGGCGTAAGCTAGGCTTACTTGTCAGTCAAATATCCAGTCTCTATCCAATCTCACGACCGACCGACCGACCGACCGACGAGAGTACTTGGCACTCGATTAATATAGGACTTGGAAGAGTCCGTCAATGGGTTGGTAATGGTCCCATAATAGTTTCCTTACCACGATACAACAATATCACATGGAATAAGAAAGACTAGCCAAAATAAACTACACACATAAAAAGATTACAATTATCTTTTATTTTATTCTAACTGATTTCTATATAAAATTTTACATAGGATTGCTTTTAATATATTTAAAAATAAAACAGTTACATTATTAATCAAAAACATTAAGTAATCATTTGTTAAAACCAGTATGCAAATTATCCACACCATATTCTAAGAAACCTTTACCTTTTAGGGACATATAACACACATTGCAGGATTTTAAATGTATTAATCCCGTGGGCTATCCACTCCAGATTTTCTGGAAGCCACCTGATATTTGTGCCTGATGGGTGTTTGTAAGCTGATTGCCTGGCCCAAGGGGGCCTTCTCCTTCGGTAATATCTGTTGGGCAGGGCTAAGTTTATTCTATTTACCAACCCCTCCGCTCGGGCAGGATATGACACAAGGTCAATTTTTAAGTGGAGTTTAACAGGTTTGAATTCAGAGTTTTCCTTCTTCTAGACTAGTTGCCTCACCAAGGCTAAAGAACCCAGTCTGTCCTACTATTTACCCATAGCTAGAGGGAGAATTATTGGCTTCATACCTTTCCCAAGGGTATTAATGCTATGTGAAATGCAATTAGCCTCGTCCAGGATTTGAACTCGAGTCGCCGTGTTCATTTCCTACGACGATAACCATTTCACCACGGGCACGGGCTAAATTTATCAGTGCTTGAACAACTTCTCCAAGGGAAATGCTGAGAGGATCAACCATTTTTTGTGATGACTGCACATGAATTTTCATTTGTGTATTGCTCCCTACTTTTAAATGACTTTATGTTAAAATCTGACTAGGTGATAAGTCAAATAAATACTGCATTAATAACATGGGCTGTCCACTCGGATTTTCTGGGAGAGGGGGTGGCAAATGGCATTCATGCCAGGTGGGTGTAACAGAGTTGATTGCCTGTTCCCTGGGAGACCTTCTCTTCAGGCACGACCTGCATAGCAAGGCTACGTTTACTGCTTAGCACCTGAAACATCCTTAAATTGGATTGCTAAGAAGATTAAGATTTTTTGTGATGACCTCATATCTCGATTCGTACATGCACCCCACACAACCACTATAAAATGATTTCATGTCAAATCTGATTCAGTGCAAAGTTGGCTAGATATCTCCCAACATTAAAATGACCTTGTGTCAAAACTGGCCCAGTGGGAGGTCGGGTAAATCCTTGGGTTATTCTGATGCAAATCTAAGCTGGATTTAAAATAGATATCATTAATAAATGATATGCTAGTTAAGATGAAATAATGATTATCTAATAATCCTGGAGACTATAACATCATCATCATGTCGTACCGCTAGCACGGATATCCCTGACCCTCTCTCGCCAATTCTCCCTATCGTTCATCGCCTCCGGCAAGTCTTCTGGGCTACATCCCGTATCATCACATAGCTGCTGTATGTATGTTTGAGCTGGTCGTCCTGCTTTTGCTTGGCCATATGCGGGGGTCCATAGAAGTACACCACAGATGAGTTCGTCCTTGCTTCTCCAGCAGTGTCCTGCGTGTCCGGTTTGTCTAACTTGTATAGTTTTCGTGATGGGAGGCAGGTGGCCGTATAGTTGGTGTCTTGTGGGGTGTTGCCGCCAGGACTTGCTCTCAACATTCTTGTGTAATTGCCATCTAGCTTCTTCTTCAGCCGTTTAGTTAGCGTCCAAGTAGTGCATCCATATAGCAGTATCGATACGACCGCTGCCTGGAAGAAACTGCATTTCATTTTATCGGTCAGGTCTGATTTCCATATGATCGAGAGCCTATCGATAGCTGTCCATGCTTTCGTTAGTTGTGTGTCGATGTCTTTTTCGGTTGATGAGACGCTGCTTCCTAGGTAGGTGAATTTGTATACTAGTTTCAGAGAGGTTCCGTCTACTGTGGAAATGTCGCCTGTTTGGTTGTAACACATATATTCAATTTTGTGTGCATTGACATGGAGACTATAACATAAATAACTAAAAGAACTGCGATGTCAGTGGTGATGTAGTATCTATTACAGACTGACAGACAGATATCTAATCCCTATTATAATAAGATATATAGTTAAATGAATATTATTTAAATACAAGTATAATGATTTCCTGGCAGATAAACCACTTTTGAGGATTAGTTTTAATATACACCTGCAAATACAGTTATTAAGATATATGACTGCAAGAAATCTGGATCTCTATCAAAGCCAAAATTCACTCAAAGACAGTAAACTACCTCCATTCTTCTCATCAGCCTCCTCCCCATTTTCATTTTCATCTCATTCTTGCTGCGGATTATTCTATCAACTGAAAAAAATTCTCCAATTAAATAGCAATCTACTACAGCATTAGTTATTTGTCTTCAACATGTTTGTTCTACTCCCCAAGGCTTTATATACATGTAATTTTTTTATCATTAACAAAGTCATGCAATCTCTTTCAGAGAGGGTAATGAGAAACAATGTTTGAGGGAGAGGCTATCATTCCTTAAAGCTGACTTGTCTTCACGATGTACACATAGAGATAGACAGTGTTTAGCAAACACACATTGTTTGCTTCAGTCAAATTCTTCTATCTTTTGACAGTTTTTTTATTATCATTTTTTATTTTTTTGTTGTTGCAATCACAAGCAAACCCCTAAGCAATAGACTGACCCCTCCCTGCCACTGACTCTATCTGGTATGGGTTCATTAATGGCATCAAATTCCAAAGATAGGAAATAAAGATGAAATTGGATCAGTTAAACTACCTTTAATTTCTTTGTTGGACAAAGTTATATTCCTTTGTCAAGAATCTTTAGAAAAGAAGGCAGGAAACTAGAAAGATTTATAAAGTTGGTAGAATCAAAGTTAATTGTGGACTTGTAAAAAGACCTTTTAACTTTTCAATACCAGCCGTTGATATTAACTATTTCACTGATACCAGAATTAGAAAAATAAATATATTATTGGACAGAATAAAACAGTGAAAAAAACTGAACCATTTTTTATTAGTCACAAGTTTTAATGAAACTTTCATGGTATCAACACATATAAAGTAAAAAGTAAAGTTGACGATCTTAGTCGAAGTTGACCCAAAGGTTCCCTCTTCAATAGCTACTACACTGAGGTGTAGGGGAGGGCGCTACCTCATTCCTTAGATTGCTATACTTTACCCTTGATCCTTACCTTATAGTGCTGAATGCTAAGCAAGGCGGCATCAAGTACCATTTTTTGAGTCTTTGGTATGACTCAACCTGGGATTGAACACCAGTCTCCTGGACTATTGATGAACACTCATTTTAGACACATATAGGAAGTGATTATTTTCCTTGATTACTGTAGTTAAGGTTCCCTGACAGTTTTTATATCTTCAGGTGATGTGTTTTTTATCTTGTGGCCTTTAACATTTTTTTGTTGATAATTTCCACTTTTCTTAAAATTTTTAGGAAAATATCAGTCAATGAGAGATAGCGATTCCATTTCTTTGCAATATCACAAAGTGACAGTCCGCAATTATTGTATGTCACAAATGAAACTTTTTTAAACAACTGCCAACTCATTAGTGAAGGACTAATCATAAATTAGGATATCAAATCGAAGAAAAGAAAAATCTAAGAAATTTCCTACTTTTGTTATTACTAAGAATTTTCTTTCATGAAAATTATAGCTTTTTGCTCACAACTAAGAGAATTTCGACTACAATAATCAAAGAAAATAATCCCTTCCTATAGCGGTGTTATGCAAGGGAGAGGACTGCACAGGAAGGCCAATATGGAGATTAGGCAATGCTACAATTTTATTATTTTCTTGTAATCTTCATTCAACTATAAGCAATTGTAGACTCACTAAGTGATTCTTTCTATTGAAAAGGATATACCGATCACTTAACATTGAAGAGATCATAAAGAACTCCACTAGTCGAAAAGTTAGATAAACACCCTAGTTGTTCAGTGTTTTTCATATTTTTGTTCAGAATTAATATCTTAGTCCAATATTCTTTCATATCTTTTATTATTTTCAATTTTTCATGCATCTTAGACTTCATTATTGTTTTCTGTTTCAAATTTGAATCACTAAATTTGTTGTTTCTTTTCTTATTGTCTGTCTCCGCACATTTAAATTTCTACCATGAATTATATTGTCCATAAATCAATAAATAAATGAAACGAAATGTAAGTCTTTCACATATGTGTGTTTGAAGCAGTCAAAAGTGTATTACATTTCAGGAAATGAAACGAAATGTAAGTCTTTCACATATGTGTGTTTGAAGCAGTCAAAGGTGTATTACATTTAAGGAAGAGGCTGGCCAAAACACCCACAATGTCATTGTTCCTATCAGTGTCTTAGCCATTGAAGTTTCATTGAAATTTGTGGCAATGATAAAAATGGCTCAGTTTTTCCAATGTCTGTTTTGTTTTGTTCAATACTGTACATATATTTTTTAATTCACTGATTTAAGTTTGAAAGTGATCTTCTATTTTCTTACTGACAAAGTTACAGCTATATGTGGCTTCTATAAAAATGAGGGTACTGAAAAGTTATCTGCCCAACTAAGAAGTGAATGACCTTTTTTTTCTAATTTTATTAAAACGTGATAAACAATGTCTCAAATGTATTGTAATATAAGAAGAATACGAGAAATAACATTAATTATTATATCACCTCTTCTCTTTCACTGCTAAGCTCCACTCTTTATGTTCTCTCACTATTTCGTCTTCACACCATGTCATCAAAATCATCACCTCCCATCGTGACCCCACGCTGTTTTAGATTCTTACCAGTGATATGAATAACAATGAGAATTCTTTTGTGCACATAACTTTATTCATCAATGACTTACACACATTAGCTGGTTCATGAACCCTGAGAAGCCAGTTAAACCAGAGATAGAAAATGGATCTTTGTGGTTTCTTGTCTGATATTTGATATTGCAGACAACATAAGATATAATTTGGAATGCCAAATTTGTAAATTCCAAACCCTAAATAGTATAGGAATCTTTTCTCTCCAAGATTATTAAATTTACATTTTCTAACCAATTAAAATCAGAGATAAATTTATATAATTTCTATCTCTTTTCGAGCATACTAGAATCTTATAATTAAAACAAGATATGCTACTGTTGTGGTATCATCCCTATTTCCATATACAATAGACTCTTCCAATAAATACATAACATTTGACTGTAATCCACTCTGGGAGTTTTAGTAGCAGTAGCTACACTAACGACATTGTATCACTTGTTTTCTGTGATATATACTTTTTTTATACTTCTATCTAAATAAGTGTTTGATTTATTTTATGCCCTTTTCCAAGGACATGACAGCTACTTTTCAGTACTCAATAAAGATTCGTATTTTTTGGGGTTTTTTTTTTTTTTTTGCTCACAAGCATTTTTATTTTTACTGAGTGAATTTCAGTTACTTTCTAAAATTCAATTTCTCAAAATGTATTCAGATTCTACATTGCTTGAATATTTCTACAAATAAAGCATTCTCTATTTCATGTTTTATGAAAGAGATGCCTATACTGATATAACATTCCTTACTGTTGATTATTACTGTCTTGCATATAAACATATATATATATTAGTATCATAAATATACTTTCCCTTTACATGGAGACATACTTATTAGAATACCAGACTCACACACAAAATATATTATCTAGTTTAAAACAATGCAAACAATGGACTATTTTCTAGTTCATACCATATTGGGGCAAATTATCACATCAACAAATATTACCATTTCTTATAAAAAAAAAGACAATAACTTTTGTTTTCTCAACAAACTTTTCAATCAAGTTAAAGAAGTAATATCGAAGAAGAAGAACTGTGATTTTATTAATTATCACACACACACACACACACACACACACACACACACACACACACACACACACACACACACACACATATATATATATATATATATATATATATAGCAAATAGCAAAAATTGCATGAAAGAGTACTCAGTGGTCACTTTTACCACACGACTGTCTGAAGATTGTTGAAAAACACGAGATTTAAGTAATAGACTTATTGTGTCTACAATTCTTATATATATATATATATATATATATATATATATATATATATATATATATATATATATATAGGTAAAGGATGGATATATACATATATATATATATATATCCTTTACCTATTATATATATATATATACATATATATATATAATATATATTATGTAAAATATATATATATATATATATTAGTATTTACCAATTATTTACATATATTTTATATATGCATACATTTACACACGCGCGCACACACACACACACACACACACACATATATATATAGCAAATAGCAAACAGGAAAAATTGCATGAAAGAGTACTCAGTGGTCACTTTTAGCATACGACTGTCTGAAAATTGTTGAAAAACACGAGACTTAAGTATCAGACTTATTGTGTCTACAATTCTTATATATATATATATATATATATATATATATATATATATATATGTCAACCTCCAATTTCCTGTGGACAACCACTGTTACCAACCTTGTACCAAATAGTTCTGGGTTAAAGATCAAAAAGAAGGGAAGGTTGCCCCATACCCTTGAAAAGTAGCTATGGGCATCCAAGGTTACTAACCTTTTCCACAAATAGTTCTGCTTGCAGATCAAAGGAAACCAAAGAATGTTGTCAGTTTCATAGCATAAAAGACAATAGACTGAAGAAGCCACCTACTGTGAAAACAGCAATATATAAAATTTATATGAATTAGTAGTGGAATATTGACGATTTGAAGGTTTATCTTCGTATATTTGCTCCATCTGAGTACCATAATTCACCGCTACAATTATATGAGCGTTGGGAACACAATTCGGACACTTGTAGGAGAGAAAATGGATTATGGTTTAATATTTCCTCGTGTTAATTAAGTAAAACAATTGATAACGAATTGATAATAACATATTTTATTACTTGAGCAAACTTAATAGAACGAATACAGAAATGACATAAGATGCAAGAAAAAGCTGATTATGAGTTGTTTAAAGAAATTAAAAGGATTAATTTTTTATTAAAAAAAAACGAATCCTTTCACGGAAAATAAAACAGCACTTGGAAAAAAAAAAAAAAAAAAAGAAAGGAAAAAATGAAAATAAAAAAAACAAACAAACGTACCTCGTGCGTACAACTAAGAACTATTTAGTACCAAGTAAATAAAAATAAATAAAAAGGAGTGACAAAGTTTTGAAGAAAAACACTAGTGGCAAAAATTAATTGCTATTTTAGCGACCAGTAAAAAAAATTGAATCAAGTAACAATGATAAAATTATTTCGAAAAACACTGGGTCACTCATAAATTACAAAGAACTGACGTGGCTTCAATGACAAAGAGCTGGTACTTACAAATAAAAAACAAAATGGGTGTTGTATGAATGGAAAAAAGATTTGGAAGAGTGTCTTAGGCGAAAAAATATCTATTGGGAAAACCTATTCATTTTTCCGTCAAGAATACGGCGAATAATGCAGACACATGGGGGTTCATTCAGCAATCCTTTCAGTACTTGCTTAGGACAGCAAATGGATACTATAGTGGTTAAGGTCGAGACAGCACAAATTCATAGATATAGGTAACAGCATATTTCGCCAGGAAGAAAACAGCACAAATTCATAAATAAATGACTACAATACTTGAAACCATTTAACTGTGGGCAAATAGATAAGCTCACTCACTTTTTTTGAATATTATTCTCTTAAATATCATATATATCTATTTAAATGTGTGCAAACAAATGACTGGTGTTAACTTGTTAGTGTGACATAGCAATTCCCGAAACCATTTAACTGTGTGTAAACAAGTGATTAATAGTAAATAAAATGATTCGTTGTGAATTGAATTACCATGACCAGAAATTCCGGCGAACACTTACGCACGACATACGGAAACACTGGACAGCTGTTTCGACCTTATTTCGACCTGATGAAACCTAATAAGGTCGAAACAGCTGTCCAGTGTTTCCGTATAGCGTTATTTCGACCTGATGAAACCTAATAAGGTCGAAATAGCATTTATTATCTCTTCTAGATTAAGGCTGGCAATTATGCGGTCTGTGTTACTATCCATTTTTCTATATTATAGGTTCTTTGTAGGGGTTTTGTCGATCCCTGGGCATTGCACTATTTGTTAATTCTAATAGGTGACTTCATTCTTGATGTTGAGGGGACTGTATGGAATTTGGTTGAGGGCAGTTTGAATGCGCTTCCTTCATTTTTTGAATAGAATAATTCATTTTATAAAGCAATACTTGAAACCATTTTACTATGTGCAGACAAATGAGCTCTGGCTTGTTTAAAAATAACTTTACCTACTGACTATTCGCTTGCAAATTCCCGAAACCATTTAACTGTGTGTAAACAAGTGATTGATAGTAAATAAAATGTTTCGTAGTGAATTGAATTACCATGATCAGAAATTCCGGCGAACACTTACGCGTGACATTTTTTTAGGCGTGACATACGGAAACACTGAACAGCTATTTCGACCTTATTAGGTTTCATCAGGTCGAAATAGCTGTTCAGTGTTTCCGTATGTCACGCGTAAGTGTTCGCCGGATTTTCTGGTCATGGTAATTCAATTCACAATATAATTCCTCTACTAAAAAAAGAAAAAAATATAGAATATATATAAAATATATAAAATATATATAGAATATATATATATAGAATATATATAAAATATATATATATAGAATATATATATATAGAATATATATAAAATATATATATATATATAGAATATATATATATAGAATATATATATATAGAATATATATATATATATATATATAGAATATATATATATAGAATATATATATATATATATATATATATATATATATATATAGAATATATATATATAGAATATATATATATATATATATATATATATATATATATATATATATATATATAGAATATATATATATATATATATATATATATATATATATAGAATATATATATATAGAATATATATATATATATATATATATATATAGAATATATATATATAGAATATATATATATAGAATATATATATATATATATATATATATATAGAATATATATATATAGAATATATATATATAGAATATATATATATATATATATATATATATATAGAATATATATATATAGAATATATATATATAGAATATATATATATATATATATATATATATAGAATATATATATATATATATATATATATATATAGAATATATATATATATATATATATATATATAGAATATATATATATATATATATATATATAGAATATATATATATATATATATATATATATAGAATATATATAGAATATATATATATATATATATATATATATATAGAATATATATATATATATATATATATATATAGAATATATATATATATATATATATATATATAGAATATATATAAAATATATAAAATATAGAGTATTTGATAGAAATACTTGAAACCATTGTAACTTAAGAAAAAGGAACTTGTTTAAAAATGTTATTAGCAAAATGTTTACAAACCATATGTATTTAATATATAAATCTAAACAGGATTTGGAATTAAACAACCTACAACGTTTGATACGACATAAAACCAAGCAGACTAAAGAACAAAAACTATCTACCTGTCTGCAAACAAATGGCTGATGTTAAATTGAATTGTCAGCGTTAGCTAGCAATAGTCGAAACCATTTAATCGTGGGCAAACAAATGAGATATTTGTTGTTTAAAATATTATTTCTAAATTATTTCTTTAGAAATATAAGGCTTAATATATGCAAAAACAGAATTTGGCATTAAATAACCGACTATGGTAGATATGCTCTAATAACCAACCAACCAACACACATTTATATATGTATACATACGTACACACATGTATATACACATAGGTATGCACACACAGGTATATTTCTCTATAGATAATATACGCATACACATATACATACACACGCACACACACTATATATATATATATATATATATATATATATATATATATAAATATATATACAGTCAATAAACAATAAAAAATCATGTTTGATAATGATATCTGATCAATATTATCGTTTAACTGCGAATAACATCTTGTGTTATTTGACAAATATTTTGATTTAAATAAATCTGGATAAAACAAGAAATCAGTCTTGTTTTCTACGCTCAGATTTTTTTTTTAAAAAACGCATACAAAGTAAAAGAAGATAATGTGGATTTTTAGTAAACAGCAGATTAAGAAATAACTGTGGGCAAAATTTTGTCAGGTTGTAAATCAGGTATTCATAATATTAAATACAAAATATATTTATCATGTGTTGATATGTTAAATCTAGAATATTTACTGTTCAAGTTTCCTTCACTTCTTGAAAATGGCCTCTTCTACAGCGAACACATAAATGAACTTTTTCTTTTTTTTTTTTTTCTTTTGTAGGAGCAATTAATTGTTCATAGCAAGTGACCATGTAAATCGAGATTTCAATTCCTACATAGTTTGATTTTAATTCGAAATATAAAGTTAAGGCTGTTGACCCTTGGCATCGTAGTATTTACGGTAAATTATGACATATAAGTCAACACCAACATTTTTAGTTCAAAATTCTGGGTCAGACCTCTACCTGCTGTACAGGTCGATCGCCAGACATACAGTAGGTAAATGTGATGTTACGGTTCATGTTTTTAGCCAGTGCATCTGCTGCTGTACGCTTCTCGGCCTTTCGAGAGGCGTTGTATCCAGTTGATGAGATACATTCGGCCGGCCGTAATGCGATGGGCGGTTCAGGTCGGATGTTTCTTGTCACTGGATGTACCTCTGGCCTCAGGGGGCCGTCCCCCCAGGCTTGAAACCCTCTTCGGAGGGGTTGGGTTTATCGCCCAGCGCCTGAGGTGCCCCTTTTAAGGGGAATGCCGACGGGGTCCGAGGCATTTTTGGAAATGCCGGGCGCGTGTGGGCTACGGCCTTGCGCCTGGCCCCACCCTAAAAAAGGCCTTGTGCCATACTCGTCCAGTTGGTGGGACGGAGGACAAATATCAT
>OY757930.1:69715809-69724868 GCA_963585895.1 Sepioteuthis lessoniana | reverse complement strand
TCCATATAACTGATAATCTATCGATAGCTGTCCATACCTTCACTAGTGGCGTGTTGATGTTATTTTCAGTAAATGAGATGCTGCTTCCTAGGTACATGAACTTGTCTAGTAGTTTGAGAGGACTAGCATTAATGTGGAGATGTCACCTCTCTGAATAAAACACATGAACTCAACTTTGTCTGTGTTGACATGGAGACCTATCCCACCTGCTGCCTGTTCCAGACTGTGCAACAGGGACTATACCCACACTATAATTCAAGAGTAGAAAATATATATAAAACAGGATAAAAACTCATGATTTTGGTCCTCAGGGGAGCTAATAATTCAACCCATCTGCTTGAATACTTGCTCAACTGAAGATCAATGACATGAATCTTTTAGTTGTGAGCTTTTATTGTTTTATATCTTATACTTTTTAAACTTGAAATACCCCTAAATTTTAAACCTAATTATTATCATATATATATATATATATATATATATATATATATACACATATCATCATTTTATATATATATATATATATTATTTTATATATATATATATATATATATATATATATTATCATATATATATATATATATATATATGATTATATATATATATATATATATATATATATATATGATAATATATCATATATATATATATATATATATGATAATATATCATATATATATATATATATATATATAATGAAAATAATTCCTACATGACCAAGTGCGACTCTACCTACGTTTCACCTAAATGGCTCATCAGGATCACATTGGTGAAGTGGGTTAGGATAAAATACATTTTATTGATCCAAAAGACCCCTCACCTATACAAAAATTAGCATATAAAAAAAAATATATATATGATAAAATGAAATATACATACACACATATATATATATATATATATATATAAGTGAATGTGTAGAAAGGGAGATGTATATTTATGTCTCTCTGTGACAGTTTTCACAAAATTAATCACAGTTTCTTCTCTGATAATGAAATAATGATTATCCACAAGTAAAACCCATGTCTGCTATGGTCAAGATTTAATAGCAGGTCTAATGGCTACAGCAGTAGTTGGGCAGGCATTGTGACATTAGCCGAGCTCAGCTAGTTGGACTGCCAATCAGACACATTGAAAGAATCAATATTCGTGTCAGGGAAAAAGAACAACTAACCAACGAAGGTAAATATTGTCTGTGCGTTGCATCAACCCTAACCCCTTTC
Source organism: Sepioteuthis lessoniana (assembly GCA_963585895.1). Taxonomy (NCBI): domain Eukaryota; kingdom Metazoa; phylum Mollusca; class Cephalopoda; order Myopsida; family Loliginidae; genus Sepioteuthis; species Sepioteuthis lessoniana. Next base: position 69,723,645 of record OY757930.1, on the reverse strand, counting down.
CCACCAATCATGTTTCGTGCAAATCTTCCTCATAAAGAATCTTCCAAATAACCCCTTTTGTTTAGCCATCCGCACCATTACTTGTTCGTTCGTTCGTTTGTCCTCTTTGGCACGTCTGGTCAGATCCAATTCACGATTCTCTTGCATCTCCTGAAGGATACGTGTATGTGTTTAATTATGTGCAATCATCTGCATGCATGTGGCTTTGCTGTTCTTAGCCATCTTACTCTGTAAAACTAACTATTTACCAATGCTGCAACTGTTGGTGCAGGTTCAGAGCAGAGGTTAAAACAATGGGTGCAGATCTTACAAAATAGTTTGTTGGGTATATAAATGCATCTGGAATCTGTTTGTGGAGAAAACAGTCAGCCAGAAGCTACGACAATCTTTTAAAAAATGTAAGGGAACTAAATGTTAAAGTTTCAGGAATAAACATTAAAAAGTAGTTGATAATGAAAGTGTTCTCAAAATAAAGACAAAGTGATGATTTTTAGTACTTGCTTGTTGAGCGGTGATTAGAGTACTAATCACTGCAAGTAAAATAATATGTAAAAGGAAAACTTTGAGAATGCAGGAGGGGACTTGGTCAATTGAAAGAAAAATCCATTTAAATCATTCAAGAAAACAGAATAAGAAAGAAAGAAAGAAAGAAGGAAAAAAGAAACAAAAAAGGAAAAACACTGGAAGAAAAGAAAGCAAGCATATGAAAAAAGTAAAGAAAGAAAGAAAGAATGAACATAGAAACAAGAATGAAATAAAGGACAAACATTGGAACTTGAATGAAAGAAAATAAAGAAAGAGAAAATAAAGGAACAAAAAAGAAAGAAAAAATATTAGAAAAGATATGAAGAAAGACAACAAGCATATGAAAAAGAAAGAAAGAAAGAAAGATACAGAAGCAAGAATCAAATACAGAAAAAAAACATAAAAAAAGACAAAGAAAAGAAAGAAAAAGAACACAAGAGAGAAAAAGGAACAAGAAGAAAAAAAAAAGAAAAAGAAGAAAGAAAGAACACCAGAACAAGTGTGAAATAAAAAAAAACATTGTAAGAAAGAAAGAAAAGAAAAGGAAACAGAAAAGCAAAAAAAAAAAATAAAAAAGAAAGAAAGAAAGAAAATTATTGGAAGAAAAAATAAGAAGAAAGAAAACAAGCAAATGAGTAAGAAAGAAAGAAAGAAAGAAAGAAAGAAAGAAAGAAAGAAAGAAAAAAAAATGTAGGAGCAAGAATGAAATTAAGAAAAAACATTGGAAGGAAGAAGAAGAAAAAGAAGGAAAGAAAGCATAAGTAACAGGAATGAAAGAAAGAAAAACATTAAAAGAAGAAAGAAAGAAAGAAAAATGAAGAAAAAAACAAAGGAAAAACAAAGAAAAACATTGAAAGAAGAAAGAAAAGGGAATAAAAACAAAGGAAAAAGAAAGAAAAACATTAGAAAAAAAAGAATGAATAGGAATTCAGAGGTGAATCTAATCATTTTAGATAAACATTATTCAGTGAAAATTTCAGATCAAAATTCAATAAATAACTGTGTATCAGGTTACAGACTTATTCATCAACTTGTGACTATAAAAATTTTCCAGACTATCTTTCCCCACTTAATAGATATCATTAATATGAAATGACTCATAAATCCATTAGGGTTCTATTGTAACAGATGTCTATAAACATAGCCATAATTCTTTTTGGGAAGGAGTGAAGGATTCTAAGAGTCACTCTATAATTATCTCCATTATATCCTATAAATTTGGATCATTAAAAGTACCAAAAACACAGACTAAACAAAATTAATATTCAGTTCCTCATTGAACTTAAAATTTCTTTATTCTTTTAGTTACAGGACTTTAATGCATCTAGATATGATGTGCAGGTTTTCCTGGGAGACAGTTTCATATCGATATAAAAATAATGACAATTTTTGTAAGTACTACTGTATAGTAGCACCACTTGGACTTTAACAAAATGCTTGAAGAAAGAGCTAGATGGTCACTACACAAAGATGCTGCATGCTGTTTTGAACAAATCCTGGAAGCAGCACCTCACAAAACAGCAGTTGTATGGCCATTTAGCTCCTATTTTACAAAACATACAAGCAAGACATGTGAGGCAACGCTGGATAAGTAAGGATGACTACATAAAATTATCATTTGGGTCCACATTGGACTAGAAAGGGATTTAATTTTCTAAGTCAGAACACTTGCATAAAATGACCGCCATTGCACGTGTCTCAGTGATAAACCATTATCATCTTAATGAGTTGCATCTATTACGAGACACCCTGTATACATATATATATACAATTACATCATGAACATTTTGTATATATATATATATATATATATACACATCTATATATATACGAGATATATTGAATCATTGTAATATATATATGTTTTTTAGAATAATTCAGTATGTATGTGTGTGTGTGTGTGTGTGTGTGTGTGTATATATATGTATATATATTATAATAATGTTCATTATGTAAGTATAGACTGAACATTATTATAATATATATACATACACACGCACACACACACACATACGTACTAAATGTGTGTGTGGGTGTGTGTGTGTGTGTGTATGCATATATATTATAATAATGTTCAGTATGTAAGTATATACTGCACATTATTATAATACACACACACACACACACACACATACTGAATTATTCTTATATATATATATATATATTACAATGATTCAATATATCTCGTATATATATAGATGTAAGGGACATTCTTGGAATATATATATATATATATATATATATATATATATATAAAGAGAGGGAGAGAGAAAGATAATTAACATTTTTGTTTTATATATATATATATATATATATATATATATATATATATATAAAATAAATATTTTGTGTTATATATATAAAATGCATATACATAATGAACATCATTGTAATATATATATATATAGAGAGAGACATAATGGACACTTTTGTTATATTATTATATATATATATATAGATACACACACACACAAATATATAAATAACAAAAATGTTTATCATGTCTCTCTCTCTCTCTCTTTCTATATATATATATATATACAATGAACATTCTTGTGATATATATATATACATATATATATATATATATATATATGTGTGTGTGTGTGTGTGTGTGTGTGTGTGTGGATTATGTGGCCAGTATGAACAAACATTAAGATATTACCAAAATTATCTAAATTTTTCTCTTGTTTAATCAAATATTGATTCCCTTCAAGTATATTTTCTAGATTTATTTCCATTTTTATATGATCGAAAAAGTGTCTCCAAAAATCAATATACAATAAAATCAATCTAGTCCTTATGTTTCAAAACAATGTTGTCAGCATCCAATCTCAATTTTATATTAATAACACAAAGATTGAAGCAAAAGAAAGATTGCAGAATCTTTTTCCTTAGTCATATTGGGCATTATTCATCTGTCTATTTCCTTCTGTGCCCTGTCTCAATCCAAAATCCTGCTTTCTTATTTATGCTGAAACAATTTAAAGCCAGTGGTTGGGTGTGGCCAATTTCTTAGTCCTACCATTAAAAAAAACTCCAGTCAGAGATAAGAAATCTTGCTGGAATAATCCTCTTTCATTTCTTTGAGTTGTTTACTCATTCTGCTGAATGTGTGGTTTGAAATATGGAAGAGACAAGATGGTCAGCCAGTGGGCAAACAATTGGGGAAATATTACTCAGGGTATGGTTTGGGGGCAGCTGGGGACCCCCCAAGAGACATAATATTATCAGGGAAGAAACACATTAGAATAATTAATGATATCATCTTTAATTTTACATTGGTGTTCACTTAATGCTAAAGGCTTATCTGTATTTATATTTCTATTGAGGTTGTCAAGATAAGAGATTACTAGAGTTGGAAAGAAGCAGGGGCGGAATACAGGACATCAAGTAGAGAGAGAGAGAGAGAGAGAGAGAGAGAGAGAGAGAGAGAGAGAGAGAGAGAGAATTAAGAGAGTAACAGAAGTAGGGAGAACTGTGATGAAAGAGAGAAAAAAATGGAAGAAATTTGACAATGCCAAGGACAGTTGTATGATAAGAAAATAATAGTCAAAATAAGCATCATCGCTTACTACTAATATCATTATTGTATCAGAGGGGTGCTGAAAAAATCTTGGTCCAACCAAGAAGGAATTCTTTTTTTTTTTTCTTTTTAACTTTTACTACCACAATGTCACTTCACGATGGAGACTCCCTTTTAATTTTTTGCATTTTTTGTAGTATAAAGATTCAAGAAATTTAAGAAATGACGTAATAAGTATACAGAGCTGATGTACAAGAGCATGTATGCATTTACCCAACCCATCCACCACTGAGAGGATGAGATGAGCTCTCTCTCACTTCCTTGGACTCTCTTTATATATATATATATATATAGAGAGAGAGAGAGAGAGAGAGAGAGAAAGAGAGAGAGAGAAAAAGAGAGAGAGAGAGGTGTATCAATAAATCTGTAACCTACTGAAGAAAGACGCCTATTCACGGATGTGTTCACAAAACCAAGGTATGTATTTACCCAACCCACCCACCACTGGAAAGATGTGACAATCTCTCTCTCTCTCTCTCTCTCTCTCTCTCTCTCTCCACGTATATCAATAAACCTGTAGCCTCATGAAGAAGGATGTATTCACCCAATCTGCATCCTAGTCAACAAAAGTCAATAGTAGATATAATGTCAGTCTATGAGGTTGATTATTGTGCTATATATATATATATATATATATATCATCATCATCATCAAGTCATGCTGACAGCATGGTGTTCCTGGACTCTCACTGGCATTCATACATAGGCCAATGGCTCTTACTGCTCACTCTAGGCTATGCAGTTAGGATTCTGCTTGGACTGGTGTATTTGCAATAAGACCTCTAAACCTAATGTCTCCATCAACCCATGAAATACTCCTCTCTATTATCATATCCAATATCATAGCCTAATCCTTTGAAAATATCGCTGAGTCAAGCCCCCAATAGAATACAACATGACCAAGAACTGTGTGTACTCTATCCCATGTATTTGTGGTAATGTATACAAAGGTGAGACATGCCACCCACTAAAATTAAGGCAACAGGAACATTGAAAACCAGTATGTCTAAACATATATGGAAAGAAAAAGGGAAACCATCTGCTCTTGTGGGATAAAGTTTAAAGAATTGGCTAAGAACACTGGAGAATAAGACGTCTCAAAGAAACAGCACATATGTTGGGCTACAATGACCTGCTGAGCAGACGAATTATCGAGATGAATACAATTAACGAACTATTTTCAGGTCATTTAATGCCCAGTTAAATTTCAGTTTAGTATGAGTATAGTTTTGTTTACAAATAGTTAAATGTCAAAACAGTTCAATATTAAACATTTCAGTTTAGCATAAGTACGCATTTTATTTCTATCTAAAGACAGTTCAATTTCAAACAGTTCAGTTTAGCATGGGCAGTTTCACTGTCAAAAACAGTTCTATTTGAAACAATTCACTTTAGCATAAGTACGCACAGAAGTTCTATTTAACCCATAGATAGTACCCTATCTGGTGCTACCACTCCGAGCCAGGGTGGACCTGAGAGCAATGGCAATGAAGGGGTACTCCTCATCCCCCAAAGCTCCAGCATTACTGGAACCTCACTATCAGATTGTTTAGTGTCATATACAGGACACTCGTTGGGGGGATGACTTACCCCTCTGCAGAAAAGCAGTCGGTGTATTCTAGAGCCCCAGCTGACTGGGTAAATTGTTGGGTGGTGTCATCCAGTGACTCATTAGCGAAAAACATTCTTGTTTGAATCATGACTCTTACATGCCAACCAACGCTTTCCGAGCCAATACCAACTTCATTTAAAAACAAATATGTAAAATGAATACGATTTGCGAACTATTAATCAAAAAGGCTCGATAAAAAATACATAATGCGATATGAGCTAGGGTTAAAAAAATTCGGATAATGTTTCCCAACGCTATACGCTCCTGTAGTGTGTGTGTGTGTGTATGTATGTATGTATGTATGTAATGTGAAATAACTCCGCCTTGTCTAAAATCGAACTCCATTCTCCAGTTTCATTTTCATTGGTGATGCCAATTACACTATAAACCTTCAAGGAAATAATACAATTTAACAGTAAAGAACAATCGATATAAATAAACGATAATGACAAGAATATTTGACACTTCAGGGTAGAAAAGATTGCTACATTCTTAAGAGGTTAGATAAGAGCCAAACATCCTCGATAATTAAATATAATTGCCAAGACACTGATTGGGATAACAAAAATATTGATTTTGATAAAACCAATTGTAATAAATATTTAATAATAACCTCAACATTTGCTGTTGCTGTGGAAAATTTATGTTTATTTTAGATTTCAATATAATTCACGACGTATCTTTACTGACGTACCAAAATAAAAATAATGGCACCAAATAAGTTCTGATGCCGAACTAATTATTAGAAGAATACCGATTCCACTGAAGGGAACTTTTTATGGAAGAACTCTAACATCTTCATACTTACTCCAAGATCAAAGACAATTGTGTTCCTTAGAAATAAACAAGCAGTAATTCTTTTTATTTTAAGCTGAGATGATATGTATTCAAATGAAATCACGGCGATAGATTCTTTCAAAAGAATTCGAATCAGATGATGTTGTAATTATATTTACAGGAACAGAATTATTTGAAGTGAACATAATCAGAAAATAGTTAATGATGAACACCAATCAATTAATTGATGCAGTTTTCCCTGATTTTTATTCTATTGTGATTTACAAATTTAAAAAAATGGCAAAGAAATTAAAAATAACAAACCAATTGATTTATTCATTAGTTTTACAACACGTCAACTCTTGTGAGGTTATTTTATGCCGAAGTCGGTTTAACAGTCATAGTCTCCATCTTAATTTGGTTCTTGAATTTTAAAAACGGGAAGTACCAGTTCCACCACTGTGTAAGGTAAATGGAAGTAAAGTTTCCACCGTTGTTTTCTGTCAGTAAAAGAGGAGGTAGGAGTCTCTGTTAGAAGCAAACAGCTGACATGAGTTTTGAGTCAAATTTATCAGTTACCTTTCTGAGCAATTGTGACAGTTTCCAATTACAAGCAGTCAAAATATTTCTCTTCCCAATCATTTTAAACATTATCTCCAACAGATCGATTTGACCTCCCCACTGTCAGCTGGGGCTGTAGAATACGCCGATTGCATCTCTGCAAAAGGGTAAGACCCCCAACAACGAGTTTCCTGGATACGACACTCAACCATCTGATGATGAGGCTCCAGGCAAGGAAACTTTGGAGATTGTGATACACACCTTGATTGCCATTAATCCCAGATCCACTATGAACAGGAGTGGTAATACACGTAAGGTTCCCATCTATGGGTCCAATACATTTACTCAATCGTTTACCTTAAACCACTTAACCGCGTGCAAACAAATGAGATATTCATTTTAAAATAATGTTATCAATAAACTATTTGCTAACACACACACACACACACACACATATATATAGTAAGTAAAGTTGGCGACCTTAGTCGAGGGTGACCCAAAGGCTCCCTTTTCGATAGCTACTACACCAAGGTGTAGGGGAGGGCGCTACTCCTTTCCCTGGATTGCTACACTTTACCCTTGATCCCTACCTTAAATTTCTGAGTGTTAAGCAAGGAGGTATCAAGTACCAATTTTTGAATTTTTGGTATAACGACCTGGGATTGAACCCAGGTCTCCCGGGCCCTAGGCGAACACTCTAACCATCATGCCAATGTCCGAACAACCTATATAACTATTTGATCCATAGGTGTCACCCTAACATGTACTACAAATCT
>OY757930.1:69558309-69710809 GCA_963585895.1 Sepioteuthis lessoniana | reverse complement strand
CGCTAAAACTCAACTCTGACTTTGCTCAAATCCCCCAAATCCTCCGCGCACGCTTCCGGTGTGTGACGTCATTCAAATCCCCCTGGTCATATTTTCAATCTGGGATTTTTATTTTTACATCTCTGAATGACACATCCTCCCCGTGCGCGCGTGGACACCTGCGCTCATGTTGCACCTAACTAACCCATGCGCTAAACGAAAGGTTCTCAGCCTAACTAAACCGAAAGGCAAGATACATGAAAAGAAATCCCTCGGCCATTATTTTATAGTATAAGTATATTTTTTGTTTACAAACAGTTAAATGTCAAAACAGTTCGATATTAAACAATTCAGTTTAGCATATGTATGCAATTTAGTTCTATTTCAAAACAGTTCAATTTCAAACAGTTCAGTTTAGCATGTGCAGTTTCACTGTCAAAAACAGTTCTATTTGAAACAATTCACTTTAGCATAAGTACGCACAGAAGTTCTATTTAACCCATAGATAGTACCCTATCTGGTGCTACCACTCCGAGCCAGGGTGGACCTGAGAGCAATGGCAATGAAGGGGTACTCCACATCCCCCAAAGCTCCAGCATTACTGGAACCTCACTATCAGATTGTTTAGTGTCATATCCAGGACACTCATTAGGGGGGGGGTCTTACCCCTCTGCAGAAAAGCAGTCGGTGTATTCTAGAGCCCCAGCTGACTGGGTAAATTGTTGGGTGGTGTCATCCAGTGACTCATTAGCGAAAAACATTCTTGTTTGAATCATGACTCTTACATGCCAACCAATGCTTTCCGAGCCAATACCAACTTCATTTAAAAACAAATATGTAAAATGCCACCTCACAATATTCTTTAAATTGTTTCAGATAATGAAAAATAAGCTTGTTTAAATTCTATAAAACCGAATACCATTCTCGAAAATGGCAGCAGACAAAACCAAAAACTATGAAAACCAAAAATCTGAAAGTATGACATGAAAATTATGAATATAATATCAAAAAGATCATAAATTATGATGTGAAAATAAGATATGAATAAATACATATTGCACTCAGTTTTAGTTAATACGTCATGATTCGTATATATATATATATATATATATATATATATATGAGAAAAAGAAGACAGCAAAAAAAAATCAGTTGTCATGTTTCCTTTTTTAGAAATAAATTTAATTTTGTCAAAAACAAATAATAATAATAATAATAATAATAATAATAATAATAATAATAATAATAATAATAATAAGCAGTTGACCACAGAATAAAACTGAAAGCCTGTAAAAAGAAGGATAAGTACCTCGACCTTGCTTGGGAATTGAAAAACTTTGGAACATGAAGGTGATAATTATACCAATCGTTATTTGTGCTTTTGGTCTAGTCACCAAAGGATTATTAAAGGGACTGGAGAACTTGGAGGTTGGAGGATGAGTGCAGACCATCCAAACCACAGCATTATTGATAACGGCCACAATACTGAGAAGAGTCCTGGAGACTGGAGGAGACTTGCTGTCACTCAAATTCCAGTGAAAAACCACCAGCTAAAACTGATGTGAAAAACTCTCAAAGAGTAAATAATTATGATTGGAAATCTATATGCAGCAAGCAAGCCATTTTTAATAAGTAAAGTAAAGTTGGCGACTTTAGTTGAGGGTGATCCGAAGGTTCCCTTTTCAATAGCTATTACACAGAGGTGTTGGGGAGGGCGCTACTCCTTTCGCTGGATTGCTCCACTTTACTCTTAATCCTAACCTTATAATGCTGAGTGCTAAGGAAATCGGTATCAAGTACCATTTTTTGAGTCTTTGGTATAATTCGACTTTGGTCTCCTAGACCATTGATACTGTCTTTGGTATAATTCGACTTTGGTCTCCTAGACCATTGATACTGTCTTTGGTATAATTCGACTTTGGTCTCCTAGACCATTGATACTGTCTTTGGTATAATTCGACTTTGGTCTCCTAGACCATTGATACTGTCTTGGTAAAATTTTGGAACTCATTTATTTGAATTAGTTCCATTTTTTTATTGTTTATGTCTTTGAGTATTCCACATTACGTGAATATTCATTTGGTGAGGATAGGGGACACGTTGTAGAAACACACACACACATATATATATATTTCGACCCCGGCTTCGATCGTCCTGCGTGTCTAGCCACATTGAAGAGTTCTGATAGAACGAAACAGTCTGTCTGTGGATGACAATATATATGTCACTGATGAAAAAGAAGAATTTCATTATCTTGGATTTTTCCCTCTCAAACAACATACGTTGTAAAACGTAAGCATTTAAAAATCAACTTTTCTTCTGCATTAAATAGCCCAATAAGGGTTGATTAACAAAACTGATGTCTGTGTGTATATACACATGTACATACAACCACATCATGTACATATCTAAGTAAAGTTGGCGACCGTAGTCGAGGGCGACCCGAAGGCTCCCTTTTCATTAGCTACTACACCAAGGTGTAGGGGAGGGCGCTTCTCCTTTCACTGAATTACTCTTCTTTATATTTGATCAGTAACTTATAATGCTGAGTATTTCTCCAAGAGGAATCAAGTACCATTTTTTGAGTTTTTGGTATGACTCAACCTGAGATTGAACTCCGGTCTCCCGGAACACTCTACCGACTATATATATATATGGTTATCGTCGCAGGAATTGGACACGGCGACACGAGTTCAAATCCTGGATTGATTGCATTTCACATAGCACTAATACCCTTGGGAAAGGTATGAATCCAATTATTCTCCCTCCAGCTATGGGTAAATAGTAGGGAAGACTAGGTTCTTCAGCTTTGGTGAGGCAACAAGTCTAGGAGAAGGAAAACTCTGAATTGAAACCTGTTAAACTCCGCTTAAAAAAATTGACCTTGTGTCATATCCTGCCCGAGCGGAGGGGTTGGGTAAATATGATATATATATATATATATATATATATATATATATATATATATATATATACAAACTCATACACATATATAGACACAAACGCATCACATATTTATATGCACAAACACATCATGTATACATAGATAATTTAGTGTATGTTTCTAAGTGAATATTAGTCAATTTATTTTAATCTTCTGTGTTCAAATGAATCCATATCGTTCATTTCTTTTGCTTGTAGAATCTAGAAAGTAAGTATTGCAATTGATTCACGCACTCCTCAATGTGTTTTACTTGATATGACTTTAAAACCTCTCGTATTGATCCCGGATTTAGCTATCACATTATTCACCCTTTCAAGTGAATCCAATAGTAAGACAGAATGAAATATCTTGTTTGTTTATCTATATCTCATTCATCCTTATCTCTCTCTCTCTCTCTCTCTCTCTCTCTCTCTCTCTCTCTCTCTCTCCATATATGATTGCAATCAAGTCTTCTCAAATCCTGAATGACTTTTCTAACTTGTTATTTATGAAAGCATTGATCAGAAATGATACAATCAATTTCTTTTGTAATACATTAAGAATAAAACTACATTATACAGCATAATATTAGCTTCTCTGAAAAGGAAAGTTCCAAATTCTTTAAGCAGGAAATAAAGGATTTAGTTCCATATTGGGAATCTGCCATTGCTACTAATTCCAAAAAAATAAATCAAACTTTGTTCCATCTGAACAGGTTTTTATTCCATCTATAAAATAATAATAATAATAATAATAATAATAATAATAATAATAATAATAATCTCCTCAATCTCGACCTTGCTAGAGAATTGAAAAAGCTGAGGAACATGAATGTGATGATTGTACCAATTGTGATTGGTGCTTTTGGTACAATAACTAAAAGATTATCAAAAGGCCTGGAGGACTTGGAAGCTGGCAGACGGGTAGAGACTATTCAAATGACAGCATTACTGAGAACGGCCAGAATACTGAGGAGAGTCCTGGAGACTTGAGGAGACTTGCTGTCAATCAAACTTCAGTCAAAAACCGACTTTAATATACAAACGGATCACCTAATCCCGGCCAGAAGACCAGACCTCGTAATAATCAAAAAAAAGAGAATCTGCAAAATTGTCGACTTTGCTGTCCCGGCGGACCACAGAATAAATCTGAAGGAAAGTAAAAAGAAGGATAAGTACCTCTACCTTGCTAGAGAATTGAAAAAGCTGTGGAACATGAAAGTAACGATTGTGCCAATTGTGATTGGTGTGTTAGGCACAATAACTGAAGGATTATTAAAAGGCCTGGAAGACTTGGAAGTTTGGCGGACGGGTAGAGACTATCCAAACGACAGCATTGCTAAGAACGGCCAGAATCCTGAGACGAGTCCTGGAGACTTGAGGAGACTTGCTGTCACTTATAGGACTTTACACTCCTATAATTTAATTTGGGCGGTATGCCACTTGTTCCCACAAAGATGGCAGACGCTCAATGTTCAGTCTCGGGAAACCATTGGCCAGGAGGACCACGTGATATGCTTACAACTACGTCGGCGCGCGAAAATTCAAGTCCTGCGTCTTGAGCCACTGATAAGACGATTTTTTCTATAAATACGCCGTCTTAAAACACATTCTCCCTCTTTTACGAATTTTCGTCGTAGCGGCAACACTCTTTTACGAAATTCCTTCGTAGCGGCAACACCTTCTCTTTGACCAAATTCACCCGTATCAGCAACACCATGCCTCGCAGACATTATTGTACAAGAACTAGGAGACGTTTTCCCGTCTCCAAAAAACTACCGGTTTCTAATCATAGAAAAAGGACATTTTAATTTTACAATTCTTTTTGTAGTTTAGTTGTGTTACACACACACACACACACACATACACACACGAGCTCACACATATATATACACACTATCAGTATGTTAGAGTTAGTTATGTTTTCATGTATTAATGTAAGTTTTGATATTATAGAATATAAATTTGTTTTTGTTCGTTCGCCTTGTTTTAAATGTTCATTTTGTCCACGCCGTTTTACAACCATTATCTATTCCGCTCCTTTACGCACACACTCCCCCCACACACTCAAACTCCAGTGAGAAACCATCAGCTAACACTGATATGAAAAATTTTATAGGAGTAAATAATAATAAATATAATATGTGACGTTCTCCTATAGACTCCTTCACACGGACGAGTAGGTGTGAGATGACCAGCTAGAATTTATCTATAGAAGTTCTGTTTGGACACAGGATGTGGTCTAGAAGACCAACTGGATGCGATGGACGATAGAGACGAATGGCAAGAGGGAGAGAGAGAGGGGGAAATCCGTGCCAGCAGCATGACATGATAATGATATATATATATATATATATATATATATATATATATATATATATATATATATATATGCATGCATATGCAAACAGATATTATGTACAAACTTACACAATCTGCCAAATAGATTCATATCGGTATATTTATATTAAGATATCTCTTAATAAATCCATAAAATAAGTGCCAGAAACGTTTCTGGAAAGCTTTAATATAAGAGGGTGCTGAAAAGTTCTTGGCCTCACCTCAAAGAAAACGAGAGAACAATAAAAGAGGAAATTTTCAAGAATGCTATTGTTAAAGGACTGATTTTAATGGCATGTCAAACCGCCTAGAGGTATTTCATGTCCAGAGGTCAGGAAATCGCATATTCATACCTAAATTTTTTGTTTAGTTATTTTTTCTAATAGTTTTAAAATAGTACTATTTGACCCATAGATGCGACCCTGACAGGTACAACTGCTCCAGGTCAGAGTGGGCCTGGGAGTAACGCCAATGAAAGTGTACAGCACAATCCTCAGATCTTCAGAACTGGATCCTTACCACCAGATGCAGTTTAGTGTCATATCCAGGACACTAGTTCTATTTAACCCATAGATGAAAACCAAACAGGTAGTACCACTCCAGATCAGAGTGGACCTGGGAGTAATGCCAATGAAGAGATACACCCCATTACTCAAGACACCCATTTTTTAGTGAGGGTTTTCATTCCTCTGTCGCGGATATAGTCAGTGTATTCTAAGCTTTGCCGGCAGGGTGAGCCTATGTTTAAGTAATTAGTTCAACATTGCAGCACAGCCTGAGACAAAAATCACAACAAGTCGCTGATAATTATCTTAAAATGTGTTGAATGAATTTATAGTAAGTGAAGAAAATTTTTTAATCAACAATAACTTTCAAAGAAATAAGTTAGGAATAAAATTTCCTGGGGTCATTTTATTATACGTTATTCATTTTTAAAGAAAGAAATAAAGAGACTGCTGGGTAACACTTACGACTCAGCGGACTTTCACGAGAAATCACACGTGAACGGGATTATTAAAGACCCACTGGAGCTAAGCATAACTCGTTTTATTCTGAACTGGCTGTGCACCATCTAAGTATGAAGTAGCTGGGTGCTTTTTGGTTCATGAACAACCTTTGAGAGAGAGAGAGAGAGAGAGAGAGAGAGAGAGAGAGAGAGAGAGAGAGAGAGCAAAGTGACAAAAGAATAGAGAGAAAAAGAAAATATGTGGAAAATAGAGGAAAAGGTGAATAATAAAAGAAAAAGAGAAGCAATAAAATAAAATATACCAAGACACAAAGAGATATTGAAAGAGGCGCTTGTGGTGGAATGGTTATGATCATAGAAAATGGACATAGCAATCCGAGTTCAAAACCTGGCCAAGGCTGTTTGCATTTCACATACCACTCATACTCTTGGGAAATGTATGAATCCACCTATGAGTAAATAGTTGGGTAGACTGGGCTTGTTAACCTTGATATGGCAACCGATCAAGGAGAAGGAAAACTAAATTCAAACTTGTTAATAAAAATTGTCAATAAAAATTGACCTTGAGACATATCCTGCTTGTGGCGGAGGGGCTGAGGAGAGAGAGAGAGGGGGGGGATAATTTCTATCTTTTAGTGATAAAAGAATAAGAGTTGAAAACTTTGATACAGAGAAAGATGTTAAAATTACATGAGGATATTTAAGCAATATAAACCTGTCTAGGGTTATTTTATGCAAAGAGATTAGGGAATTGCATTCATTGTATATTGATATTTACATTTTTTGTGAAACTATTTTTAAGAGTTTTTTGACATACAGTTATATGATATCAAGTATTCCTATCTAATAAAAAATCTTTTTCACACAGTTGCATATAGTTTCAGATATTCCTATCTAATATCAATAATTTATACACAATTATATGGTTTCAAGTAAGTATTTCTATTCAATAATAATCATTTGTTTGCACACATTTATATGGTTTTAAGTAACAAATAATAATAATAATAATCCTTAGTAATAACTATTACTTCAAGTAACTATTCTTAAAAAAACTGGGGGTATCCTCGAGGTGTAATGGTTAACGCGATCGACTGCAGAATCGTAGTAAGCGAGTTCGAACTCCAGTCATGCTATTACGTTCTCTTTCGGACAAATACGCTAGGGAAAATATGAACTCCCTTATTCTCTCAGCAATGAGTTAAATAGTACCAGTACTCTTCTTCTAGAAGGATGGATTTGGCATTAAATAACCGACAAAGGTTGATATGCCATTAAACAAAGAAACCAATGAAACTAATTTTCAAACAGTTATATAGTATCAATTATTCAGATCGAATAGGAAAAATTTTAAATCCAATCAATTTGACCCTTAGATGGGACTCTAACAGGTACTACCGATTCTGGTCAGAGGGGACCTGAGAATAATGGCAATGCAGTGATGACTCCACACTCCCTAGATCCCTAGAACTGGCGTCTTACCATCATATGTAGTTTAGTATCATAGTCAAGATATCTCCTTTTTTTGGGAGTGGGTTCTTACCTTTTTGCAGGGTATACGAGTAAATTCCAAAGAAAGACATTTATTTAAAAATGTGGGCCCAAAACTAATGCGACAATCAGCGTGTGACAAAAGGTCAACTTTAAGTGAAGTAAAGCTGGTTGAATGCCCTATTTTTCTTTTAAACTGGTTGCCTAACTAAAGCTAAAGAAATCAGTCTGCCCTACTATTTACCCACAGCTGGTGGGAAGAAGAACAGAAGGGTTCATAACTTTCTCGAGGGCATTATCACGAAGTAAAATACAAACAACTTCATCCAGGATTTGAACTCTGATCACCAGTATCATTTCCTTTGACAATGAATGTAACACTAGGCGCACCTTCCCACAAAACAACGTAGTATGGAGTTTGTAAGATTGCTGTACAAATATTTATGAGTACTGCGTCACAATGATTTTCACTAGCTGCTCTAAAATTTCAGCCTTGTGTCAGACTAGATATTGTTAACGCACTGACACTAACAAACAAACAAACACAAATGTAGATGCAACAAAAAATTATCTACATAAAGTTTTGATCCTTGATTTTATTCTCTGAAACACTGAATTTCAACTTTTCTTCTTCGTATTTTCTTTTCAAAATGAATAACTATGACATGCGATGCGCAGTCTTTGTCGGACTTGACCAGCCTGATATTGCATTTTACGAGTTGGTTATCAAGAATACATTTGTGATCAGTCAATGGTTTCATGACAGATGATATTAATTTAACTGACACTTAATTATACAAGTTCAGCCGATATGATTTAATAGACTTCCTCTTCCCGGTTCCATCTCAGTCAGACATTTATTTATTCAATGATATAACATTAGTTCTTAATATGTTGAGTTTACATGATAATTCCATGTAATGTTGTTCTGGGGTTATTTATTTCCTATTGGCCAAATGAGTTGAGTGTTCGCCGATAGTCAGGGAGACAGTGGTTCAATCCCAGGTCGAGTCATACCAAAGGCTCAAAAAATGATACTTGATGCCGCTTTTGCTTAACACTAAGCATTATAAGGTAAGGATCAAGAGTAAAATGGAGCAATCCAAGGAATGGAATAGCGCCCTCCCCTACACCTCGGTGTAGTAACTATCGAAAAGTGAGCCTTAAGGTCACCCTCGACTACAGTCACCAACTTTATATATATATATATATATAACCAAACCTTCTAGGTAATTGTTTTTTCTTTTCTTTCTTTTTTTTTTACTCTTTAAGGGTTTTTTGTCATTAACTACTGATCAGCTGCCTATATTCTGCTGTGTTGTTTGCTTTTTGTCACGGTGTTCTCTGACGAAACGTGACCGAAAAATTTACTTTTTTAGAACTGTATTTAAAGCGATTTTAAAACTGTATTTAAAGCGATTCTGATATATATATATGATTAGAATTTAATGTTAAAAGTGTTTTGAATCTGTAAAACCTTCTAAAGAGCTATATGCCTGAAAATGCAGAGCAACATTACAATGTTTTTTCAAGTATAAAAAAATGAGTAAGAATGGAAGAAGAGTAAGAAAACGAGAGAAAATAGAGGAAGTGAGAAAATGTGAAAAAGAATGAAAGAAGGAGAAAAATAAATGAAAGAGAGAGAGGGAGAGAGAGGGGGTGAGAAAAGAAGGAAAGAAAGAAAAGAAAGAAAAAAAGAGTAACGTCGTTTGATTGTGTTAAATAATATATTGAACAAAATTGGCATGTGGTGTTTCAATTTAAAAAGAATTAAAAACGGCTGTACCAAGAAACTGTATACCTCGCTGGGTCAGCTCAGTGTAAATGACAGATAATGAACTTTAAGGGCAGTTGAAAGCTTGGTTGTCATTGGAGTAGTTAAAGTCAGGTGACTAAAATCCTAGAAGTTAGAAAGTCGATTTTAACTTTAAATCAGTAAGCCGAGAACCGCTGAAGTTGACGCACCTTACTTTTTGCGGTCTTTATTTATATCCGTTGTCCGAATGGCAGCTTTCATACGAGTTGGTTATGAAATCGAAAAGACATAAAAGTCGATGAATACAGAAAGTGCACACCAAAGAAAATGTTTTCCTAATTGTTTTTCATCCCAGCAAAGAAGAAAGAAACAGCGTGAAGCCTTAAGAAAAACGACCACCAGTTGAGAAAGGGGAAGTTTCTGTGGTGTAATGCTGAACTGGGGCCACTAAGTAAACGATTTCGAACTCCAGTCACGTTATTACGTTCACTTTCGAACGAACATTCTTGGGAAAGGTATGGACCACCTTATCTCCCCAGCTGTGGATTGAATATTATCACTGCTGTTCTTCTACAAGGATGGGTTGGGCATTAAATAACTCATGAAGATTACTTTACTTTAATAGCATATCAAAGTAAAGTTGGTCGAGAGTGACTCGAAGGCTCCCTTTTCGATAGCTACAACTCCGATGTGTAGAGGAGGGCGCTACTCTTTTCCCTGGATTGCTCCACTTTACCCTTGATACATACCTAATAATGCTGAGTGTTAAGCAAGGAGGCATCAAGTACCATTTTTAAAAGTCTTTGGTATGAGTCGACCTGAGATTGAACCCAGGTCTCCCGTGCCATTGGTGAACACTCTAACCATCATGCCAATGTCCAGTTAAACAATAACAAAAACAAAAAAAACAAAAACAATTACGTTCCCTTTCAGACAAATACCTTTGGGAAAGATATAAATCCCCTTATCCTCCCAGCTATGCGTTAAATAGAAGTACTACTGCTCTTCTAAAAGGATAGCTTTGGCATTAAATAACCCATAAAGATTGCTATGCCCTTTAATAAAAAAACCAAACTATTACTATTTCGGATATCCCTAGGAAAGATATAACCCCTCTTATCCGCTGTTGTAACCTAACAAAAGGTTATTGAATGAGAAATAACTAAAACGAAGATTGGAAATGAAATGGAAATCTTTATAAGATTAACAAAATACAATACTTGGCCAGTGGCGTGGAGAAGGTAAACCACTTCTAATCAGCAAATTACCCACCCTCACGATAGTGTCCAACGTATTTATGAGGAATCGAACATGCCCATTAATGTTCATAGGTACGGTATATAACATCCCTCTTGTTATGGGTTAAATAGTATCACTACTGTTCTTCTATAAAGATGGCTTTGGCATTAAATAACCTATGAACATTGATATGCTATTAAACAAAAAGGACACCACTATTACATTCACTTCGTACAAAGACCTTTAGGGAAAGCATGAACCTCCTTATCCCCCAAGCTACGTATTCAACAGTGTTATATTCTGAGTTGTTGATATCTGTGATATGAATGTTGTGAGCGAGAAATGCGTATGGTTGCAAAACAAAGAACGTATAGATACTCACAATAACACAGTAATGATGTTGTAGAAAATTTTTATAAATAGATTAAGCACAGAGAATAGAATGGAGAAATATGTTCATAGTTAAAGAATGAATTCAGGGTGACAGTTACAAAGTTCATGTACTGTACTTGTCTCGTGGTGAAGGGATGGTTTCTTGGAAACAAGGGCAGCGTTCCTAACGGCGGCGATCGTTTGAAGTATCGGATGACAGGCGCCGGTCAGTGGCGTAGAATCTTTAACACGAGTCGTGTGAAGGAACAAGTCTCTACTGATAATTATTTGGTCCGTCTATTTATATATTTTTTGTAAGCTCAGAAACGGCAATTTTTGTGCCCCGCGGGAAGCGTTCCGATTGGATATTTATTAATGTATTTTTTTTTTTGTTAATTTATCGCAAACGGAAGTTCTGCGCGGAGCCGATGCGTGAACGACTAACTTTTCATTTTGAGTTGAGAACTCGAAGTGGTAACTTCCGTTTTTTTTTCTTTTCTTCTTTTCTCCTTTCTTTTTGTTTTTTCAAATCAAGGCAAGATCTCGTCTTGTAACAATAGTATCAATGTTCTTCTATAAGGATGGCTTTGGCATAGGATAACTGTTGTGGACCAGTAAAGTGTCCGGAAAAAAGACATGAACTCGGGTTTACATGAAACAAAGTATATTAACGAAAGTATAATGCAACATAGATAAAAAGGTGTTGAACGTCAGTGTGACTGCCAAAAGTGTTAGGCTGGAATAAACGTAGTAATTTACAAAGCTCTTTGCTTCGATGTGGCACGAGGCCGAATGAATGGGACGCCCAACGAGGCTGGAATAAACTTAGTAATTTACAAAGCTCTTTGCTTCGATGTGGCACGAGGCCGAATGAATAGGACGCCCAATGAGGCTGGAATAAACTTAACACCGGGATGAATATTATCCTGGTATTAATAGCAACAGGAAAAGTTCATTACAGTCCGCAGGTTGGGTACCATAACAATAACCCTTGAAAATTGACATGCCATTAAAGGAAAAACACTATTACGTTTACTTTAGCACTAATGCCCTTGGGAAAAGTATGGACCCCTTTACCACTCTAGTTCTATAGTATCACTGCTGTTCTTCTACAATCATGGCTTCGGCATTAAATAACCTACGAAGGTTGAAATGCGTTGAACAAAAAAATAGCTGAGAAGAGACATGATGGCTACCCAACATTCTTATTCTCCACGTGCTTGTGATATACTCTTAAAAAAGATAGAACTTCAAAATCCTAGATTTTCAAAAATTATAATTGACGTGCGTGATAATTGTTTGATTGTTTTCATTTTCTACTCATCTCTGTATAATCAATCTGTTTTCATTAAAGAATTACCCTGGACACCAAAAAAAACAAAGTCTAAAAATTAATCGCTTTTGGTGCTTCTAAGAATGTTAAATAAAAGTTCTGAACTTGATTAGTTAAGTTAATGAAGGGTTAGTTATTTTGTTTAATTAATTAATCTTGTGGGTTATTTAAACATCAAATCCAGTTTTTATTATTTATTCGGAATTACTTTGTTGGTAACTTTATTTTTAGATATGTTCGAACTCAACTGTTTGTACATAGTTAAAGGTTTTCAAGTATTGCTATGTAACACTAATAATTCTATATATTATCAATCATTAGTTTACATATTGTTAAAATGGGTTTGAGTATTATCTCAGCGGAGTTGACTCTCAGCCTCCGTATTCCAGCACCTTTAAGATAAAATAGAGTTTGGTACTTGTCTGCATCAAGAGCAACTGGAAGAATACGGTCGAGACAATCATATAGGTACCAGGACTTCATATTGCCAGCCGAGCGATCGGATCGGACCTCTCAAACCGCCCGTCCAGCTAAGTAAGGACCAAAGAAGAATATTGTAAATCACGTGACCACTTCGGTTGCCGGGTTACGGACAGGTCAGCCACCAAGATCCCGTCCTTAAGCATTACGGGTCACCACTCACTTTCAATTTCACTGTTTTAACAAAATGTAAAGTTGGCGACCGAAGTTGAGAGCGGCCCTAAGGTTCCTTTTTCAAAAGCTACTACATCGAGGTGTAGAGGAGGGTGCTACTACTTTCCATGGATTGCTCCACTTTACCCTTGATACATACCTTATAATGCTGAGTGTTAAGACAGGAGGAACCAAGTGCCATTTTTGTAGTCTATGATATGACTCGACCTGGGATTGAACTCAGGTCTCCCAGGCCATTGGCGAACATGCTAACTATCATGCGAATGTCCTGTTAAACAATAAAAAAAAAAACAAAAAAAAAAAACGATTATGTTCCCTTTCGGACAAATACTTTTGGGAAAGATATAAACCTCCTCTACTTACTCGACTAATGAGCCAGTACAACATGTACTGCTACCTAAAAGTACATCTACTTTGGAGGCCAGAATTTTGAGTGGACCTGGGAGTAATAGCAACATCCCCTTTTATCATATGCCCGACAGAAGATTTTATACGTGAATAATTTCTTTTGATACTATTTACCAACCACTCCGCTCGGGCAGGATATGACACAAGGTCAATTTTTTAAGCGGAGTTTAACAGGTTTGAATTCATGTTTTTCCTTTTGATAAATTTAAATAGATAGATCCACCAAATTTGACTATAAGAAATAAGTTTAATACTCTACAGGAGACATCTGAAAGACAGATAAGACAGAGTTTACCTGTTTTAAACAAGATGGAGCCATGTTTACTTTGTATGCCAAGCCTCTGAAATTAATTGACCCGTTCATATACCTCGGTAGCAATATCTCATCAACTGAAAGTGATGACAACATATGCTTAAGAAAGGCATGAAAAGTTATCGATCGTGTAAAAATCTAATCTCTCAGATAAAATAAAACAGAAACTCTTCCAAGCTGTAGCCCTTTAAGTACTACAGCATGGTTGCACCACATCGACTCTAACGAAACTTTTGGACAAAAAGCTAAATGGAAACTACTCCAGATTGCTGCGTGCTCTTCTGGACAAATCTGGACAAAGCAGCACCCCACAGAACAGAAGCTGTGCCTCCCATCTCGCTATAAGTGAAGCAGGGACGAATTCATGAGCATTGTTCTCCTGTGGACTCCTACGCATGGGCACACCAGTGTTAGTTGGCACTGAATGCAACTTCAAGACAGTAATTCCCACCTGTGGAGCATAGTAATATTTTGGCGGGCTTGTTTAGAGACCAAGTCAATGAATATTTAAGAATTAAATATTACAGGGGGACATCGTAATTTTAGAAATACCAAAGTGGGATATGGCCCCAAATCGGTTGGGGACCACTGCTCTAAGATCTACCGAGAGCGATGGTTTATAGGGACGAGAGGCAAGAGTGATTGAAGTGAATCCGTACTATCAGCACAAACATCGTTTATGTGCATATGTTTATTACCGAATTAAAATGCAGATAAAGATGTTAATAAATTTCATTTATATTTTACTATCTTTTGTTTTATTTCGCATTCTCTTTAAAGATGCTTTCAAACAATCACTTATTATCCATTTTGCAAGCAATGAGGAGAGAAAGCCGAAAGAAAAATGAAAAATTTTCTTTTGAACGTTCTCAGCTGAACTGCAATTTTGCAGAGTCGTGTCAGCGCTGATGAAGCTTTTAATCAGGCTTTGTACTTTTTCACCCTTACAAATGGTAAACTCCAAAATATTAAATTCGAGTTGATTCTACTTATCAAGTTCTTAGAGTCAGGTGTTTGATTGATTAAAAACTTGACAAAGTCCACTACACACTTTCAGTCAGCTATGTTCTATCTTCGTTTGTTTTCGTTTCTTTTTTCTATCTTTCTATTTCTGATTATCTATCTATCTATCTATCTATCTATCTATCACAGTTTGTTCATATCTATCTACCAAACTGTAGGGATTACATCCCTTGCTTTCCAGAATAATACATCTAATAGCCTTTCGGTGGCGTGACCAAAGTAGCATTATAAAAAATGCGGCAAAGTCAAAATTTCTTTATTTCTCTCTCTCTCTCTCTCTCTCTCTCTCTCTCTCTCTCTCTCTCTCTCTCTCTCTCTCTCTCTGTTCCTGTCTTAACCACAAGAAGCACGCATAAGTGCGTGCGTCTCCCAACAGGGAAAAAGTTTGTTTTTTTCCTCAACGAAACACGTGACGTACCATGCACGGTACAAGGCTTTGACAGAACTTTACACCATAGCTTCCCATATAATGTACTCTTAGTATTTCATGTAATTCCTGTAGCTTTTCTATTAAGTTTGTTCGGGCAAGAAATCTTTTATTGCTAATTCGCCCTGATTTGTTTAATGTTTGCCGCCAGGAAATATTAAATTAAAACACATTTCTTCTGCAACAAGGGTCCCGATTGAATTCCTCATTCTCTAATAATTTGGTTTGGTTTCTTTATTTGACCCGTTCATATACCTCGGTAGCAATATCTCATCAACTGAAAGTGATGACAACATATGCATAAGAAAGGCATGAAAAGTTATCGATCGTGTAAAAATCTAATCTCTCAGATAAAATAAAACAGAAACTTTTCCAAGCTGTAGCCCGTATAAGTACTACTGCATGGTTGCACCACGTCGACTCTGACGAAATGTTTGGACAAAAAGCTAAATGGAAACTACTCCAGATTGCTGCGTGCTCTTCTGGACAAATCTGAGAAGCAGCACCCCACAGAACAGAAGCTGTGCCTCCCAGGTATTTGATTGATTAAAAACTTGACGTAAGTTATCTAATGCCAAAGCCATCTATCTAGAAGAACAGCAGTGGTGTGAGTATAAGGGGGTTCATGCCTTTCCCAAGGATGGTAATCCGAAAGTGTAATAACGCGAATGGGGTTCGAACTCGCATACAACGATTCCGCAATCCTGCGCTTTAACCATTACACTATGAAGACACCAGCCTCTCAAATAATTGTAGCAGTGAGTTTTGCTACTCAGATACGATAAATACACGAAGACAAACCTTTAAGTCGTCAATATCAAAGCCCAACCGATCCTGTCCCATATATCTATCTACTTATCTCAGTCTGTTCATATCAAAGTCTTTTCATATGTATGTATATATGTATGTATGTATATCAGGCTCTTCATTTTTATCTATCTCAACCTGTTCACATCTATCTATCCATTTATTCTCCTCTGCTCACATCCGTCTGTCTCAGTCTTCTCATATCTATTTATATATTTTTTTCTGGGGTTGACGTGAGAAGACAGTAAAAGGGGGAGATGTCCCAGGAGAGATAACAAGCAAATAGCAAAATAATAATAATAATAATAATAATAATAATAATACGATGCCATTCTGTTTATTTCTCTTTACTTCAGTCTGTGTCTCATCTCTCTATCTTTATATACATATATATACATATATATAATTTTTCATCTGCATTTGACGCTTTCGTCTTATCTGTCTCTCAATCACAGTCTCTTTCTATTGCTATTCATTTCTATCTTCTGTTTTCGTCTGTTCCTATTCATCTATTTCTAAATGTCACAATGTTTCAATCAAGCAAGTTCTATTTGCATACACCTCTTCTTGTATCCTCCTCACATTTATGGATGCATATCTGTAATTATATTAACTAGCAAAAATATGCACCTTCCGGTTGCAAGTATTTAAGTTTTAATATAATAAAATATTTTATTAAATTAGACTAACGAAACTAAATAAGAATGCATATAAAAAGATTAAACTTATTTTTGTTTTATTTCAACTGATTTCTCTATAACATCGGATTGCTTTTAATACATTTGAGAATAAAGCAATAATATAAGAAATCAATAACATCAATTATTTTGTTAAAACCCGTATGCAAATTATCCACCTCATATACTAAGTAAACTGGTATTTTTTTTTTTATATATACAGCACACAATGTAGAATTATAAACGATTGAGCTGTTCTCATTAATCCAACGCTGGTCGTGTGTGTTGCGGTTGCGTTGGTGGTCGGTCAAAGTGCACCTTGACCGGCATCCTCGAACCTCGGGAGGCCACCCCTACTGGCTTTAACCCTTCTTGGAGGAGTTAGGTCTATCACCTGGCGCCGGAGGCGCCCTTCTTTCACTGCTTATTTTCGGGATTGTGTTAGTTCGTTTGTTGCAGTGTGGCTTATATATATATATATATATATATATATATATATATATATATATATATATATATATATATACCAACCCCTCCACACGAACAGGGTGTGAAACAATGTCGATTTTTTAGCAGAGTCTAACAGGTTTGAATTCAGATTTTTCCCTCTCCTGGACCGGTTGACAAACCAAGGTTAAACAGCTCAGTCTGACCTACTATTTACCCATAGTTAGAGTGAGACTAGTTGAATGCATACCTTTCCTTAGGGTTTTAGCACCATGTAAAATGCCAACAGCTATATCCAGGATTTGAACCCGGGTTGCCGTGTCCATTTACTACAAGAATAATCATAGCAACAAGAGCACCTCCTTGCTATAATGAATATATAAACACGGTGCAAAATTTGTTTTGAGATTTCAATTCTCTTTCAATTCTTTATTCGAGAACATGAAGATGCGAAAAAGATATTACCTTTTCTAGTAAGGTTATTATTGAAACAAAACAATATTCTGTTTAATTTGATAGAGATTTAAATGGGTAGAATAACAAAAAATAATAATCCCCAACGTTCACTGATTTTAAAGTACAAATGATACATCATCATCATCATCAAGTCGTGCCGCCAGCACGGATATCCCTGACCCTCTCTCGCTACTTCTCCCTATCATTCATCGCTTTTGGCAGGTCTTCAGGGTTACATCCTGTATCCTCACATAACTGCTGTATGTATGTTCGAGCTGGTCATCCTGCTTTTGCCTAGCCATATGCGGGGGTCCATAGGAGTACATCACTGATGAGTTCGTCCTTGCTTCTCCAGCAGTGTCCTGCGTGTTTGTTTCGTCTAACTTGTATAGTTTTCGTGATGGGAGGCAATAACGGAATACAAAAATCTTATAGAATCTACTGGAATCTCTCAGTATCAAACAATGCCCTAGGTTTTATAACGTATTACCTTTTCTAGCAAGTTTGGTATTAAAAAAACAATATTCCGTTAAATTTGGTAGAGATTTAAATGGTTAGAATAACAAAAATAATCCCCAAAATTCACTAATTTTAATGTACCATTTAATTATAATTCATTAATAGCATGAAGGTGCCCGTGGTGTAATGGTTATCGTAGTAGGAAATGGACACGGTGACACGAGTTCAAATCCTGGAGGAGACTGATTACATTTCATATAGCACTAATACCGTTGGGAAAGGTATGAATCCAATTATTCTCCCTCCAGCTATGGGTAAATAGTAGGGAAGACTAGGTTCTTCAGCCCTGGTGAGGTAACTTGTCTAGGAGAAGCAAAACTCTGAATTGAAACCTGTTAAACTCTGCTTAAAACTTGACCTTGTGTCATATCCTGCCCGAGCGGAGGGGTTGGGTAAATATAAGCACAGATTTCCCTTTACACACAACAGGAATATTTTAAAATTCAGTGATTAAATGATGGCCATAAGAACAATTTCAAACATTTTTTATGTTTCCCATGTTTATATAGTTTTATTGCGTTTAACATTTTTACTTACATTGACATGACAACCACACAGACATCATGTAACTTATATCAATTGTTTTGATAAAATCTTAAAACATTTTCCAGATCGTCATCTGATGATAGGTTGTGTTTTTTTGGCACATCAATACTTATGAGTTATTTGTAACCAAACCCTGTTCATACATAAATATTGAATATATATATATATATATATATATATATAAATATATATGATTTGTTTGGTTTGGTTTGGTTTGGTTTGTTGGGTTTTATGGCATATCAACCTTTGTAGGTTATTTAACGCCCAAACCATTTTTATATAAATAATCTGTTCTATTTAAAACAATTCAGTTCAGCATAAGTACACAGTTTAATTATCAAAAACATTTCTATTTCAAACTATTCAAGCAGTTATATGTAACAATTCAGTTAAGTGTAAATACAGTTTTAATGTCGAAAAACAGTTCTATTTCAAATAATTCAGTTAAGCATAAGCACGCAGTTTAAAATATAAGTACGGTTTAATTGTCAAAAACATTTCTATTTCAAGCTATTCAGTTTATTCAAACAATTCAGTTTAGCATAAGTATGCTGTTAGTTCTATTTCACCCATAGATAGGGCCCTATCAGGTGATACCAATCCAGACCAGAGTGGACCTGGGAGCAATGGCAGTGAAGGGGTACTCCGCATTCCCCAAAGCTCCAGCACTGCTGGAACCTCACCATCAGACTGTTTAGTGTCATATCCAGGACACTCATTGGGAGGTGGGTCTTACCCCTCTGCAGAGGTGCAGTCAGTGTATTCTACAGTCCCAAATATGATTTGTAAACGAATAGTTTGTAGGTAATAGTATTTGCAAACTAGCCAGAGCTTATGTATTTGGACACAGTTAAATGGTTTCAAGTTTTGTTATCTTAAGTATTATTATTTGCATACAGTTAAATGGTTGCTATAAAATAATAATAATTATATTTAACATCAGTCATTTGTTTGAACACTGTTAGAATAATGGCCATAAGGATAATTTCAAACATTTTTCATTTTCCGCATTTTTAACATCCATTATGATTGACATTCCAAATTATGTTGCCATGACAGCAGTTGTAATGTTTCCCAGTATTTTTCCTAAAATCAAAAATTTTCGAAAAATCATTATCTGACAATGCTCCTAACAGAGCAAAATATAATAAATATATAAACACTCCAAATCGGTTTTCATGTCTTATTTCCCTGTCATTCTATCAGACTTTTGATCTGGGGTGGGGAGTCACAATGGAATGGTGGATAGCATGATAGATTTTGAGATCATAGTGAGAAGGTTCGAACTCCAGTCGCACCATTGCATTCACTTTTGGACCAGTACCTCTTGGAAAAGGCATGAGCCTCCTTATCCTGCCAGTTATGGCTTAAATAGTATCACAACTGCTCTTCTACAAAAATGGCTTTGGCATGAAATAACTCATGAACGTTGATATGCCATCAAACAAAGGAACCTAAAAGATATTTCATTCATATATTTATCAATACTCATCGTAAGTTGTTCAATTTTAGTATAAACTGTTCAAATCTTATTCGAAAATAGTTTAATAGTAAGTAAAAAATAAAGTTGGCGACCTTAGTCGAGGATAACCTGAAGGCTCCCTTTTCAATAGCTACTACACCGAGGTGTAGAGAAGGGCGGTACTCCTTTCCCTGGATTGCTCCATTTTACACTTGATCCTTACCTCATAATGCTGAGTGTTAAGTGAGGTGGCATCAAGTACTATTTTTGAGTCTTTGATATGACACGACCTAGGATGGAACCTCGGTCTCCCGGATCATTGGCGAACACTCTACTCATTAGACCAATGGCCCGGTTATTTAAATATTTTCTTGGTTAATTCTCTATCCCTTCTTTCAAAATTCGATTTTGAAGGTTATAAGCCTCTAATTAGGAACATGAAAAAAGAACTGATGCATTTACATGTTTTGCATGAGTTCAAGTTTTGTTTTACGACAACGATTGACCACTTGTTACCAGGATGACAGAGCAGTAGCTCACAGATTTGGGATATGACTCTTTGTTACATCCACCATATTTTCTGATCTTTTATCCACTAACTACCGTTTTGTCAATCATCAGAACATATTTACACCAAAAAACATTCCATTTTAAAAAAGAAGTAGAAATTGCATTTAAATATTTCTCCACATCAAAACCCTGAAAGTTTTATCAAACAGGCTCGAAAAGCCTTGTTAATTGAAGGCAGAAATGGTTGGTTGGTGGGTTAGGTTTTATGGCATATCAACCTTTTTAGGTTATTCAATACCAAATCCATTTTTATGCAAATAATCAGTTCTATTTCAAACAATTCAGTTTACCATGATTACACAGTTTGTTAAAAACATTTCTGCTTTAAGCTTTTCAGTTTAGTTGAACAGTTCTAATTCAAACAATTCAGTTTAGTGCAACTACAGTTTCAATGTCGAAAACAGTTCTATTTCAAACAGTTCAGTTTTGCATAAGTATGCAGTTTACATGTTAAAACAGTTCTACTTCAAGCAATTCAGTTTAGCATAAGTATGCTGTTTAAATATCAAAACAGAACTATTTCAAGTAATTCAGTTTAGCATGAGTATGCAGCTTAGTTCTATTTAACCCATAGATAGAACTCTATATATAGCCCCAGGCAACTGGGAAATACACAGGGTTAAATGTAAAAACAGTTTTATTTCAGATAATTCAGTTAAGCATAAGTATGCAGTTTTGAAGTCAAAACAGTTCTATTTTGAGCAATTCAGTTTCGCATAAATACGCAGTTTAGTTCTCTTTGACCCATAGATAGGACCCTATTAGGTGCTACTACTGCAGGTCAGAGCGGACCTTGGAGTGATGGCAATTAAGAGGTACTCCCCAAAGCTCCAGAATTACAGGAGCCTCACAATCAGATTGTTTAATATCATATCAGGACACTCATTAGGGTTTTTTACTCCTCTGCAGAGATGCAGTCAGTGTATTCTACAGCCCCAGCCCACAGAGCAAGATGGCAGAAATGCATAGATATTTAGGGATCATATTTTGACTGATAAAACACTGTTTGAATTCATTATTTCAGGGATAAAAGTTGATTCTAAAATTGGACATTATTTTCTGAACAATCTCATATATATATATATATATATATACATACAAGCATAGTGTGTGTGCATAAGACATCAAAGAGGCTGTAATATCCTGACATATTTAAAGAAATTACATTTATGAATACAACTCTTGGTAGAAGTTTCAGATTTATTCAAATTTTATATATTCAGTGTTTAATAACATCTTCATTATATATATATATATATATATATATATATATATATTTGGCGATTCTATGAGATTGTC
Source organism: Sepioteuthis lessoniana (assembly GCA_963585895.1). Taxonomy (NCBI): domain Eukaryota; kingdom Metazoa; phylum Mollusca; class Cephalopoda; order Myopsida; family Loliginidae; genus Sepioteuthis; species Sepioteuthis lessoniana. Next base: position 69,688,802 of record OY757930.1, on the reverse strand, counting down.
GTTGGAGTCTTGCAATTTGATAGAGTGGCAACATTTATGTTTATAATTTGCATAGATGATATACTCCAACCCTCAATAGATCTTATAAAAGACAGCCCAGTCAGCTGGGGCTGTAGAATACACCTATTATATCTCTGCTGAGGGGTAAGAGTATCATGGATATGGTACTAAACAATCTGATGTTGAGGCTCAAGTAATGCTGGAGCATTGAGGGATGTGGAGTACCCCTTCACTGTCATTGCTCCCAAGTCCACTCTGGCCTGACATGGTAGCACCTGATAGGGTCCTATCTATGGGTGAAATAGAACTGTTTGACATTTAAGCTGTGTTGTTATGCTAAACTGAATTATTTGAAATAGAACTGTGTGTAAACAAATGACAAATTGAATTAAGGATACATAACAATACTTGCAACCATCTAAGTTTGTTGACTTATGCTAAACTGAATTGTTTGAAATAGAACTGTTTGATCATTCAACTGTGTTTAAACAAATGACTGATGTTTAATTGAATTGTTAGTGTTAAATAGCAATATTTGAAAATATTTAACTGTGTGCAAACAGATGATTAATAGCAAATAGAATTATTCGTACCAGATTGAAATAAGTGAAACCATTTAAGTGTGGAGAAAAATGAGCTCAGACTCATTTGAAAATGTTATCTACAAAATGTGTTTAGAAATCATATATTTAATATATGTTTACATGAAGGATTTGGCATTAAATAGTTGATATGCCATAAAACCAAACCAAACCCTAACCAAAAAAAAAAAAAAACATGAAAGAATTACAAGTGAGACAAGATGATCCAACTGAATAAGGAAAATACAAAAACAAATAAGTAAAAAACAGATGAAAAGATAGAAGAAAACTCTAAGTTTGACCTTACGACTGAGAATGAGTAAAATGTCTTGGTAATTGTGGCAGGTGTCACCTCAGAAATGCAAAGATAGATGGACAGACTAAGCGAACAAGGAATGTTTAAGAAAGGAAATTAAACAGAATTATTTGATATCGCTGCGGAAATATTAAGCCACTGGAATATAAATATAATAAACAATGAATAAAAGAAGTATGTTGAGGAATTGAAATGGTGTACAATTTGTTACGAAAAGAAATTCAAAAGAAAAAAAATAACACCAAAAATTCGAGTTGAGAACCCCTGATACAAAAATGGAAAATACTTAGATTCCTGAGCTGAGAGAATGTAAAGTTGTTTATACTGTTCCTCTATACTGACCAAATATTGAATATTATTTATTTCCACATAAATATATGTGTACACACACACTGATACACACACATTATATATATATATCTATATATAGAGGAAGAAGTGATTGTTTTTTAGCATCACAATTTTATGTAAAATCCACACTTGGACAAATAAACAAGCAAATTAACACAGCAGGTTTACACATATTTCTTTTCAGATCATTATCTGATTAAGCTTATACAGAGTGAAAGATATATGATACATGCCTACATACACATGGAAGTGCTTGTGGTGTAATGGTTACAGTCATAGGAAATGAACACGGCGTCCTGAGTTCAAATCCTTGACAAGCCTGCTTGTTATTCACATAGTGTTAATATCATTGGGAAAGGTAGAAATCCAACTATTCTTCCCCCATCTATAGGTAAAAACAGTAGGGAAGTCTGAGCTCTTTCACCTTGGTATGTTAACTGGTCTAAGAGAAGGAAAACTCTGAATTCGAACCTACAAAACTTTGCTTAGAAATTGACCTTGTGTCACATCCTGCTTGTGTGGAGGGATTAGGAAATGAATACATACACACACACACACACACACACACATATTTATATGAACTTGCAAACTTATGTCCTCGGAAAAGTCATAAAATAAATAAGACAAATTCATACTTAGAGAGAAAACTAAAAGTTATATATTACAGTAAATGAGTAATACAATGTTGCCAGTGTGGCTTTTGCTATCTACTCCCTGAGTGGATTATTGTCAAAAGTGATATCTTTATTGGCATAGTCCATTGGGTATTGAAAATAGAGATGATACCACAACACAAACCATCAATGTTAACAATAAAAAAGTCGGGGGTGTCCTCGTGGTGTAATGGTTAAAGCGATGGACTGTAGAATCATAGTAAGTGAGTTCGTACTCCCGTCGCGCTATTATGTTCACTTTCAGGCAAATACTCTTGGGAAAGGTATGAACCTCCTTATCCTCCAAGCTATGGGTTAAATAGTACTACTACTGTTCTTCTAGGAGAATAGATTTGGCATTAAATAACCTACAAAGGTTGATATGCCATTAAACAAAGAAACCAAACCAAACCTATAAAAAAGTCATTGTTTCGACAAATAAAATAGCTAATGTTTTTTAAAGATTTATCTGATATTCTTCAAATTAAATTTTGATCACTTTTCTAATATAGATAGGTACTTCATCTTGTACAGTATATGTTTAGTGCACACATTAGAATGGTACCGATTATTGTAGAACAGTGTTAAATTCATATGATAAGACAAAATTATAATTGGATAATCTCTTTTTTGTAAAAAGTAAAATTGGCAACCACAGTCAAGGGTAACCTGAAAGCTCCCTTTTCAATATCTACTACACTAAGGTGTAGGAAGCGCGCTACTCCTTTCCCTGGATTGCTGCATTTCACCCTTGATCCGTACTTTATAGTGCTAAGTGTTAAGCAAGGCGGCATCAAGTACCATTTTTTGAGTCTTTTGTATGACTCGACCTGGGATTGAACCCCGGTCTTGGCAAACACTCTACTCATTAGACGAATGGTCCAGTTAGGGGATTACTTTCTATTACCAAATAAAATATATTTTACCCTTGTAATTAATCAATTACAGTAGTAAAGGAACCAGCTTTGATAGAAGTCTTAATTTCTTTCCTAATGTAGACGTATTTTTGGTAGTAGATGCATGTATTAATTTATTTATTTACCAAGATACGACAGAAGGTCAATTTTTAAGCAGAGTACAGCTGGTTTAAATTCAGAGTTTTTCTTCTCCTAGATTGGTTGCTTCACTAAGGCTAAAGAACTCAGTCTGTCCTTCTATTTACCCATACCTCGAAGGAGAACTGATGAATTCATGCCTTTTCCAAAGGCATTTGCATAAAATGAAATTATGTGAAATATTATGTATGCTGGTCATTCCCTTCTGAATTAGATTAGGAACAATCCAGCAACCTTCTAGCTAAGATCAGAGTGGAATATCTGTGCACCATGAATATATACACACACACACACACACACAAACACACCCAGGAACAAAAAACAGTTGTCAGTTAAATTTTATGGCACACCACATACACACACACACACACAATGACCAACGGAGAAAAATAAATAAACTCTATGGCATATCAAGTATCATAGATTATTTTGCGGGGGAAGAAAAACAAAAGAAAAACCAAAAAAAAAACAAAACTGTAAATACGCATATTTGTACACAAGCAGACACACAGAATACCCTCTCGTAAAAAGAAAAAGAAAAAGAGAGAAATAACACCCGCAGAGACAAAAATTTGTCACAGACAACGCATTAATGCGACCTGAAAATTCTCTGGCAAAAATCCTGGATTAGAAAGAGTGGCAACTTTATCAAAACAGTCACCACTTTATAAATCAAAGACAACACCACCATCAAACATATGATCTTCCTGACGAAAGTGAAAACACTAGAAACATGTGTAGAAGAAAAATAAATAACTTAGAAAATGATTCTACCTGTGGATTAATTCATTTTAAAAAATATGAAAGAGTATTAGTGAAAAATAAAATTCATCCAGGATTTGAACTCTGGCTGCCAATTTCATTTCTTACAATGATAATCTTTACACTAAGCACAGCTTTTGATGAATAACATGTATGTATTTAGGTTTTATAAATCAGAAAGAATGTATGAAGAATACCTATGTAGATTCTATTTTAGTATACGTATGGCCACTTACAAATCCAATTTTTATTGCTAAATAACACAGGTATCTGGAATTAAAATTAAGACTGTCTAAGAAGCAATATCATTTCAATGCAAAAATTCTTCATGGGTGAGAATTTATCATTCAAGACTGATTTCCAGCTTAAATGAACTTCTACTAAAATGGTGAGTGCCATTCTTACTAAACAGACAATGTCTTGTGGTATAGCAGAATTCATTCTTCCAAGCAGAAGGAATGGACTCCAGCCAAGAACCAACTGTCTTGGAGAATCCATATTTCTTTTATGACAAACTCATCTGTTTTAGTTCAAGGAGAAACTATTTGCATATTCATAAGTGCTGTCCGATTCAACACAAGAAACTAGACAGGCATGCAATATATATATATATATATATACATATATATATATATATATAGATTCTCAGACACAAAGGCATACATTCAGTCAGATATATAAAATGTTAGATACATATTTGCATATTCATTTATCTATGTATTGAAACTGATTTATTAATGAGTAAGTAAAACACATGAACATTATATATTTATGAGTGCTCAAATATATATCAGGAAATTAATTTTTGATTGTTTTTTTTTTCATCTAAAAACACCAATGGATATTGATAGGTTCTTGGTCAAACCAAGACTTGAATATTCTCTTATCCTTTTGTTTTCTGGATTTTTTGGGAAGGGTTAAAGAAATTTGAGAAATAATGTACCAAGTATGTTGAATGTTTTTATTATGATCACTCATCTTGCAAATATACTTAATTCCGTGTTGATTATTCATCTAAGAGATTGGACATCATACAGTGAAACTTTCGGCAAATAACTCAGAATCAGGTAGTATACTTATTTGACAATAATAGGATATACAATTCTAAGCTTGTCTTCTAATTTATTCGTCTGATATTTGTATGTGTATAAGAACTTTAAATGTATGCTTTATTTAAAGCCATTATAAAATTTTCTGCATGCCATAAGATACATATATATATATATATATATATGAAGTTCTCTCTACTAAGATCAACAAACCTTCTTTAAACAATGTCAACCACATTCTAAAATGCCTTTAACACGTTTCCAGCTAAATTTCTTCTCTCTAGTCCTCAAATCTCCCATAAAAATACTAATCTTCCGTAAGTTCCTCTTCTACTTGTCCTTCTTTCTACTTTTAAAAGTATAGACCTGACTTGTCATTCACTCTCCAGAGGATGGCTCCTGATAAAGCCGAAAACATACATCACTTTCCTAAATCTATTCCATCCCAAAGTCAAAGGACTCATTTATGACTTGATCCAATCAAGGACAGAATAAATAGGTAGACATAAAATGTTTGTTCATTTAATTAAATATGTTTTAAAGAAAAGATGCTGCCTATATATATATATATATATTCATGGATTACTGCAAACTAATACTTGTAGAATGACGATTCCACTCAAATGGTCATGATTTTAAGAGAGATGCAGGGTTCACCATTATTGAAAGAACCAATGAAAAAACACATTCGGTAACGTTACACATCACTTGAAATGAGGGCCCAATAGTTTAGTTAAAGATATGAACTGTTGGATGAACAACTCAGGTATTTTGTTTATAGAAGTGAAGATTTGTAAAGAACCAGCCACATTCTTGGAGAATCTGATAACAGAAGAATGATGAACCAATGTGCCACAGATTCTCCTGAAAATATTCCTCAGGTTTTGAATTCAGAGTTCTTCCTTTTTTTTAGACCAGTCAACCAACCAAAGCTAGAGAGCCCAATCTACACTATTCTTTTATTCATAGCTATGATGAAATTTTGGAATAAAATATAAACTTTTTTATTTCTTGCTATATATATATATATATATATATATATATAAGTAGAAAAGGTAAAATGGAAGAAAAATATGTTTGATGGTTTGTTTATTTGCCTACACATTTCAACTTCAATCTTTTTTAAATGCAAAAATATCTCATAAAAATTATTTTAGTATAAGAAATAATTATGATAGATAAATTTTGATTCAATTAGAAGTCTTCATCACGGCTTGTAGATCTTGCTATGTGAAAAAAACCCGGATTAATACATACATTCTGTCATATTCAACTCATTTCTTCCTATATATATATATATATATATATATACACATGTGTGTGAATAAGGTTTGGAAAGAAAGTCAGACTGATTTTTTCTTTCTAATATATATATATATATATATATATATAACAAGCTTAAGGAGAATTCTTTTGACCCAGGCTTCCTTAATTTATCTTCTATCTTAAATTTTCATCTAATAATTTTTCTCCATTATCCTGACAACTTAAGTCTCTGACTGAAATTTCTTCCATGGGAGCCAAGTGTCTCCTGTTTGAGTATAACTGTTTTCAATCAAACTTGATAAATATATCATGTCCCTATATTTATTTTCATTTAAACAGAGTCAGAAAGAGGAAACAGTTGAATTTATGGCATTGTGCAATGGCACACCCAGTCAGCAGACAGTTGACATGAGTAAAATATGCAAGTAGCTGTCAATCCTGCTGTCGAAGGCGGGGAACTCCAGACAGACTACTCAGATACAACAGCCTCACCACAATTCCCAGCATGGATACACAGTTCTTTTTCTTTTTTGTAACGTAAATATCTTTAATATATTTTATGGTAATTCTAGAGCAAACAGATTTGTATCATAAGTATTTTTGGAGTCTAAGCATCGTCTCTAGGTTACCTGATATTGTACGTTGTCATATTTCATGCAGCAGATATAGTTTTTTTTTGGGGGGGGAGTTAGAATCTTTTATTTTTGAAATATCTGTTGCTGTCTGTTCTTGTTTTCCATCAGCTTTCTAATTCCTCAGAGAGATTTTTAGCACTGCTTAAAATTTATAATACTCTGATATATAGTTTTTTAGTCATAATGTTTCAGTCATTGTATTATCATGCCTTTGTCATATCTGGAATGTTTTATTCAATCCATACGAATAGATTGTTCTTATTTTCTTACCCATATTTAAAAGATATCACATACTAGTAAATTCTTCCTTGTTAGTTCATCCCAATCATGTAGCTTGACTGTCTCTTCTATTGAATCGCAGTCTATGAATTTTCACCATATTAAATCAAGGAATTGGCCTCATGTTAAATACTCTACCTATGAACATTAATGGGTATGTCCCATTCCTCATACTGTTATGAACACCTATGAACACTAATGGGTATCTCCCATTCCTCATACTGTTATATACCCTACCAATGAACATTAATGGGTATGTCCCATTCCTCATAAATACATGGGACACTATTCTGAGGGGATGAAAGTATACTTAGTAGTCACAACTAGCAGCGGTTACCTTCTTCACACCACTGGCAAGTATTGTATTCTGTTAATGTTATCAAGATTTCCATTTCATTTCCAACCTCCATTTTGTTTTATTACTCATTCAGTAACCTTTTTGTTAGGTTACAACACATGACCAAAAGTTATCTAGGTACCCTTTAACCAATGCTTTTATTGACGGATCTATAGCCCTTTGGAATGATATGGTAGAAGTAACTAGGGGCCTTAGTAAATCATTTTTGAAATTTTAAAAATATTTTTAAATTTGCAAATTGCAAAACAAAAAAAAATATTTACAAATTTGTTTTTTTTTTTTTAGAAATCAGATATTTATTAAATGTATAGATAGTATGACTATTTCTTCACAAAAATCTCCAGAAAATTTTTACGGATGAATATTAAAGATATCATATTTACCAACCCCTCTGCTCAATTTTTTAAGCGGAGTTTAACAGGTTTGAATTCAGAGTTTTCCTTCTCCTAGACTAGTTGTCTCACCAAGGCTGAAGAACCTAGTCTGTCCTACTATTTACCCATAGCTGGAGGGAGAATAATTGGATTCATACCTATCCCAAGGGTATTAGTGCTATGTGAAATGCAATCAATCTCGTCCAGGATTTGAACTCGTGTCACCATGTACATTTCCCGCGACGATAACCATTACACCACAATATAATTGATAAATCACGTACCAGTAAATTTTTCCAACTTAGTTCATCCCAGTCATGTGGCTTGACTGACTCTTCTACAGAATCACAGTATATGAATTTTTACAATATTTCATCAAGGAATTGAACTCATGACCAAAAGTTATCTAGATACTCTTTAACCAATGCTTTTATTGAGGGAGCTATCGTCCTTTAGAATAATATGGCAGAAGTAATTTGCAACCATAATGTCTTTTGCTTACGACATTAAGTGAACCAGAGCCCATAGCTTATTGGACTATTCATAGTATAATCAAATAATTAAAGGCTTCCACTTTACGTTAATTTCTATGCTAAACCTACAGCAGAGGTTATAGCTATAACAACAGAGATGAAGATAATAGTTCAAGTACATCAGTATATAATAATTTATAGTAAACACGTCTTTATTACAGAAATTCAATCAAAAATCACACAGGGGGTGTCCTCTTAGTGTAATGGTTAAAGCGATGGACTGCGGAATCGTAGTAAGCGAGTTCGGACTCCAGTCATGCTATTACGTTCACTTTCAGGCAAATACCCTCGGGAAAGGTATGAACCCCCTTATCCTCCAAGCTATGGGTTAAATAGTACCACTACTGATCTTCTAGGGGAATGGCTTGGGCATTAAATAACCTACAAAGGTTGATATGCCATTAAACAAAGAAACCAAACCAAAAATCACACAAAAGAATAACATTTAAGAAATGACCATTAAAAATCATAGATATATTTACTATACCATTTCATTTCTTTTTTCAATAATTTCTTTTAATTAAAAACAAAACAAAAAAACCAATCCTGTGAAAAGACTAAAATCATTTTTGGAATTGCATTAAAGAGAAAATTTCAGCCATTTTTTACTGCAAGATATTTACAATTTTTTCAAAATTAGAAATCTGATATTCATAAAGTGGATAGATAGTATGACTAATTCACAAAATTCTTCAGAAAATTTTTACAGATTAATATTAAAGATATTCATCACATAAAAGAGATAATTACTAAATATATTTTTATGTGGATTTAACGTGAGTAACAATAGTTTTGGTATACATTTTTATTCAACAAAAGACATAAAACTTCTCAAGAAAATAAGTAAGATTGTCTTACTAAAACATGACTTATATTTAATTCAGCCTTACTCATGAGATTTATAGGTAGTTCTTCAGAGTGGAGATATAAAATATTTTCATAAATTTCATTATTACTTCAGATGAAAAATCTGGACCTGCTAACAAAACCAAGTTTAGTTTAAGATTATGAAACTTTGAAAATTTTTATAGCACCTTATTTTAAAAATCTGATTAAAATCTAAAAATGTTATTGAGTTTTTTTCTTGGTTTTACAAGAAAAATAATTTTTACATCTCTGAATTAATGAAGAAAAAAACTCACTATTCATATATTTTAGTGAATATCTTTTGAATATCCTCTCAAATGCAAATGCAATCAGTTAGTTTTCATTTCATACGTCGTTCCAGCTAAGAAAGGAAAATGCAAAACTATTAGCATCAACATTGGATAAAGGAATCACTGCATAGCAAAAGGAAAATGGTCATTGTGGAAAGAGAATTTCTTTGTGCAGAGCTGCCATCTCTTAAAGAGCCGTAACTATGGAAACTGCTAACCGTTTTGCTTTGCCAAATCATTTGACAGCCATTGTCACATGACTCAACAGAGATACATCCTCAACAAATTCCATGAATTAATGATATCAAAGCTCCTGATATGATTGGGACAAAGGCTGATATCTATTCAAAGATAGCTTTTATACATATGTATCTGAGTACTTGTCACAAACTACTCAAGTAAAAGATGTTATTACAAAAATTGGGGGGAAAAAATTTCAGCGTGAGCAATTAAAGAATTTTTAATATTCATTTGATAAACTTGGAGATATGATGGCACAGAGGTTTCATTATTACACAGAAAAACATAAATGAATGCATTAGACTGACAAAATTAGGAGAGTAATAATAGAACAATAATTAAAAGTGAAATTTTGTATTTTTTATATATAACAGTATTATTAAAAAGAAAAATGAAAATTATCCAACTTTTTAAAATATTATTGTCATATTGACTCTGGTATTTTTGTACTGAGCCCAATTTTATTTGCAAATAATGGCACTGCTCTTTTCATTGAAAAAATGGTACTTGTTTTAAATCAATATATATATATATATATATATATATATATATATATATATATATATATATATATATATATATATATATACATATATATATATATATATATTTCAAAGTCAAGACAGAAATGTTTTATTTGCAACTGTTGGCTTCCCCCTCTTAATTAAAAAAATGCTATTTGTTTAAATTAAAATATATATATTAAAATATTATATATATATATATATATATGAGAGTACTCAATGTTTCCAAGTTAAGACAGAAATGGTTCCTTTGTTATTGTTGGCACTGCTCTCTTAACAAAAAAAAAAGGATTTGTTTTAAAGTAATATATATATATATATATATATATATATATATATATATATATATATATATATATATGAGAGAGAAAGAGAATTCTCAAAGTCAAGATAGAAATAGTTTATTTGCTATGGTTGTCACTGCTCTCTTAACTTAAAAAAAAGTTATTTGTTTTCAACTAAAATAGATATACATACACATTATGTATACAAGACAGATCTGATTTAAAACCTAAAGTTTTTAAAGGACAAACTCATAAACAATGTTTTCTTATGGGCTCATACAAATAGATACACCAGCATTGGCTGACTTTCAAAAACTTACATTCATGAGCTCTGTGCAGACGCTGGATGCTGTCTAGAGGACTTCCCAAGTGCAATGGCTTATAGAGATAGATGGAGAGAGAGAGAGAGAGAGAGAGAGAGAGAGAGGGTCAAAGGAATCCATGCTGTTGGCACAACTTGATGATGATGATGATGATGATGATGATGTAATTAAGTTAATAATAAATGTTTTTACGCAGTGGTTTTATTTCATAGACATATTTTGTATTTTGCTTAATGATAACAAATTTTCCATTATAACTGGGTAAGGTGAGTCTCTGTGCCATAATGGCTTACATGCAGGACTAGAACATTGTCATCAGTGAGTTTGAACTCCAATCGCACTATTATATTTACTTTCGAGCTGATACTCTTGGGAAAGGCTTGAACCTCTTTATCCCTCCATCCATGGGTTAAATAGTACCACTACTGATGTTCTACTGTTCTTGGCATTAAATAACCCACAAAGCTTGATATGCCACTGAAACCAAACCAAACAATCAAAATAAAGAGTTAATATCAAAGAAGCTGAACGATTCTTCTTTGTTTCAAGATACTATGATCAGAATTGAAGTACCAACTATATTTCCGCTTTTTATAAAGATGTATTTGTAATAATCTTAAGATGCAAGAGGTTATATGGAGATATAGACATTTATGATGGGTGATTGATAAGTTCATGGCCTAAGGTACAAGATCATGAATTAGACACTTCTTGCTAAATTCACCTCGAGCTTAACTGTTTGAATAATTTACACAGTGCAACCAGCCACTATTTTGGTATTGAGGACTTAAAACCGAAAAGGTGATGGCGACAGCAAAGAAGAATGCTTTTTTCTACAGCATGGTCAAAAAATATAGGCAAATGAATAAGAAAAAGCAAAGAAGAATGCTTTTTTCTACAGCATGGTCAAAAAATATAGGCAAATGAATAAGAAAAAGCAAAGAAGAATGCTTTTTTCTACAGCATGGTCAAAAAATATAGGCAAATGAATAAGAAAAAGCAAAGAAGAATGCTTTTTTCTACAGCATGGTCAAAAAATATAGGCAAATGAATAAGAAAAAGCAAAGAAGAATGCTTTTTTCTACAGCATGGTCAAAAAATATAAGCAAATGAATAAGAAAAAGCAAAGAAGAATGCTTTTTTCTACAGCATGGTCAAAAAATATAGGCAAATGAATAAGAAAAAGCAAAGAAGAATGTGAATGTTCAGATGAATGAAACGGAAAGAAAAAAGAACAGTAAAAAGAAAAAAAGAAATCACAAATTAAGAAACAAAGAAGGAAATACCAAAGTAAGACAGAAACAAAGAAAGAAAGGCTGAAAGAAACAGGAGACTAAAAATTAACAATTTATAACAAAGTGGAAATGAACTAAAGAAAGAAGGTATGAACCTTAAACAATACAGTGTGACAAAGAAAAAAATTGTTTGGTAGCATTGGTCTCCATTACAATAGACGTATATATAACTGAATATGAAGAGGGAAAGGCAAACTATTGATTATGTTTATTTAAAAGTGCTGAAGGATTATGATTGGTTAGTTTGGTTTTATGGCATATCAACCATTGTTGGTTATTTAATGCCAAATCCTTGTTTTACATATGTATTACATATATGATTAGTAAACACATTCTGTAGATACACACAGTTAAATGATCAAACAGTTCCATTTCTAATAATTCAATTTAACATAAGTCAACAAAGTTAAATGGATCCAAGTATTGTTATATGTAACTAACAATTCAATTAAACATCAGTTACACACAGTTAAATGATCAAACATTTCTATTTCTAACAATACCCTTTAGCATGAGTTAGTTGTTTGCACTCAGTTTAAATGCCAAACAGTTTTATTTGACCCATAAATAGGACTCTGTCAAGTGTTACCACGGTGTGTCAGAGTAGACCTGGGTGCAATGGCAATGAAGGAGTACTCCGCACTCCCCAAAGCTCCAGCATTATTGTAGCCTCACCATCAGATTGTTTAGCGTCAAAGCCCTCTGCAGAGATGCAGTCAGTGTATTCTGCACCCTCAACTGACTGAGCTGCAGTTATTTGAGACATATGCATTCAAAGATTGTTGTGAAAAGGAGTTGTTTCTTTTGATTGATCAATATTTGACATAAAGGTTGCAGTTCTTGGTGCATTTTGTCAATTCCTTCATTATACTTCTTTGCTGTGATGGTTTTTGCCAGGATTCAAGAAATTCAGTAGATGGATCTACTTAATGGCACTCAATTTTGAAAACCAACAGCAAAAATCCTGGATGTCATTTGAGTTTAAACATTGACCCTTGTAGCAAGAGAGAAGTAAGTAAAGTTGGCGACTGTAGTCGAGGGCGACCAGAAGGCTCCCTTTTCAATAGCTACTACGCCGAGGTGTAGGGAAGAGTGCTACTCCTTTCACTGGATTGCTCCACTTTACCCTTGATATGTACCTTATATTGCTGAGTGTTAAGCAAGGAGGTATCAAGTACCATTTTTAAAGTCTTTGGTATGATGTGATCTGGGATTGAACCCAGGTCTCCTGGACCATTGGCAAACCCTCTACCCACAAGGCCGATGAGCCTAATAAATAGTGTGTTTGCCAATGATCCAGCAGACTGGGGTTTAATCCTAGGTCAAGTCATACCAAAGACTCAAAAAATGATACTTGATGCCACCTTGCTTAACACTCAGCACTAAAAAGTAAGGATTTAGGGTAAAGTGGAGTAATCCAGGGAATGAAGTAGCGCCCTCCTCTACAACCCGGTGTAGCAGCTACTGAAAAGGGAGCCTCCGGGTTACCCTCGACTAAAGTCAAGAGATAAGTACACAACTATTACAACCACCAGACAGACACCCTTTTATAGATATATTTTTTGAGTGTGGGTATTAGTGGACATATGTTCACACATGCATATATAATTCATTCTTCTAAGTTATCATCTTACAGCAAGAGTATTATTGATAAGATTGTCTGAGAAGGAATTACTTATCGATGTATTTATATGCATATATATAAGGTAGTGTGGTGTTTGATTAACTCTTAAGCAAGGAGGTGCCCGTGGTGTAATGGTTATCGTCGTAGGAAATGGACACGGCGACACAAGTTCAAATCCTGGACGAGATTGGTTGCATTTCACATAGCACTAATACCCTTGGGAAAGGTATGAATCCAATTATTCTCCCTCCAGCTATGGGTAAATAGTAGGCAGACTAGGTTCTTCAGCCCTGGTGAGGCAACTAGTCTAGGAGAAGGAAAACTTTGAAAAAAAAAAACTCTGTTAAACTCCGCTTAAAAATTGACCTTGTGTCATATCCTGCCCGAGCAGAGGGGTTGGTAAATATGATTAACTCTTAAGCAAAGACAAAAAAGCCCCGCTTAAACATGTTTTCTATCAATGTGTATGCATACACATATATGAAATTGTATTCAAAAGGTATGTTTAGCATGACAGTTTTTGTCATCGGAAATAGAATCTGCAATCAAGGTTCAAACCCTGGATGAGGCTGTTTGCATCTTACTTTGTGTTAATTCCCTTGGGAAAGGCATGAATCTATCTATTCCTTCCAGCTATAGGTAAACAATAGGGAAGACTGGGCTCTTTAAGCTTGCTAAGACAACCAGCATAAGAGAAGGAAAACTTTGAATTCAAAACCAACCCTACTGTTTAAAAATTGACCTAGTGTCACATTCTGCACATGGCAGAGGGATTGTTTGAAAATTATTAGTATTAGACAGGTTGGTTGGTTGATTGGTTTTGTGACATGTCAACCTTTGCTGGGTTAGTTAATGCTGAAGTGAATCTTTTTTCCAGCAATTAAGGGGTTTCAAGTAACTAATGATAATAATGATTACAATTACAGTTTCAAGTAATATTCTTGATACGAATAATACATGCATGCAATCAAGTGATTTAAAGTAACTGTTCTTACTTAATGGTAATAAGTTGGTTGTTAAAGGAACTACTAATGAGTGAAAATTACAGTGGTGATTCATTTTTGTACTAATGCTCTTAGAAAAGGCATTAAACCATCTTTTCTCCTCCTGGCTATGGGTAACCAGTAGGCCTGACTAGGCTCTTTGTAAGGCAACCAGCCTAAAAAAATGAAAACTCTGAATTCAAACAAACTGTACTCTGCTCAAAAATTGACCATGTGTCACATCCAATCAGTGGTGGAGAGGTTAGGTAAATACATATATCCTCTGGGGATACCAAAAGGTTTGAGTCTTTAACAACAGACAAGATGAAAGGTTTTATTTGTCATAAAATCACGGCAATACCAGAGGCAATGTCTCGGTAAGCATCGCAGAACTTCAAGAAGAGGCTTCAGGAACTTTTGGATGATATAATCTTTAATTAAGTGATGGCAATAACATAATGGCAAATGCTGTTATCTCTTGGAAATTCAAATGCTTGTGAATCTATCCGTTCCAACCTCTCATAAGAGCAGACTGGGCTCTTTAACCTTGGTAAATAAAGCAATCAAAGAGAAGAAAAACTCTGAATTTAAACCATTTATACTGTCTTGAAAGGAAAATGATTTGCTCACCTCCTTGATAACTATATGATTGAAAGGTGATCCAGAAAAGATACCGGCATCCCACAAATAGGTAACTTAAGAAAGGGAGAACTTGGAAGGTGATGGTAGCTAATAGTGATAAGGTCAAAAACTTAGCATTACAGGAATTAAACTGTCTCATCTCACACACCATCATCATCATCATCAATAGCCATTTTGAGTCAGTCACTGAACAATGATAATCTTCATTTTAGACCAACGGAAAAATCACCGTGTGCAGAATATCAATGGACTTTTTCAAACAAAGATGTATTGTAAAAGGTAACAATTTATGGGGAAATAAATCTAAGTAAATTATATTGTTATTGTTTTGATTAAATTAGATTATCCATAAAGGTGATTTGTCTTGCATTTCGAGTCTTAAGCCAATTAGACCAATTGCTTCTAATGAAGCCCCATTCCTAAAAGGGCCCACACTAGACTGTCATCACTAACAACTCATCAAGTATACACAACAAAATATTACAATATATATATTCCCAATTGGGCCCAGTACATCTGTTATCTCGCTTCATAATATTTTGTATTAAAAAATCTACATTGCAAAACAAACAAGATATTCATTTTGCATTAAAATCTTTTTATAGTAAAACATTGCGATATACCATATAAGGTCAGATGGTGTTTGATAAAAAAGAATTCAAGTTTTTCTTGGTAGACTGCAAATTTGCAATTTTTATTTTTATTTTTCACACCTTACAGACAACTTAAGTTATAAAACTTCAAGACTTTTTAAACACACTCAGTGTTTATAAAGATTAATATGAATTTATCATTTATATATAATATTCCAATCTAGAAAACTTGCAGTGGAGGAGTGTTTAGAAAACTATCTGATGGATCATTACATTTATTTTTGGTAAACAGAACTAAAGTCATGTAAATTTCCAGCACTTTTTGAACACACCTTGAATAAATAAAGACTGCTCATTGGCCTAGAGGGTAGAGTGTTTACCAATGGTCCAGCAGACCTGGGTTCAATCCCAAGTTGTGTCATACCAAAGACTTTAAAAATGGTACTTGATAGCTACTTGCTTAACACTCAGCATTATAAGGTATGTATCAAAGGTAAAGTGGAGGAATCCAGAGAAAGAAGTCGCACTCTCCCCTACACCTCAGTGTAGTAGCTATTGAAAAGGGAGCCTTCAAGTCCTCTCGCCAACTTTACTTTACTATATGTATTTATCAGTGGCTGATGTGTTCGATAGTGACATCATAATAAGCGAGTTTGAACTCATTGTACCATTATGTTCACTTTTGGACTAATACTCTTGGGAAAGGCATGAACTCCCTTATCCCCTCAGCCATGTGTTGAATAGTACCACTACTGTTCTATAAGGATGGTTTTAGCATTAAATAACCCACAAAGGTTGATATGCCATTAAAAACAGAGAAGAACCCAATCTATGAAACATACTTTAGAGCAGTGGTTAGCAAGCTATCTGATGGATCATTATGCTCATGCCTTAGTCAATACTGCCAAAGTCAAGTAAAATCTTAACAGTTTTTGAATACAGCTTTTATGAATAAAGAATAATATATATAAATCTGATCTCTCATAAAATAAAACTGTATTTCTTCCAAGCTGTGGAGGCACAGTTAGCTAGGGCTGTAGAATATACCAACTGCATCTCTGCTGAGGGCTGAGAATTCCCCACCCCAACGAGTGTCCGGGAAATATAACACTAAACAATCTGATGGTGAGGCTCCAACAAAGCTGGAACCTTGGGGAATATGGAGTCTTCCTTCACTGTTATTGCTCCCAGGTTCATTCTGACCTGGAGTGGTAGCACCTGAAAAGCTTCTATCCATGGATCAAATAGAAAAGTTTGACATTTAAACCGAGTGAAAACAAATGACTTATGTTAAACAGAACTATTTGATCATTTAACTGTGCTTATCTACAAAATGTGTTTACAGTTGGTTGGTTGGGGTTTATGGCATATCAACCTTTGTAGGTTATTTTATGCCAAATCTATTTTTATACAAATAATCAGTTCTCTTTCAATCAATTCAGTTTTGCATGAGTACACAATTTAATTGTCAAAATCATTTCTATTTCAAGCTATCCAGTTTAGTCAAAAAGTTCTAATTCACACAATTCTGTTAAGTATAAGTATAGTTTTTGACCACACACAGTTAAATATCAAAACAGTTCTCTTTTGTATAATTCAGTTTAGTGTAGAACAGATTTAATCTTAAAAACAGTTCTATTTCAGTTAAGCATAAGTACACAGCTTACATGTGAAAAGAGTACTATTTCAAGTTTAGTTCTATTTGACCCATAGATAGGACCCTATCAGGTGCTTCCACTCTGAGCCACAGTGGATTGAGGAGCAATGGCAATGAAGGGGTACTCCATATTCCCCAAAGCTTCAGCAATACTGGAACCTCACCATCAGATTGTTTAGTGTCACATCCAGGACACTTGTTGGTGGGGTCTTACCCCTCTGCAGAGATGCAGTCTGTGTATTCTACAGCCCCAACCGACTGGGCAAATTTGTTTACAGACCATATGTAAAAACAGGATTTGGCAATAAATAACCATCAATGGTTGATATGGCATAAAAGTAAACCAAACCTAATCCAAGCTGTGGTTGTGTCAGTACTACATTATGGATGCACCCTTTGGATGCTAATGAAAGATATGGAGAGAAAGCAAGATGGGAACTATACAAGAATGCTGCATGCTGTTTGAAATGAATCCTAGAAGCAACAGCCCACAAAACAGTTGTACATGGCCACTAACTTCCCATCACATAAATCATCCATATATGGATAACAAGACATTCTCTGCACTGCAAGAGAAACAAGAACAAACTCATAAGCTATATACTCTTATGGACTACTACACATGGACACACTAGAGTTGGCTGACCAGCAACAACCTACATACATCAGCTCTGTGCAGACACTGGATGTAATCTAGAGGACCTGCCAGGAGCGATGAAAGATAGGGACAGACAGTGAGAAAGAGTCAAGGAACTGTGCTGTTAGTATAATTTGATGATGATGAACTTATTACTTGTATCTAGTAAACTTTCTGTTGAACAGTGGTTAGCAAATTATCTGATGGATCATTATGTTCATTTCTGTCTTGGTAAATACAGCTTCAGTTTTGGTACTTTCTGAACATACTGTGTATACAGACTGATGTAAGTATATTTATAATAGGCAATTATTTATCTTTCATAGACAGAGAAAATTCTTATTTTTGATAATGCTTTATAGGCAAAAACAGACAACTTTCATTTTCTATTGGTTACGAAGAATTGACAGATTACAAGGAATAAAGAGAAGGGAGATAACTGTTTTTGCTGCACTGCAAAGCCAAAAATAATCTTTGTTATATAGTCATTAATTTTTCTGGACTAATTTTATTCCATTTGATCCACATTCAGCCTAACATTTCATGGAACTAAAGACATTAGTTCTAGATTATAAATAAATGAGAACCAGTTTATCATGGCATACTCTCAGAATGCTATATTTGGTATCCTTCAGAGAATTCTGATCCCATTGTGATAGTCTTATGGGACAGTGGCCTATATAGAAATACAAGAGTGTGTCAAAAGTTTTGCAATATTTGCATATGTACCAGTTGCCAGAATAAACTCCATAAACTTAAGGGAATTGAACTGATGCCACAACCAATATGGACCAAGTTCCCTCGGATTATTACTTGTTCCAATCCATGGCTCACTTTTTGTACTTGTGATACTTCAACAACCAAGAGGGGCTGGAAATTTCAGTGAAGAGGTTCTTTGCCTAGAACAAGAACTATTATCAATGTGGGGTCAAAAGACAAGATGAGAGGTGGCTTCACCTAGTATATAATTTGGATCTAGCTCCCTCAGATTATTACTCGCTCCAGTCAAGGGTTCACTTTTTGAGCTCACAATGCTTCAACAACCAAGAGGAATTGGATGCTTAAGTGCAGAAGTTACTTTTCTCAGTGTGGGATCAAAGCTCTGGCAGAACAGTAAATTCAGACAGTGTAACATGATGTCCTCTATAAATGCTGGGCTGGTTTTGTTCTAACTTGAAAAATAAAACAAATAAGTTACCAAAATATTGCAAAACTTCTGACCCACCCTCACCATCATCAAATAATGCTAATAGCATGGATTCCCGTAACTCTCTCACACCATCTGTCCCTAGGAGCCATTACTTCTAGTTTTGTTAGACTGCATCCAGTGTCTTCACAGAGCTAATGAATCTTTGCTGATTGGGCTACAGGCTTTCAAAAGATGAGATATTGCTACCTCGATATATGAAATAATCTACAAATTTCAGAGGCTTTTCATTTAATGAGGAGATGGCATCATCTTGATTAAACCACATGAACTCACAAAGCGGCCAATGCCCCTAGCTGCCTGACTATGCAACAGAGATTTGGCTTGAGCAGGTGTATTTGTGAGAAGTGCTAGATCATCTGCGTATGATGATACTGTAATATTTATGAAAATGGCCATTTTTAGGTTTGGTTGGGTTTATAGCATATCAACCATTGTAGGTTATTTCATGCCAAATGCTCTTTATAAAACTATATTAAATATATTGGATTTGGTTTGGTTGGATTTTATGGCATATCAACCATTGTAGTTCATTTAATGCCAAATCCTTTTTATACATATATATTAAATATATAGGGTTTGGTTTGGTTGGTTTTTATGGCATATCAACCATTGTAGGTTATTTAATACCAAAAACACATTTTGAGTCTGAGCTCTTTTTGCACACAGTTAATGGTTTCAAGTATTGCTATATAACAGTCACAATTTAACATCAGTCATTTGTTTGCACACATAGTTTGTTCTATTTGACCCATAGATAGGACCCTATCAGGTGCTACAATTCCAAGTCAGAGTGGACTTGGGAGCAATGGCAATGAAGGGATACTCCATATTCCCCAGATCTCTAAGACTGAAGCCCCACCATCAGGGGCTATTTTTAAGCTCTATTTTGTGTTGACTAAACTGATATATGAGAATAGTGTACTAATGAGAGCAAGATTTGGTTTGGTTAATTTTATGACATGTCATCACTTATTTGGCCACTTAATACTAATTTCAGTTTGTGAGGTTGTTCACTTACCTAAAGCAAAATGGTTGCACTGCTTAGTATGTTTTTTGTAAAAGCAGCCATTTGTAATATGATTTGGTGTGCATGTGTTCATTCAAGTATGTGTCCTTAGTATTTCAATTGCTTATGCATAAGTTGTTGTGTACATAAGATTAAAAGACAACAGTTTTACCAGAATATCAATTTGAATTGTCTGAGAATGAGAATGATATTTAGTTGGAGTGCATAGCACTGAAATTTTGTGTGAGAGAGTGATAAAATAAACATTGTTGTCAAAGGAACCAGATTTAATTGCAAAGCAAGAAAACGAGTTTCGTCTGCCTTTGTTAATTAGAAGATATGGGAAATAAGTTTTGTGGCATTGTTCAGAAAAAAGTATCAAGTCTTGTGGCATTGTTCAGAAAAAAGTATCAAGGCTTGTGCCATTGTTCAGAAAAAAGTATCAAGGCTTGTGGCATTATTCAGAAAAAAGTATTAAGGCTTGTGGCATTGTTCACAAAAAAGTAACAATTCTTGTGGCATTGTCCACAAAAAAGTAACAATTCTTGTGGCATTATCCACAAAAAAGTATCAAGGTTTGTAGCATTGTTCAGAAAAAAGTAACAAGTCCTCTGAAATTATTCAGAAAAAAGTAATAAGCCTTGTGGCATTGTCCACAAAAAAGTTACAAATCTTGTGGCATTGTTCAGAAAAAACTAACAAGTCTTGTGGCATTGTTCACTACATAATAATTGTTTTGTTTTGTATTCAATTTTCACAAGCAATTACATTGTTTTAAGTAACTATTTCTACCTAACCCTGAAGATGACGATTGTCAGAGTCAGAGTGTTTCACCACATCTAAAAATAAAAATATGCTTTTCCATAAAAAGACAGAAGTGAGACATCATTTCTTAGAATAATTTTTCCTTAAGGAAATTCATGCCTTTCCTCAGGGTATTAGTCTTAAAGTGAATGTAATAGAATGACTGGAGTACCGACTTGCTTAGTACGATTCTGCAATCCAGCATGTTATCCATTTCATTGCAAGGATTTCCCTTAAAAAAGCTGGTAGTCATTGGACTAATGAGTAGAGTGTTCACCAATGGTTCGGGAGACCAGGGTTCAATCCCAGGTCGAATCATACCAAATACTCAAAAAATTATACTTGTTGTCACCTTGCTTAGTACTCAGCACTATAAAGGCTAGGATCAAGAGTAAAGTGGAGCAATCTTAGGAATGGAGTAGCGCCCTCCCCTACACCTTGGTGTAGTAGCTATTGAAAAGGGAGCCTTCAGGTCACCCTCGACTAATGCCAACTGATATTTAACTACTATTCCAACAGCTGAACCGAAATATCAATTCCGAATTTCCCTCTCTTTGATAGGTTGCCTAAAGAACATAGTTTGCCCTACTATTTATCTATAGCTGGGTGGGGAGCAGATGGATTTATGCCTTTGAAATGCAAACAATCTTACCTCTGTTTGAAATCAGGCTGCCGATTCCATTTCTTAAGACACTAGACATTAGCCTAAGCATGTCTCTATATACGAAATGTCTTGACCAGTAATATTTATAAGAATTTAGTGCCCGTGGTGTAATGGTTATTTAAATCCTGAACGAGACTGCTTGCATTTCACATTGCACTAATACCCTTGGGAAAGGTATGAATCCAATTATTCTCCCTCCAGCTATGGGTAAATAGTAGGGCAGACTGGATTCTTCAGACTTGGTGTGGCAACTCGTCTAGGAGAAGGAAAACTCTGAATTCAAACCTGTTAAACTCCGCTTAAAAATTGACCTTGTGTCATATCCTACCCGAGTGGAGGGGTTGGTAAATATGATAAGAATTTAGTGTCAGTGATATGTTTTCCAGTGAAAAACAAGAATTAATTTTCCATCGGGATTTCATAGTAGAATCATTTCCTCATTTGATAAAAGATTTCAGATTTATTGTTTAATGTTTTTAATGAAATGCATATTCTTTTTTGTTCTCAGTCTTTTATCTAATATCCTGAACGACTTTTAATAGCTGTAAATATCCTTTACCCTTGAATGGTTTTATGAACACAGAAATGGCCAGAACTCACACTTGTGCTGATCAATAATCAAAGATTAGTCAATAAATGTTTAAAAATACAAGACAAAATTTTAAAAAAATACTCAAGTACGGCAATTATATTTCTTCTCCCTCTCTCTCTTTTATTTCTTTTTTTTTTCTTAAAACATGATTTGTAGATTCAATTAATTTCCTGAAATTTCCTGAAATTCCTACAATTTGACAGAATTTATTTATATTTTTGTCTCTTCTGAATCTTAATGACAACAACAAAGAAAGATAAATTGAACTTTGAAGTTACAGAGTAAAGATTCCATGAAACCGAATTTAATTAATCCTTATGTATATGAGGTGTATTCAATAAGTATTGAGTGTGAAGCTGTACTAATTTTGTCTCATAGTAAGAGATACATTTCTATATGTATTTCTTATACTAAATGTAACATCTATTATGGGACACAAGAAGTATTACATGGACTGTGTTAAAAAAGCATTGAGACTGAAGTTGTATTAGCCAAAACAGAAAGGAACATAGAATAGAACAATTTTTGTCCCATAATAGTTGATACATTTTTAATTTACATTTCCTATACTAATGTGACATCCGTTTTGGGACAGATGTAGTGTTAATGTAAGTGTTTTCAGAAACGAACAAAAATTTTCTTTAAAATAATCTGCTGAGTATTCAGTATGCGAAGATTTTTTTTCATTGGTCAAAGACAGATGATATAGTGGAGTTAGTTAGTAAGATATGGCATAAGCTAGCACAAACAAGATCATCATGGAAGAAATTCCAAAAGATTTTCTTTCAGCACTGGGCTCAAAACACCAAATGATTATATATATATATATATTAGAAAGGCTACCTGGCATTACCTGGATGGAAGGAATAACATCACATATAAGAGTATTGTTATAAAACTCTTATCTCTTCTATCTGTGAAGATGGTGTGATATTAGTCAAAGTCATCTCACCCATCTTGTTTTAGAGGTTTATCTTCTTTCTCCAATACCCTCCCACTCTGTGCCTATGATGAAGAGCTGGTTTCCTTTTCAAATGCATCTTACTGAGTAACTTACTCTGACTCCCTTGACTTTATATATATACACACACACACACATGTATACATACACACTTACATAAATATATATATACTCACACACATATATACACAGAGACATATATGCATATACACATAGGTATAGGCCTCCATGTCAATGCACACAAGATGGAATATATGCGCTTTAATCAAAGAGGTGACATCTCCACACTAAACGGTAGCTCTCTGAAACTAGTAAACAAGTTCACCTACCTTGGAAGCGGTGTCTCATCAACTGAAACAGACATCAATACATGACTAGCAAAGGCATGGACAGCTATCAATAGGCTATTGGTCATATGGAAGTCAGACCTGACCGATAAAATGAAACACAGTTTCTACCAAGCAGCAGTCATGTCGATACTGCTGTATGGATGCACTACATAGACGCTAACTAACGGTATGAAGAAAAAGCTTGACGGCAACTACACAAGAATGCTGCAAGCAATATTGAACAAGTCATGGAGGCAGCACCCCATAAAGCAGCACCTGTACGGCCACTTACCACCTATCATGAAAACTATCATAGACAAACCAGAGATGTGGGATACTGCTGGAGAAGTAAGAACGAACTCATAAGTGACCTACTCCTGTGGACCCCTTCACATGGATGAGCAAAGGCAGGAAGCCCAGCTCGAACCTACATACAGCAGCTCTGTGCTGCTATGGGATGTAGCCCTGAAGACCAACAGGAAGCTACGAATGATAGAGAAGGGTGGTGAAAAAGGGTCAGGGATATCCATGCTGATGGCGCAACATGATGATGATGATGATAAGTATAGTTTTGGTTTAGACACAGTTAAATGTCAAAACAGTTCCATTTCGAACAATTCAGTTTAGCATAATTATGCCGTTTAAATGTCAAAACAGTCCAAGATAGGACCATATCAGGTGCTACCACAATGGGCCACAGTGGACCTGGGAGCGATGGTAATAAAGGGGCACTCTGCATTCCCCGAAGCTCCAGCATTACTGGAACCTCACCATCAGATTGTTTAGTGTCATACCTCAGATGTTCATGGTGGGGGGAGTTTTACCCCTCTGTAGAGATGCTGTCGGTGTATTCTACAGCCCTAGCCAAGTGGGCAAAATTTCTAATTCGTAACTTCAACAAAAACACAGCATTATATAAGTGTTCAAATATCCAAGATAGCAGTAAACCTGTTTATAAAATTCAAGTTTATTTACCAAAATAAAGCCGTAATAATCCCAGATAACAATTTTTTAATGATGACTTCAATAAAAAAACAAAAATTATCAATATGTCAGGATGCAACAATTCAAGGTTACAGTCAATGTGTTAAAGTAATTATATTTCTACATACATGTTTATTTTCGAAGAATTATTTGTACATGTTGCAACTTGTTAGACAATTTCTCTATGTAATTACTATTAAATTAGTGCACATTCACAAACTAAACACACACCCCAGCCAGACATGTTTTCTCATGGCATGCAAAACATCTCAGCCTGTAATGACAGGTCATGTGACAGCAAAATGAAATTTGATTGGTTAATCTAATCCTGCTTGACTCTCCATCACCAAAGCAAATGTCACAAGTGAAAAAATGTTGGCATTCAGAAACAATAAACAAAAAAAACCCCACAGACAAGCAGAAATCAAATTGTGGCTGGGAATAAATTCTATCTGCTGATCTTCAACATCAACCCTTCTGAAAAATATATATATATATATATATATATATATGTGTGTGTGTGTGTGTGTGTGAGTGTTCCCTTGGAGCTGCCCAGAAGAAATGCCACTGTATAGAATCAAGTTAAACCGTTCTTATTCTGAGGAATAAATGAAATTATTTTCTGATGAATTCAAATATAGGCCAAAAGCAAATGAAAGTGGAAAACAAACAAAAAAAACCCAACAGAAATGTTATAGACAGGACACCCAAGATAAACTTAAGAATAAAACATGTAGCTAAAATGATGCCAATGTGTATATACATCCATACATAAACAAATGAGTCAGCTAAAAAAAAGGCCAAAACAAAATATAGCATACCAAATAGTCTTTTTCTAATGTCTGTACAAGATAGAAAGTGATGAGCCTTACTCTGCAAAGCTAATCCATGAAGTATTAGCAAGTCATTTAAATTCACTGTTAATCTTCTCTTTGCCCTAACAAAGTTAGTAAGCATAGTTTCTCTCTCTCTCTCTCTATATATATATATATATATATATATACTCTAACCGTCATGCCAATGTCCGGTATTCAATAATTTATATATATATATATATATATATATATGGTTGCCAACTTATTTTCTTGAATTAATTTAGAGGGCTATCACAATGTGAAATAATTATTGCAAAAGCCCTCTAAATTAATTCAATTCTATAAAATAAATTAATTTGTGCAATGCTTCAAGAAAATTACAAAATATATATATATATAAATATATATATATACATATATATATATATATAATATCATCAAGTTGTCCTGATAGCACCAAGTTCCTTGAATTTCTCTTGTGCCATCTGCCCCTATTGTTTATTGCTCCTGGAAAGTCCTCTAGACTGTATTCAGGTTTAAAACAGAGTTGACTTATCTAAGTTTTTGCTGGTCAGTCTACACTGGCATGTCCATGAGAAGGAGTCCATAGGAGAATGTCACTTATAAGTTCATCCTTAGTTTCCAGTATGACTTGCTTATCTTAACTGGATGGTTTGTGAGATGGGAGACAAGTGGCCCTACAGATGCTGTTCTGGGGTTTATCATATTTACCAACCCCTCCACTCGGGCAGGATATGACATGAGGTCAATTTTTAAGCGGAGTTTAACAGACTTGAATTCAGAGTTTTCCTTCTCCTAGACTAGTTGCCTTACCAAGGCTGAAGAACTCAGTCTACCCTACTATTTACCCATAGCTGGAGAGAGAATATTTGGATTCATACCTTTCCCAAGGGTAATCAGTCTCATCCAAGATTTGAACTTGTGTCGCTGTGTCCATTTCCTACGACGATAACCATTACACCACGGGCACCATTTTGGGGTTTATTGCTTCTAGGATTTATTCAAAACAGCATGCAGCATTCTTGTGTAGTTCCTTTTTGGCTTCTTTTCCATGCATTTCATTAGAGTCCAAGTGGTGCATCCATACAATAACACCAACATGATCACAGCTTGAAAGCAGTACTGTTTAAAACAAAATCGCTAAATCTTTGTTTTAATTATATTCATTTTGAAATTATTTTTTTAGTATGGAATGCAATAGATTATAGACTATAAGCAAAAAATACATTTATTTAAAAAAATGCTACGTAACTTTTGCTTTGGTTTAGTTTAGTTTAATATGGTTTATTCATTTATGGGCATATCAACTCCTTCTGTATTGATTAAAGCTGATATTTGAATTACTTGTAAATGCTCGATTGTTATCACATATCTATTTTCAATGTTTGATTTTTTTTTTTAATTGCACTTTGTTGTCATTAATGATTTCTTTGCATACAGTTCCATGGTTTCAAGTATTCCTATCTATGAATACTTTTTAAAAAGATCTATATGACTTATAGAAGGGATCCTAAATAAAACTACCACTTGAGGTCAGAGTGGATTGAGGAGTAATAACAATTAAAGTATGACTTCATGCTCATCACATTTCCAGAAATGGACCCTCACCATTAGGTGCAGTTTAACTTGATGCCCAGGACACCTCTATTGTTTGATGAGAAGGAGTGATCTTAAACTCCAGCAGAAGATGCAGTTGGTGTATTCTAAGCCATGCTGAAAGGGATGAGTAATTTTTTGTCACCCTGTATATATATAGATAGATAGATAGATAGGTTCTGTTAAATACCACGGACTGTCTTTTTTTTATGATTTTCAAGTGAAGATGTTCAAGTCTTCTTTGTATTTCCAGGTCGAGATGGTGGAGAAAAAAACCTATATTAGCCCAAGTGCTTTCAACCATTTCACAGGTCGTCTTTGGGGGTAGTGTTAAATTATTTGTTGTTTGGAAAATTGTAAGTTTTATATTTATTTGGAGTATTTTTTTTTAAATAATAAATTATAGATAGGGTTGGTTCATTCTGTTAGAATGGGTAATAAGTTGTTAAATATGTTTAGTATGTTGATACTTGTGGTGAATGTTAATTATATTCATAGTGTCTCTTTTCATTTTTTATAGTTTTTGCTTTAAGGATTTGTAAACGGTTTTTATTGTTATTTTTATATATGATTTTTGTATTGCATTATTTTTAATATTAGGTTTTTCTCTGCCATCTCAACCTGGAAATACAAAAAATAGTAAGAAGACTTGAACGTCTTCACTTGAAGATCATAAAAAAGAGGCAGTCCGTGGTATTTAACAGAATTTGTCAAGATAACAATTTACTGCTTAAATATACAATATATATATATATATATATATATATATATATATATATATATATATATATATATATATATATTATTCAATTTTTATTCCTATTTCATAATTCTGATGGGATGAAAAAACCCAGATGATATGATTTGCAAATAAATATTACACAAACTGATATCTGGGGGAAAAATACATAAAAAAAGAAAAGGCTAAAAACATTCGTATGAGTTGAAAATAATCAAGCAATAGCATGCTGAGTCAAAAGAAAAAACACCAAGAGAATTCTTTAAGCTAAATGTAAGAGTGCTCAGTATACTAAACAGAGCAAAATATAAATATAAATGCCTACAGAGTCAGGTACATTTTCTGATTCTAAATATATATATATATATATATATATATATATATATAAGGTGTGGCAGATATACTTCCCACATTTGAAACTGTCATCTGTGTGGTGCAAAGGAAATTTACACAAGTAGTAATGGTAGCTTCAATGCACTAATATCTTACGATTTTTAAAAAAAATTGTGTTAACATCCTATCTTGGCTTACGGGATGAGCAATTATCTCCCCCTGGAGGAAGAGGGAGCTGTGAGGAGAAGAAGGAGGAGAAAGGGGGTTGACCACTTTTTAGAGGGATCCCTTCGAGACAAGTCGCACGTGTTAACTCTAAAATAAAATATATATATTTATCCTATTCTTGCCTAGACC
Organism: Sepioteuthis lessoniana; assembly: GCA_963585895.1. Classification (NCBI taxonomy): domain Eukaryota; kingdom Metazoa; phylum Mollusca; class Cephalopoda; order Myopsida; family Loliginidae; genus Sepioteuthis; species Sepioteuthis lessoniana. The sequence continues at coordinate 69,660,220 of OY757930.1, read as the reverse complement.
TTATTTATCTTAATTAACATTATGATCAGTTATAATTATAGTTAAGATTGTTGTGAACCTTGTGCTTTGTATTGAAGTATTTTTCTTAAAGTCTGGTGAATCTGTAATTGTAACGCGGAGAGTGTTTTGTGCTCATTTCATTTTACATCAGAATGATATGGTTGCTGATAGAAAATCTATTCTAGAGTAAAACATTCAGAATAGAGGCAACCATCTGGAGAATGTCATAAAAATGAAAAAAATAAATAAATGTTATCTAAACAATGCCGAAAAAAAATTTAATTTGAGTTACATTTGGCCCTTTTGTCTACCTTTAAAGATATGACCATAACAGATCCTATCTGGAAAAAAAAAAGCAAAGACATTTGTTAGATGGAACAGCCTACCATTGCAACTTATTTACTTGCATGAAGAACACTAGATTACCCACATGAATGACAAGGACCAAGGAGGGTTATCTGTACACAAAATCAAAGTACATAAATGTAAACTTTTGACAGTTTTTAAACTACCTTCAACAAATGCGACAACATCTTGTTAGCCTACAAGAAAATGAAAATAAAAAGCTAAACACTAACCTCTTGTGTATCATTTTTCAACAAAATATGCCTACAAGAGAATCTGCTGCCAAAATACACATCATAGAAACACATATATAGTCATGTATAGCACTAATGCTCTTGGGAAAGGTATGAATCCAATTATTCTCCCTCCAGCTATGGGTAAATAGTAGGGCAAACTTGGTTCTTCAGCCTTGGTGAGGCGACTAGTCTAGGAGAAGGAAAACTCTGAATTCAAACCTGTTAAACTCTGCTTAAAAAATTGACCTTGTGTCATATCCTGCCCGAGCGGAGGGGTTCGGTAAATATGATATAGTCATGCATAAAAAAACGAGATACATATACATATGTATACATATACGCAAATATATATGTACATTTATACATACATACATATATATATATGTATATTTTCATATATATGAATAAATAAATATATATATATATGAATAAATGTATATATATATATATATATATATATACACATATATATATGAATAAATAAATATAAATATATATACATATATATATATTTATATATGAATGAATAAATATATATACATATATAATAATAATGATAATAAATAAATATATATTATATATATATTTAATTCATGGGAAATATTTTTCTGCAACCTAAGGTTTCTTGAAGTTTATAACAACATTTGTCAGGCAGTTAAGAAGATGGAATGAAATTGAAAATCGAAAATGCGACAAAAATACAGACAAAATCGAAAAAATATATATATATACATATATATATATTTATATGAATAAATACATATACAAGAATAAATAAATAAATATATATATATATATATATATATATATATATATATATGAATAAGTAAATATATATATATATATATATATATATATATATATATATATATATATAAATATATATATATATATACATATATAAATAAATGAATAAATACATATATATATATATAATATATATATATATACACCATACTTTATATATGAGTATATATATATGAAGACATACATCAGTACACACACACACACACACATATATGTAAAATGCCAAAGATATTCTTATACATACACATACATACAAAAAACATCTGCATATAATTACATACAAAAATAAATATGAATACATATATCTATACAAATGTATGTGTAGAGATGCATACATACATGCACACACTTATGTATACACAAACACATATGTATACACGCACACATAGATATGTGTACATATACCACACCTACATATATATAGACATACATATATAGAGACCTATATATATATATATATACATGCATACATGCACACACACATACATAGATGTATATATATATATATATATATATATATATATATGCACACATATAAATACATATACACACATACAAATATATATGCATATGCACACACACACACACACACACACACACACACACACACACACACACACACACACACACACACACACGCCCATATATAAGAGAGATGCAAAGAGAGAAAGATTTAAGAACACAACTATGCAATATTTCATGGATATATCTATTTCTGAAACAAGATCCAGATAGATAACAATGGGAATTCACCTAAATATACTCATCAATTTGACAACAACAAAAAAGCCATCAAAGAAAATTAAAAGCAAAAAGCAAAAGAAAAATATAATAAAAAAAAAGAAACAGAAGACATTGTGAAATCTTTTTAAACTCAGAAAGAATTTTGCCTTTTTTTATTTTTAATATCTTTCTTCCCTTAATTTGCAAACAAAATCTTTAAATCTTCCAACCCAGTTCTCAGCAAAATTGACAAAATGGACAAAATAAATAGGTCTACTGTTTTTACTACATCTCTTTTCAAACAATCAAATTTTCTCTCAACAATAAAAAAAAAAGCACGGCACAAGAAATATTGGCGCCAAAATGTATACAGTTTTAAACAGAACTTTCATGCACGTATAAAATTAGCAGAGGCACCTGGTGTTGCACAGGCTTATAAATACCTAAAATATATGCAATTCTATGAATTCACTGAATATTGGATTAATTTCCATAAAAAATAAACGGAAAAAAGCCCCAAAGATCCTGACAATTTTCATTTTGTTCAGAAATGCTCAATCAAAATTGTGACATCAATCTATCTCACTCTATTCATATCTATCCATTTATCTAATAAATAATGGTTAATTATATCAAACAAAAAATATGATTCAAATCTCATGATTTAAAAAAATAATTCTGCCAAGTATGCATAGCTAATTTACAAACTATCTAAGTGAATTTTTTTGGTATCAGTAGAAATACGATGGTTAAATAATTTATAATAATCACACAGTATCCATCTATAGAATATCAAGTTTCATTCAGCAAGAAAAATGTGACAAAGAAATGAAAAGAAGAAAGAAAGTGAAAATACAAGGGGAGAAGAAGAAGAAGAAGAAGAAGAAGAAGAAGAAGAAGAAGAAATGAGAGAGAGAGAGAGAGAGAGAGAGAGAGAGAGAGAGAGAGAATGGAAAAGAAAAGAAGGAAAGAAAGGGGAGTAGAAAAGAAATAACAACTGAATGAAATAAAGAAGCTAAGAAATTAGAAAATGAGACGAAAAAGAAAGGTAAAAGAAAGAAAGGGGATGAAAAAAAAGAATAAAAGATGAAAAAGAAAGGAAACAGAGAAGGTAGAGAAGAAAAAAAACATGGCAAACTAAAAATGTATTAAATGAAGAAAAAATGAAAGAAAGAAAAAAAGAAATCCAAGTGAGAAGATATAGATAAAAAAATAGGAAAGAAAAATAGGAAAGAAAGAAAGAGAAGAAAAGGAAAGGAAGGGTAGAAAAGAAACGAAAACTGAATGAAATGAAGGAAGAAAGAATAAAAAACATTAGAATATGAAAATGAAAGAAAAAGAAAGATGAATATACAGAAGGAGAAGAAGAAAAACAAAGGAGGGTAAAAACAGAATAAGAACCGAAAAAGATAAAAGAAGAAAATAATGTAAGAAAAAAGAAATATGAAAGAAAGAAGAAAGAAAAAAATCAAAAATGAAGAAAGTAAAAAAATGAAAACAAAGAATAATATGAAAGAAATAGAACTAATTTTTCCTACAATTTAATGAAGATACAAAAAAATATGTGTGTATATGAAAGAACTATAAATAAAATATTATATCTTCTCCATCAAGTAGGCTGGTGGCCATATTAAGGCTGAACAACCAAGGCAGCCCTAATATTTATCCTTAGTTGAGAGGAAAACAGATAAAATTATACATTTCCCAAAGATACATTTCGAGAATATGAAGTATACATTCATGACCATTACTTCTAGGTCAACTCTAATCTGAAGTGTTAGTGGGTACTATAGCCTCCCGACACCTAGTTGGCCGCTGGTCTCGTGATTACCACATGTGTCAACTGGTCTTTCTCTGTTTCTTTCCACGCCCACGTTGCTTTAAGATCCGAGGAAAGAGAAGGTGGATGTGGTCCAGTCGATGAAGATTGGAATTCATGTTGGAGAGAAGAAAAATTGCCAAGCAAATAAAGAAAAATGACGAAAAAGCGTTTGTTATAAACAGTAACAAACGTTTATTTACACAGTTGTACAAATATTTAACCTGTTAGAATCCAATCTATGGGTCAAATAGAACTGTTTAAGCATTACTATATGTGAAACCATTTAACTGTGTGCAAACAAATGATTAATACTAAATTCAGTTATTAGTATTTAGAATACTGGCTCATTGGCCTAGTGGGTAGAGTGTTTGCCATGGTCCAGGAGACCTGGGTTCAATCCCAGGTCATGTCATACCAAAGACTTTAAAAATGGTACTTGATACTTCCTTACTTAACATAAAGTGGAGTAATCCTAGGAAAGGAATAGTGCCCTCCCCTACACCTCGATGTTGTAGCTATTGAAAAGGGAGCCTTCTGGTCGCCCTCGACTACGGTTGCCAACTTCACTTCATTAGTATTAGATAGCAATACTTGAAACCATTTAACTATGTGCAAACAAATGATTAATATTAAATTCAATTATTAGTATTAGATAGCAATACTTGAAACCATATAACTGTGTGTAAATAAATAAGCTCTGGGTTGTTTGAAAATAATGTTACCTACCAACTATTCATTTACAAATCATATATATATATATATATATATATAAACAGGATTTGACATTGAATAATCTACATGGGCTAATAAGTTATAAAACTCAAACAACCAACTAACCAACTCAATAAATTCATCAATTACAGAAAATATCCTGTCTCAAATCATAGACGGAATCATTCATATGAATTATACTTCTGAAGAAGGCAGAATAGAGTTGCCAAAATACTGTGGTAACAAGAAAAGCAATCAAAACTATACATTTACCTTGCCCAGTCGGCTAGGCCTGTAGAATATACCGACTGCATCTCTGCAAAGGGTTAAGACCCCCCAGCCCTCCCCCAACGAGTGTCCTGGATATGACACTAAACAATCTGATGTTGTGGTTTCAGTAATGCTGGAGCTTTGGGGAAGGCAGAGTACCCCTTCATTGCCATTGCTCCCAGGTCTACTCAGGCCCAGAGTGGTAGGACCTGATAGGGTCCAATCTAGGGGTCAAATAGCACTAAACTACGTACTTACGCTAAACTTAATTGTTTGAAATAGAAATGTTTTTGACATTGAAATTGTGTACTTTTGCTAAACTGAATTGTTTGAAATAGAACTGTTTTGACATTTAACTGTGCATAAACAAAAAACTATACTTATTCTAAACTGAATTGTTTGAAATCTAATTTGGCGTCAAATGATCCAAAAAGTCTTGATACACCATAAAACAAAACAACCAAATCGACCTATGCATTAAACAAACTCTTCCAACCACAAGCAAGATGTGACACAAGGTCACTTTGTAAGCAAAGTAAATCTGGTTTGACTTCAGATTTATTTCCTTTTCCTTGATTGGTTACCTTATGAAGACTAAAAAATCCAGTCTATTATTTACCAATAGCCAGGGAGGGAGAACATATGGTTTAATTCCTTTCCCAAGGACATTAACAACTGCTTCATTCTGGATTTGAACCCGGGTCCCCAATTCCATTTTTTATGACGATTACACCAAGCGTACTTTGAAAGGAATAAAAAATATGAGAGCAATAATAGAAAAAAAATTACAGAAGAATTTTTCTATATGAATTGTATCTTTTCTTTGCCTTCTTCAGGTCACTCCTTCTTTGTACCTGTTCACCTTGCACTCAGTGACACCAACATAATTTTCATCCAATTATAAAACGTAGATTGTCAGGCCATGTTGTCATCACATCAATTTGGAAAGCATCTCAGATTTAATGAAGGAGAGTAGTTGAATGAATGACTGATTTGAACGGCATGTCAACCCATGTAGGGTTATTTCATGCCTAGAGGTTACAGAAGCATGTTCATTGTATGCTTATATTTACCTTTGTTTAGTTGTTTCTCAAGAGTTTTTTAAACACAGTTATATATTATTAAGTATTCCTATCTAATACAAATAATTTGGACAAATTTCTATCGTTTCAAGTATTTCTATCTTATAAGAATAATTATTTGGTTTAAAGTCATTTGTTTGCAAACAGTTATATTTTTTCATATTTCTAAAAATAATCCTTTGTAAATGATAATTGCTGCAAGTAACTTCTCTTAATATAAATAATTCACAGTTATATGGTATCAAGTATTTCAATCTAATACATATGATTTTCAAACATATCTATTTTTAATATATTTAACATATCTATTTAACTTGGATTATAAAGTTTAAATATTACTTAATAAATATTATTATTATGATAAATCAAAGTGTGGATACATTTTTATTGATTGATTTTAAAAGCATGTTAAACCTTCTAGGGTTATTTTAATGTATACAGGTTAGAGAATCGCGTTCATTGTACATTCTTAGTCGGCTAGGGCAGTAGAATACACTGACTGCACCTCTGCAGAGGGTTAAGACTCCTCCAATGGACATCTGGGATATGACACTAAACAATCTGATTGTGAGGTTCCAGGAATGCGGAGTACTCCTTCATTGCCATTGCTCCCAGGTCTACTGTGGCCAGGAGTGGTAGCACCTAATAGGGTCTTATCTATGGGTAAAGTAGAAATAAACTGCATTCTTATGCTAAACTGAATTGCTTGAAATAGGACTGTTTTGACATTTAACTGTGTGTGGACAAAAACTATACTTATACTAAATTGAATTGTTTGAATTAAAACTGTTTGACTAAACTGAATAGCTTGAAATAGAAATGTTTTTTGTCAATTAAACAGTGCATTTATATTTAAACTGTGTACTTATGATAAACTGAATTGTTTGAAATGGAACTATTTTTGACATTGAAACTGTACTTACACTAAACTGAATTGTTTGAAATAGAACTTATTTGTATAAAAATGGATTTGGCATTAAATAACCTACAAAGGTTGAAAGGCTATAAAAACCAACCAACCAACCAACCAAATCATTGAACATTCACAGCAACATTTTTTGTGTAGTTGTTTCGAAAGTTTTTTTCTTGGACATGGACTGGTCAAATACAAATACTTTAAAATCAAATCTATTTGAATCATAGATGGAACTGCAACAGGTAGTACCACTCTGGTTCTGAGTGGACCTGGGAGTATTGGCAATGAAAGAGTACTTCAAAATCTCCAAAGCTCAACAACTTGAACCTCATCATCAGATGCAGTTTAGTGTCATATGCAGGACATTCCTTTCTTTGAGGTTCTTACTCTTCTGTAAGGGATACAATCAGGATATTTTGCTCAGTTTGCTGGGGCTGTAGAATATACTGACTGAATCTCTGTAGAGGGGTAAGACTCCCTCTCAACCAAACGATGTGACTCTAAACAATCTGATGGTGAGGTTCCAGTAATATTCGAGCTTTGGGGAATGTGGAGTACCCCTTCATTGCCATTGCTCCCAGGTTCCCTCAGGCCCAGAGTGGGAGCACCTGATAAGAGCCTTATCTATGGGTCAAATAGAACTAAACTTATGCTAAACTGAACAGTTTGAAATAGAACTGTTTATTTGTATAAAAATGGATTTGGCATAAATGACCTACAAAGGTCATAAAACACACACGAACAAACAAACATGATAATCTGAGCCTAGCCAACAAATTGGACATTATAAAGACAATACAAGTCTGGAGATGGCATGAGATAAAGGAGAGACTTCCAAGAAAGGAGCAGGGATCAGCTTGACAACAAAAGAACTTTGAAGAACACCTGAGTGATTGCAAATTCTTAATTGAATGGCATAGCTATAAAATTCTATCTCATATGACCCCAATGTTGGTTTACTTTGCATGGTTGTCACACACCCAACTCCTTGGATAGGTTAGGTTATTTGGTTTAATGGCATATCAAATCTTGATGGTTATTTAATGCCAAAGCCTGGTTACACATATATATGATTTTTAAGTGAATAGTTTGTTGGTAAAATCATTTTTAAGTGAGCAAGAGCTCATATGTTTGCACAGAGTCAAATGTTTTCAAGTATTGTTATCTATCATTAATAATTTTATGATTACAGAGTTAAATGCTTTCAAGTATTCCTATCTAACACTAATAATTCCATTTAATATAAATCATTTTTTCCCACACAGTGAGTGGTTTCAAGTATTGCCAACACTAATAGTTTTATTTTCACACAGTTATGCTTTCAAGTATTGCTATTCAACACTAATAATTTTATTCAACACTATACATTCATTTGCGCACGGTTAAATGGTCTCAAGTTTTCTACATAATACCGATAATTCAAGAAAATATTAATCATGTGTTTGCTCACAGTTAAATGGTTTCGCATATAGTAAATGATTAAACAGCTATATATATATATATATATATATATGTGTGTGTGTGTGTGTGTGTGTTCTATCACTCTCTGCCAGAGTGGACCTAGGAGTAATAGCAAAGAAGAGTTACTCTACATCGCTCAAAGCTCCAAGAGTGGAACCTCACCATCCATCAGATCGTTTAATGTCATGCTCAAGACACTCGTTGAGTGGAAGGGTGTTACTCTTCTGCAAAAATGCATTCGGCGTATTCTACAGCCCCAGTTCTACAGTTGACTCGGCTGCCCACGTCTCGTGATAACCAGCCCCTCCGCCCTCAACAACCCCGGAATCTGCCATTGTCTCCAAACAATATGCCATTCATCTCGTGCAACATATTTGATTAAAAAAAAAAGCAACTCCTAAAAATTCGAGGAACATTTCCGCTCATTAAATTTTTATGCGCTTCCCTTTTTTAAATGTCTGCCAGATTTAAATTTAAAAAAACAAATTTTATTAAATCAAAGTTTATCAATTTTTTATCGGATTTGCTCACCTCTTGCAATCCTGTTATTTTCGAGATGGGTTTTACGAAAAGAAGAAATTAAAGATAAAAAAAATGTAAAAAAAATCCGCTGCGATTTTTAATGTCTCCACCGTTTCCATTGAAAAATGATTTTAAAATAAATGACATCAGTTTTACTCAATGAAAATGCATGTCTATTCCTGCAATTCATGTTCAAGCTGTTCATCTTTGGGTGTCTTGTCTTATTATTTATTCATACGAAAAAGAAAACAGAGAATAGAAAATTGTCGTTGCATAATGTTACATTTGCTTGGTTGGTTGTTGTTTAATGGCACATCAAGCCTTGTGGCTTATTCAATGTCAAATTATATATATATATATATATAGACACACACGAGTTTACATGATATTAGTCAACCTTTGTGGAATTGTTTCGATTTTTTTTCTCGTTATTCGCACCGTGTTGAATCGGATTCATTCTTTGGCTTTAAGCAAAGCGATACAACGTTCTTTGGTATATAATGTGCACACCCAATTTCAAACAAGAAAATTTAGATGCATCGTTTGAGAAATTCTTAAACCTAAATGCAAATTTTACTGTTATTATCTATATATAAGATGCACGAATTTTTCACATTTTTCAACCAAAAAGTTACATACATACATACATGAGAACTATATTTGTATTTACCGACCTCTCCGCAAAACAGGATGCGATACAAGGTCAGTTTTAAAACAGATTTTAACAGGTTTGAATACGGAGTTTTCTTTCTTCTTGACTGGTTGCCATACCAAAGTTAAAGAGCGCAGTCTGCCCGATTATTTACCGACAGCTGGAGAGAGAATAGTTGGATGTATACCTTTTCCTAAGGGTATTTGTGCTATGTGAAATGCAGACAACCTCGTCCAGAGTTTGAACACAGGTTCATTTCCTACGGTGATAACCACTACACCACGAACGACTACATAATTAACTTTTTCCGGCCATATTCGAAACGGAATTACAGAAAGTAAATTAAATTTATAGTCCAGACTAATGTGTTTTACGCTGTTACAGTGAAATATCCATCGAGATAAGAGTTTGTCTATAATTTTGTTTCTCCTAATGCCAGCTTATTTTCGCTGCAAGCTTGTATTTTTCTATGAAAATGGCCGTTTGTTTGCTTTAAATATTGTGTAAATTAATGTTTTAAGACATAATGTTAACTATATAGATTCTTATTTTTCCTTAGAACAAACTGATGAAAATTCAAATTCTAAATTGAGTTTAAATTTAGCGGCCAAAAATTAAAAAAAAAAATCTGAGCGTATTATACACTAGAATTTTTTCCTCAGAATTTCCAAGTACAGAATTAAGGGTCTGTGTGATACACAAATAATTTCGGTAACTTGGCATATGACTGAGCCACTTATAAGTTTATTAGATAAGTCCAATTTAATTCCTCGTCAATACCAAGACGTCGAACTCCATACACTTTCTCAGATGTAATTTAGTGCCATACTCCAGACGCGCATTAGAATATTGTATGATCTAAAAACATAAAACCATTAATAGCAATAAGTGAATTTGATACCAATGTTGCATTGTCTATATAAGCTATGTCCCAGATATTGAACATTATTTTATATATACTCAGTAATGGTATATATTTGAAACAAAACTTAGGTTGTTTTAGCAATGGTGCTTAATATTCAGAATAGAACCATATAAAATATTGAGCAATGATTATAAAAATTCAAAATCTGAAAACAGTTAAAAAATCACAAGCGTATAGTACAACTGTCAGTTTTACAAACCGAGCTGATTATCAGATACTCTTTGCCCAATATTTTGACTATATATATATATATATATATGTGTGTGTGTGTGTATATAATGGAAATATGTGGAAAGTTGGATAAATCAAATACTTAACTCAGTTTTAGATGTGATATTTCGTTTGGGCTTTAGTTCATCTTCACGAACTTCTTAAACTCGTGAAGATGAAATTAAGCCCAAACGAAATATCACATATCTAAATTTGAGTTAAGTGTTTGGTTTATTCAACTTGTGGGGATTTAGGAATTAACAATAAAGCTCCCAACCGGATGTTGACTCATCGGCTGCCACATACAAAATGTATAAACGCGTCGCCACGCATAAGGCTCCACGCATCCATCCGGTTAAAATCAGAAAAAAGAAAAATAATAAAAAGTAAAGTAGCCAATGGGAAGCGGTCGCGCCAATATTAGAAGGATTTTGGAGTGGCGAATTTGGAGCCGGTGGAGAGAGATAAATACTCAGGTTTTCTGTGAACTGGGTCTTGTCAGGCAGTGTCCGTTGAACCAACAACATCATTTTGCTGTCTGGTGTTTTGGGCACCACGCTACGTCTTGGGATGTAGCGTTGGTTAGTCCATTCACCAAGTAAATAAAGGAAAGTATGGAAGAAATGTTTTCGTCTCTTATCTGTTTCTATCTTTTCTTTTTGTATATTTCTTTTGGACTTTCTTTGGACAAGGCATTGCGCCGGCCAGTCAACGTGGGGTAAAATAATATAACCAAAATATGGAGTCAGATATCTTACGGCAACACAGCCTTGCCCTTAGCCCCTGACCTTCAAAACCCTTTTAAAACCCACAAACTTTTAATATTTCTATCATACTGTCAGATTCATTAAAAATCTATCTTTTCAACACACATATATATATATATATATATATATATATATATATATATATATATGTATATATATAATCGTTACCAAATATTTTTGACTATATATATATGAGAGAGAGAGAGACCGACAGACAGACAGAGTGAGAAGAAATTCAGGCTATATTTTGAAGATATAAAAATCCACTTAAATTTTCCCCATAAAAATCCGAACAAATTAAAAATGATTGAAATTTCCACTGGACCTGAAAATTTAAACAATTACAGTTTTTTTATGCATTCCTTATAGAATTGTTATTACAACGTTTCATTTCAATTTGGTAAACAATAAAAACGGCATTAGCAAAAGCCAAAAAAATAAAGAAATTTTAAAGCAATTAACAGAAACATGATGCCATAATTAAATAATCTTTACAAGGAGTTTTCAAGCTCAATAAAAATGAAAATTATGGCTAGAGCAGGCAACTTCATTATATATGGCAATAAATATTAGGCGCCTCTTCATTGGCAGACCTTGAAGGTGACACTTGAAGACCTTTGCATAATAGGAAGACTTTTATGGAGAAACTTTTGTTATGGTCTTGTTCACTTTAGCTTTAATTAGTAACTGAGTTTAATAGCTTTTGTAGGGAACTATGGTTCAGTACAGAATGACATCCATAGCTTTAAATCGAATTTTAAAAATGATAAAGAAATGAGAGAACGAGGAAAAGTTGTTGCAAACAAATCTATTTAAAGTTTAATTATTCTATGATATGCTTCGTAAGCCACAGTTTTGATATCTATGCAATGGATATGGTATGTGTGTGTGTGTGTGTGTGTGTGTATATAGAGAGAGGGAGAAAGGTAAGAATCCTCGTAGCGCAGTACCTTACATGGTGGCTTGCAAAATCTTAGTAAGCGAGTTCGAACTCCAGTCGCACTATTTTGTTCCCTTTTGGACGAATACCCTTTCGAAAAGTATGAAAACTCTTATCTTTGTAGAAATGGGTTAAATAGCATCACAACTATTCTTCTACAAGGATGGTTTTGGCATTAAGTAACCAACAAAACTTGATATATCATTATACGATTAAACAAAGAAACCAAACTATATATATATATATATATATATATATATATATATATATATATATATATATATATATATATATAAGTATTATTCGGTCCAGTTAAACAAGAGTTGGGAGTAATTCCTTCAGGACAAGAAAATCATTCAAGAGCTGAACATTTAAATTTTCCTGGTAGAGAGCTCAATGTAATCAAATTTTTCTTCGTGTTTTTGGTTCACACCAGAAACGCAAAACAGGATGGAAATAAATCTATAATCCTAAAATAACCGGTCTTTGGTTTTTTCTTTAAAGAAAGTATATATATATATAAAACATTTATTGGTAAAATTGCCTGCCAACACCATTTTATGTCAGCAAAATGGAGTGCACTGTGCACAACAAAACAGAGCACTATAACAATATTTTAACTAAAATTCAGTTGAATTCAACAGACTTTGTGAATACAAGATCAATTAAAAGAAAAGGCAGGTGAAATTCGTTTCGTAAATTCTTAATATTGGGTATATATATATATATATATATATATATATATATATATATATATATATACAAACAAATTGAGATAGATGCCCTAAGAACTCCAGTCGCACTATTACGTTTACTTTTGAACCAATTCCTTTGGGAAAGGTTTGAACCCTTTTAATATGCGTTAAACAGTACCACTACAGTTGTTCTTCAAGGATGGCTTTGGTATAAAATAACCCACGAAGGTTGATATGCCATTAAATAAAGAAACCAGCACCAGAATAAATGAATATAACAATTTCTACTATGCTTTTTGTCCCTTTGCTATAAATGAAATCAAATTTTATTATGCTTGAACATATCTTAATTCAAAAACTTATTTATACACAAAGCCAGCAACAACTTGAGGGAAGAAAGTTCCATTGGTGCTGTGGCTAACGTGCTAGACTGTGACATCGTAGTGAGCGGGTTCGAACTCCAGCTGCACTATTAAGTTCACTTTCGGACTCATACCTTTGGGAAAGAAATTAACCCACTAATCCCTCCAGCTGTGGATTAAATAGTACCACGTTTGTTCTTCCACAAGAATGGCTTTAGCATTAAATAACCCACGAAAGTTGATATACCATTAAACTAAGAAACCAAACCAAAGTAAACCATCAATGGTGTGGCTCATTTGCTTTGACTTAGTTAATGGTCGTCATTAATACAGATTAATAAGCATTCATTATTTTCGCCAATGGTCCCGGAGACCAGGGTTCAATCCTAGGTCGAGTGATACCAAAGAGTCCAAAAATGGTACTTGATGCCGCCTTGCTTAACACTCAGCATTATAAGGTGAGGATAAAGGGTAAAGTGGAGTAATCCATGGAACGGAGTAGTACCCAACCCTTCACTTCGGTGTAGTAGCTACTGAAAAGGGAGCCTTCTGGTACTCCTCGACTAAAGTCGCCAACTTTACTTACTTATTTATGCAAGTATGTCTATATATGTATGTAGATATGTTTGTACGTGCATATATATATATATATATATATGTGTGTGTGTGTGTGTGTGTGTGTGCAAATATATATATATATATATATATATAGGGGGGTATATATGTATTTTAAAAACCTACAGGCGACAATACTATTTGTCGACCTTACCAATGCCTTTGATTCCATTCACAGAGGGAAGATGGAACAAATTCTACATGCATACGGCATACCAAAAGAGACCGTTTCAGCAATAACCATTCTCTATAGAAACACTAAAGTGAAAGTACGTTCTCTGGATGGAGACACTGACTACTTCGACATAGTAGTAGGAGTACTGCAAGGAGACACACTAGCCCCATACCTCTTTATCATCTGTCTAGACTACGTGCTTAGAACATCGATTGATAAAATCAAAGAAAACGGCTTCGAACTTACAAAGAAAAGACGCAGAAGGTACCCCGCAAAAAAAAAAATAACCGACGCCGACTATGCCGATGACATAGCGATTCTGGCAAATACACCCGCCCAAGCCGAAACACAACTGCATAGTCTGGAATGAGCTGCCGCAGGAATTGACTTCCATATCAATGCATACAAAACGGAATACACGTGCTTTAATCAAACAGGCGACATTTCCACACTAGGCGGTAGCTCTCTGAAACTTGTAGACAAGTTCATCTACCTAGGAAGCAGTCTCATCAACCAAAAAAGACATCGACACGCGACTAACAAAGGCATGGACAGCTATTGATAGCCTATCGGTGAAAAAGCTTGACGGCAACTACACAAGAATGCTGCGAGAAATTTTGAACAAGTCCTGGAGGCAACACCCCACAAAACCCCAACTGTATGGCCACCTACCTCCCATCACGAAAACTATCCAAGTTAGACGAACCAGACATGCAAGACATTGCTGGAGAAGCAGGGACGAGCTCATAAGTGATGTTCTCCTATGGACCCCCTCATATGGCCGAACAAAAGCAGGACGACCAGCTCGAACCAACATACAGCAGCTCTGTGAAGATACGGGATGTAGCCCTGAGGACCTGCCAGAAGCGATGAACGATAAGGAGGAGTGGTGAGAGAGGGTCAGGGATATATGTGCTAGCGGCACGACCCGATGATGATGATGATGATATACGTATTGATACACATATTTATGAGTGTGTATTTATGCAAGTAAAACCCGGACCATTGGTTAATGAGTAGAGTGTTCGCCAATGGTCCGGGAGCCGGGGTTCAATCCCTGGTCGAGTCATACCAAAGATTAAAAAAATGATTCTTGATGCCTCCTTGCTTAACATTCAGTATTATAAGGTAAGGATCAAGGGTAAAGTGGAGTAATCCAGGGAATGGAGTAGCGCCCTCCTCGACAACTCGGTGTAGTAGCTATTGAAAAGGGAGCCTTCGGGTCACCCTCGACTAAGGTCGCCAAATTTACTTACTTATTTGTTCGAGTATTTATTATAACCCTCTATAACCTTCATCAGATAACAAATATGATTTTTTTAAAATCAAAAATCAGTAAAAAAATACTTTTTTCCTTCTGATGTTTCGGGACTTGTATATCAATGATTTTAGGGAAGGATTTAAACCCATTTCTTCTCTTCCTCCAATCTTCGAGTTAAACAATAAAGCAGACTGAACTCTTTCAACATAGGTAAGTGACCAGTATAGTAAAAGGACAACTGTGAATTCAAAAGCATGAGCTGGAGATCGTCAGACTGTCAAGTGCAATTGGACATCTTGAGTTTGGTGATAAGGGGAGACTTGTTGCGTAGGCAACTGTCAGTCTTCTATAAAACTTTGCTCAGGCCTGACCTAAAATCCAGGTGAAGATCTATGATCTCGACAGGTACTATGCGTGGATGTAATATACTTGTATGATTCAAATCAAAGACGAGCCTATTTGCGTTTCATTTTGCGCTAATGCCATCGAGAAAATCATAAATCCATTTCCTCACCTTCAATTCTGAACAAATTGTAAAGTAAACAAAGGTTTTTAACTTTGATTAGGCAACCAAACAATGAGAAGGAAAACTGAATTCAAAGCAACAAAATCCGCTTAAAAATCTATCTTGTGTCACATCATGCCAGTGACGGATAGCTTGGGTATATACTTTAAGTTAATCCTAAGAAATCCTTACCCTAGAGAATCTCTTTAAAAGTGTCCTTGTGTCAAACTTTTCTCAGTACAACCGAAATGATGTTTCTAAAATGGTATTTGATGCACTCTATGTTCCATATTATAGAAAGTCGGATTCAAGTTTATTTCTTTGACTGCACATTTCCTTCCTGAAATTGTACCGAAATTCCATCAAAGTGAATCGGTAAATTTCTTGGTGTCCTCTGTCATGCTTCTTCCGACTGAAGCACGAAATTTGGTTCTAAATTTAGTTATTAAAAGAATGTGCATGATTTGAACTGGTGCCTAATTTTGGCATACGGATGAAGGAGGCAAACGCAGTGAGGGGAGTTTGCAGATTCCTTGCATGAACAAATCCAGGATTAGTTGCATTGACTTGAAGACTTTTAGAAATAGAAAAAAAATTGAAATTAGGATAGTTTTATACTTTCTCCCTCAAGCACACAATCAGTGCTTATATATATATATATATATATACTCACACTCATACAAATGCACATGTATATATATATATATATATACACACTCATACATACATGAATATTTACGTGTGTGTGCGTATATATACATATTGTATTTGTATTTGTATTGCATATTGTACATATTGTATTTACACAGAACATACACATACATACATGAACACAGATAAATTATATATATATATATATATATATATATATATATATATATATATATTCTCCCCGCCCCCCGACTATGGTTAAATAGTAGGGCAGATTAAGTTCTTAAGCCTTGGTTAGGCAACCAGCCTAGGAGAAGGAAAACTCTGAATTCAAACCTGTTAAACTCCGTTTATAAGTTGTGCCACATCCTGTCCGTGCAGAGGGGTTGGGTAAATACATATATACGTGTGTTACCACACACAAAAACATGTACACAGAGGACACACACACACACACACACACACACACACACACACACACACAGAGAAATAAAAACAGACAAGAGGTAAAAGGGATGAAAAAGAACAAAGAGGACCAAAATCTATTCAATACCCTTAAAAATATGCTTGTACGTAGATGTATAAATGAGTATACGCTGAGAGAGAATACATACTTACATGTGGAGAAATGGTAGATTTTGGTGAATCTGACAAGATGATAAAAATAAGAGAAAAAAGTGGATAAATTAAACACTTACAACGGGTAAGTTCTGTTAATAAAGAACGAAATATTTCCACTAAACCCGTTGTAAGTGTCTGATTTATCCACTTTTCCACTTATTTTTATCATACTTATATATGCACACACATACAAAGAAATTTACATAGACCACTGGTCTTCACAGATAATTAATTTCAATGGGACATTCACAGACACAAAATTTGGAATTAAACAAAGCCGAAACATACTATCAAAACAATATTTACGATAAAAAGAACGAGTTGAACCTAACTATTTAAATCTCCTGAAGAGAACATGTAAGTCAGAAACACGTATAGAGCATAAGTATATGAAATAATAAAAAATTAAATACGAAATTCGAAATCACTTGTGGATCTATATATATATATATATACATATATACACGAGGTGCATACGATAAGTTTCCAGACTTTTTTCGTATGGGCATTTAAAACTGTTGTGGACTCTTGAAAATTCAGTATGTTATTGCTATACATCTTATGAGATGACTGACCAATTTTTATGATTTCAACTTCAAATAAACAGTTACAGCAGCAATTGGAATACACCCAACTAAAGCCTGATTGTCACAGCTGGTGATTTTCAAAAATGCAATCTGGATGTGAGGAAGAACAACATGCAATAAAATTCTGTTTTAAACTTGGAAAAAATGCCACAGAAACGCATGGAATGCTTCAGACTGCTTTTGGAGCATCTTGCATGAATCAAGCATCAGTTTTTGAGTGGCATAAGAGATTAAAGGAAGGAGGGGGTCTGTGAGGGAGGATGAGAGGTGTGGGAGGAGTAAGGAAGTCAATACACCACAGTTGATTGGCCAAAGGGTTTGGGTTAGGGTTACTATATTGAGGTTTTAAGGGAGTTCACGAAGAGATTCTGTCGGAAGAGGCCAGTACTCTTCAAATCGGGTCAGTGGCATTTCCTCCAGGACAATACACCAGTCCACAACTCCATCCTTGTCACAGACTATTTGAGCAAGATGGGCATCAAGACAGTTCCTCAGCCTCCCTATAGTCGAGTCCTTACTCCCTGTGACTTTTGGTTATTCCCTAAGCTCAGAGGCTGTCGTTATGAGACAATGGAGGAGATGAAAGAGGCTGTGACGAAGGTCATTGACATGCTCACACAAGAGGACTTCCATGGGGCCTTGCAGAAGTTGTTGGAACAGTACAAGTGCATTGCAGCCGGAGGAGATTACTTCGAATAGGACAAGAGTTTCATGTGTGTAATATCAATAAAAGTGCCCATACGAAAGAGTCTGGAAACTTATCGTATGCACCTCGTATATATATGGAAGATGTTAAACTACCCGACCAGTTGTTCTACAGAGAGTTGGAACACGGTAGAAGTCCAAGACATAAATCTAAAACACATTTTAAGGATGATGTCAACCTTAACGTGCTCAGTATATACATTAGAGACAGGGAGCAGAAGACAATAGATCGATCAACTTAGAAAGTCATCTACGAAGGCTGTAGAGGGTTTTAAGCACAGAGAATCGAACAATTCAGCCTTAAACAAACACTTCAGAAACAGTAATTGACCCCAGCCCCTGAAACTTTACAGCCTGAACATGTATGTAACATATGTAGTTGGGTTTATTTCTTCAGAAAACTGATTTGTTAGTCTTATGAGATCTCATGACAGTAAACTATCGAAAACTCGTTTTACGAAAGTCCTTTAGCAGCAACCTATGAGTAACTCACGTCAATTCTTTGACAAATTATTTGGGTTTCCCGTGGGTCTGAGAGGTTATATGATGGTGCACAGGGATAGTGTAAATAGAAAAGGCAGCTAAGTCATTTATCACACATGCAGTGGGGCATGCAAGAATACACTTGACTTGAGGAGTCACACGTACTCCCATGGGTACTCTTATCAAATCGAGAAGATGGCCATCTCCTAAGAAATGGCAGTCACGATATATACACAAATATATGAGGGCGGTTTGAAAAGTCCATCTGGTGATGTCATATCTGCGATTGATGACTTTTTTTACCAATGGGATCGAAGCATTGCAATACCGACGGGAGAATAGTGTGAACTGCAAGGAGGGACTATGTGGAAAAATAGACTTCATTTGGTCCTGTTTCAATGAGTTTTTCAGCCGAAGCTCGTATAAAAACACACACACGCACACACACATATATAGTCAACCGTTATAAAAAACAGTTTTCTTAAATCAAGGAAGTACTCAAATACTGCGCAGCAGAGCATGATAAAATCCAAAATAAATTGTTATCTCACCTCCTTATGTTAGGTTCATTACTAAAAGCTTCGTGTATTTAAAAGAATACAATCTTCAGATCTGAGTGTGTGTGTGTGAGTGCATATACATAAAAAAAACTTCTGTTACAAGCAGGATATCATACAAGACCAATTTTAAAATAGAGTACAGTTGGTTTGAATTCTGAATCGTCCTTCTCCTAGAAGGGTTGCCTTATCAAGGCTAAAGAACAGAGTTTACCCTACTATTTAGCCATATAGATGGGGAGTTCCTTTAGCTAAAGTGTTAGACTACGACCTCGAATTAGGCGAGTTCGAACTCCAGTCGAGCTGTTACATTCACTTTCGGACTAATACCCACGGGAAAAGTACGGATGCCCTAATCCCCCTGGCTCCGGGTTAAATAGTATCACTGTTGTTCTCTTACAAGCATCGCTTTAGCATTAAAATAACTCACAAAGGTTGATTTGCCATTAAACAAAAAAACAACTGCACAGATGGATTCGTGCCTTTCCGAAGAACATTAGCGAGAAGTGAAACGTAAACAGCCCCGTACAGGTTTTGAACTCAAATCACCGATTTCATTTCCAACGACGATAACCGTTGCACCAAGTATGTGTATATTTGTATGTACGTATGTGCTTCTGTCAGAGTTAATTATGAGTAAATAACTTTTCAAGGCTACTTTTTAATGTACCTATGTATATATAATATAAACATACACACACACACACACACACACACGCACACACACACACACATATATATATATATGTATATGTGTGTGTGTGTGTTCGTGTTTCAGTCATGGTTTGTAACTACTATATATATATATATATATGAGTTGTCCGACCGTAGACAAAGATGACCCGAAGTGTCCCTTTTCAATAGTTATTACACCGAGGTGTAAGGGAGGGTACTATTCCTTTCCCTGGTTTGCTCCACTTACTCTTGATCTGTATATTATAATGCTCAGCATTAAGCAAGGAGGAATCAAGTACCATACTCGATCTGGGATTAAACCCCCTGTCTCTCGGAACATTGGCGAACACTAACCATTATGTCAATATATATATATATATATATATATATATATATATATATATATAAACGCTATGAAATAACAAATAAAGGTCAAACGGTTTTCTTAGAATTTATCGTATTCCCCAGCCAAGAGATATGCCAAAAGCAATCGTCATAGAGTAAAGTCGATTTTATAAATATAATGCATAAGAAAAAGTTACTTAAAAAAAGAAATCAACAATTATATATTTTTTAAAGTATTAAAACACGATGTGCGTACATCTTTGAATTTTATAAGATAGCAAAACCAGTTGAATTTCGGTGAAAGCTTCACTTAATTGGAATTTGGCCGCCCATAAATAGATCCGGGGATGTCGAAGGGGTTGAATGAAGCAAGTGATGCTCAAGGGTCTTCTTGATCGGCTTCATTAAACCAATTGAAAAACAGATCCGCCATTTGTGCAATTGGATGGGAGCAATGGTTAACGAGCTCTAGCCATTGGGAATGTGGCAAATGAATGGAGGTGAAAGTTGCCAATCCAACCTATTAACCCTCCCATTTAGTAAAAGGTTAATGGGGGGGGGGTCTGAGATGTTATGGTCTACAACTGAATGGTTGACTCAAAGTAGCGGGATCTCAGCTAGCGGACGAGTTTTATCATTACTATATGTAGTAACGAAGGAAGATAAGAGGGTAGAAAAAATGAAGATAAACATGATTCTCGTTAATTAATATTAGATTTATGAGTAGCAAATGTTGTTAATATTCAATGTTTATTCCCATCATCTTCGGTCATGAGTAATAGTTTAAACTGTCATTTCTGCATAGATGGTTGGTTGGTTTCTTTGTTTAATGGCATATCAAACTTTGTAGGTTATTTAATGACAAAGCTATTTTCCTTGACAAGCAGTTAAATATCGAACCAGCTCCACAGTAAACAATTCAGCCCAGTGTAAATACAGTTTCATTGTCAAAAAACAGTTCCATTTCAAATAATTCAGTTCAGCACAAGCACGCAGTCCAAATACAAGTACGGTTTAATTGTCAATAACATCTCTATTCCAAGCCACTCAGTTCAGTTAAACAATTCAGTTTAGCACAAGTATACCGTTAGTTCTATTTAACCCATAGATAGGGCCATATCAGGTGCTACCTCGCCGGGCCAGAGTGGACCTGGGAGCAATGGCAATGAAGGGGTGCTCCGCATTCCCCAAAGCCCCAGCATCACTGGAACCTCACCATCAGATTGTTTAGTGTCATATACAGGACACTCATTCGGGGGGGGGGGTCTTACCCCTCTGCAGAGATGCAGTCGGTGTATTCTACAGCCTCAGCCGACTAGGCAATTTTCTGCATAGAGGTCTGCATATCGTCAACAGATTTTCATTTATTTATAGCATATTCTTACCCAGAGAAAGCAGACAACTTATATTGTAGGAATTTCGAACATGAGGCCCGCAAATTACCTTTCTATAGCACGTGACCGAACAATTTTCGTCACTAACATTTTCCTAAGACTTGGTAACTATCTGTAGGGATACGATAAATAATTGTCTCCCTTTGATTTTTGGGGCGTGTCTTTTGAAAGCCTCATAATTACGTGAGAATCTCAGAATCCTTTCTTGTCCTCTTTCATCCAAGTTTTTTTAAACGATCAAGACGTGCTTTTTTATCTTTATTCATTTAACAAACTTGCTCCCACCATCCGGCAAATGACGTAGTCGTTCACCTTGCCACTGAAGTGTAAATCCAACATAGCTATAAACACTCCCAGAACTCAAATAAGAATTTTTACCGTTTTTGTTTCTCTTTCATATTCAACTTGTTTATAGAACAGTAGGTGAACATATTATTCTTGGAGAAACATTTGCGTATTCTTGTTGATACTTCTTATATGTTTATGTATTAAATGTTCCTCTATGTGCAAATGTGTAAATGAATTTGTCTTTCCTTCCGTCTATTCAGTATTGGTGTATCATTGGATACACTAATGCTAATACTGGGCCTTGGAGAGTTTGGGACACGACTAAATATCCACCCTAGAACCAACCAGCCAATATATTCCTCGCCCCTTATCATGTTTCTCCTAAGAGAAGGGTAAAATACTTCAGTCGCTTTCTGTTCAAGATTTAAAAACCGAAAAGTAGCAATAATCCAATTCCATGGAGATTTGGAAAAAAAATTTGCTTAAGAACGTTAGTGAAATCTACATCAGCTTAGCTCAAAGACTTATTGTGGTGGGGGAGGGATCGGGATTATAGTCAATTAACTCACCCAGCAGAACATGAGGGATTTTTTTCGTTTCATAACATGAGAAGGGGTAGGGATTCGACAACTCATATTGGTGTGTATAGTTCATTTCAGATGATAGACAACCAACACAGACAAAAGAACATATAGAAATTTGTTTTGTTTCATAACTTAAGAAGAAAGAGATTTTTCAATTTATATTGGTACGTGGTTGGTGTACTAGTGATGACAAACAACATACACTGATTAAAAAAACAAAACAATCATAGATATTTGAGAGCGGATTGTTGAATAAACAGAAATTATATTTGCTATTTCTTTAAATGTGATAAAACTTACAATTTTGCCTTTGTTTTCTATGTTTGACAAATATATTTTGTAGAATTTACAGCGATTTATACATGAAATACAATAAAACAGAAAAATTGAATTTACCAAAAGTGAAAACAGAAAAAAAGGCAAAATATTTCAAGTAAAGACAGAACTGAAATGAATTTGAAACGGAAACTTCTTCTTTCGACATTCTGTACTAATTTAAATATCACACGATTATATGCAGCTTCATTTGACGAAAATAAATGAATAACTGCCTATCAACTGGATTGGAGATGAGCATCATAACTTGGGGAAATCACATCTCCTCCCCCCTCATAGACTTGAGGTTATTTCGTTTAATGGCATATCAACCCTTGTGGGTAATCAAATGTCAAGTCCTGTTTTAATAGATATTTGTTCTAACACTAATAGATCTATTTAATATTAATCATTTGTTTGCACAGAATTGTTTCAATGGTTTCAAGTATTCCTATCTAACAGTAATAATTCTATTTAACATTATTAATTTGTTTGCACACAGTTAAATGGTTTCAAGTATAGTAAATGATAAAATAGTTTTATTTGATCCGCAGATGGGACCCCAACAGGTACTACCACTCCGAGTCAGAGTGAATTTGAAACTAATGACAATAAAGGAGAGCTCCAAATTTCACAAAGATCAAGGACTGGAGCCTCACTATCAGATACAACTTAGTGTCATACCCGGGACAATCGTTGAGTGGGGGTTGTTATTCCTCTGAAGAAATGCAGTCGGCGCATTTTCCAGTCGAGTGGATTTGCCTCAGGACGTAATGGCTCTCTGAAGTCCTTGAATTGGATATCCCTGTCATAAAACATTACGTTTAGTGCTGATTGATAAACCACGTAAAATTGCATAAAAATCTGCTGCCATTACTACCTACCCTGACTAACGCCAAATAGACTCACACTCAACACGAATAAACAGCAACACAAGGTCTAAGGTTTCAGTATCATACAATCAGAGGTACTTTGAGGAGGTGCCCGTGGTGTAATGGTTATCGTCGTAGGAAATGGACACGGCGAAACGAGTTCAAATCCTGGACGAGTCTGACTGCATTTCACATAGCACTAATACCCTTGGGAAAGGTATGAATCCAATTATTCTCCCTCCAGCTATGGGTAAATAGTAGGGCAGACTAGGTTCTTCAGCCTTGGTGAGGCAACTAGTCTGAATTCAAACCTGTTAAACTTCGCTTAAAACTTGACCTTGTGTCATATCCTGCCGAGCGGAGGGGTTGGGTAAATATGCATAGGTATTTCTAGGTAACCAAGGTACTTGAACGTTTCTCATCAGAACTCAAGAGACAAGTTGTTACCACATGGAAAATTGGTGCTACACAATCTTTCTACCTTTGTTGGTAAGTATTATAATTCTGACAAGTATTATGCTTCATCTTTCTAATTCTAGCTGCTTCTGCAGAGGAGGAAGTTTGAAATTCACAGAAACTTATTCTTTATTCTTGGTTTGATTTTTATGGCATCCTAGTGGGTAGAGTGTTCGCCAATGGTCTAGGAGACTTGGTTTCAATCCCAGGTCGCGTCATACCAAAGACTTTAAAAACGGTACCTGATACCTCCTTTTACTATCTTTGTATAAGAACACTATTATGAAGGGAACATCATCATCATGTCATGCCGCCAGCACAGATATTCTTGACCCTCTCTCGCCACTTCTCCCTATTGTTCATCGCTTCTGGACGATAAGGAGAAGTGGCGAGAGAAGGTCAGAGATATCTGTGCTTGGGGCATGTCATGCTGATGATGATATTCCCTTCATAATACTTTTCTTCTCCAAGGATAGTAAAAGTAAGTAAAGCTGGCGACCATATTCGAGGGCGACCAGGAGGCTCCCTTTTCAATAGCTACTACACTGAGGTGTAGGGGAGGGCGCTACTCCTTTCCCTGGATTGCTCCACTTTACACTTGATACGTACCTTATATTGCTGAGTGTTAAGCAAGGGAACATAACTCTGGCTAGAAACTGTATTAAGGGCTTTTTTTCGCGTCGACCTGTTTCTCCTCTACAATACTACACCGGATTATATTATAAGGGCTTCATACCAATAATTTGTGATCTAACTGGAACTAAGCCCTCTTCACATGTTTATTTTCTATATTTTGCATTGCTGTTTAATATGTTATATCACAGTTTAATGTTTTGACTCAGCTATTCTACGGCTTACTCGAACTGTACAATTGAAGGATCTTTTTCTTATTGAAATAGTGAATACAAACTATGCATTTAGGTTGATTGTCTATTATCAAGAAACCAGGCAGAAATCATAACATTTATGAATAAGTGAGAAAATTCGCTGGAAGAAAATGGACATTGAAGCAAAAGGCTGATGATACATAATCTTCTCGTGTCTGTTCTTAGGAAAACACAGTAAACTTTCACGTAAAAAAAAAGCATTGCATTGTTTCGACCAAGCTAATATATGGTTTGTCACACCTTTCACCAAAGTAAAAGACACACAGACAAACAGGTCCGTTAAAAGAAAATCCCTTTTCTTTGTTAAGGAAGGTTTAAAAAACAAAAAGTAAGAGGATATATTCACAGCCTGTTCTCACACGGACGTATAATTGCAGCAATGATTCCATGTCAGTCTCTATGTATTATGTATGAAGTGTGAGTTTAAATCTGCAAATAATAATTATGGCAACGACAAGTTTTGGTTTGCCATTCTTTGCAAATATGAGGATGTTGTGGGAAATATTTAAGGGCAAATATTAAATGGATGTTGGGTTGGACCTTTGGGATTTCCGTGTTATGTCTTTTCTATGAGTCGTGCCGACCTTGAGATTACATGTACGGGTCATTTTAGCCAAAAGAAAATGTGGCACTATGGATTCAGTTTCTCCACGTGGAGATATATATTCTATTCACATAAGAAAACTGGATACTTGAAAATATATGTTGATGTGTGGAGAAAGAACTAACTGCCAGGTATAATATACAGTCCACACACAAATATATGTATATATATAAACTATGATAAATTCATATATCAAATACATAAAAAAATCTGATGATGATTGGGAACTGAAACCAGTTGGGATCAACAATATAATATGATTTATTTTCCAAAGTTTATAGTTTAGTTTTGTTTGGTTTAGTTTTATGGTGTATCAACCATTGTAGGTTATTTAATGCCAAATCCATTTTTATACATAAAAACAGTTCTATTTCAAACAATTCGGTTTAGCATAAGTACACTGCTTAGTTCTATTTGAGGCATAGATAGGACCCTATCAGGTGATACCATCCGACCCTGAGTGGACATGGGAACAATGACAATGAAAGGATACTCTGCATTCCCCAAAGCTCCAGCATTACTGGAGCCTTATCATCAGATTGTTTAGTGTCATATCGAGGACACTCGCTGCGGAGTCTTACCCCTCTACAGAGATGCCGTCAGTGTATTCTGTATCCCTGGCCGACTAGGCTATCAAAATTTTTATAATTTTTTTATTTGCATACGATGAGAGTCACCGTGGTGCAATGACTGACCTACTAGACTGTGACATCGTAGTAAATAAGTTTGAATTCCAGTCGAGCTATTATGTTCACTTTTGGATTAATATCCTTGGAAAAAGTATTAGCTTCCTTATCTTTCACCCTAGGTCTAGATTGAGTAGTACTACCACTGTTCTTCTACGAGGATGGCTGACATTGAATAACTCACGAAGGTTGACATGCCATTGGGGGAAAAAAAAGAAACCATTCTCATGATTTCTTTAACCTTAGTATGGCAACCAGTCTCGAAGGAAAATTCTGAATTCAGATCTGCTCAAAATCCCCTTTAAAATTTGCCCATGAGTCGCATCGTGTGGAGAGGTTGGGTAAATACACATCACAGGGCTAAAATCCAAACATTTACAAGAATGGTCAACCAGTGAAACAGTCTTCTTACCACTCGATATACACCATTTATCCTAACTCCAGCAGACAGCCACAAACATTTCCAGCTGAAAATCATGCTTGGTGAACATATTTAACTAATTATAAAAGCTGATGCACTGACTGTAAAGACTAAACGGAACGTTAGAGCACCCAAGCGGCCAGTCAAACAACAACAGTATGCTGTTTGCTTGCGCGTGGCTAGTGTCATTCTGATTTCAGAGAAAAATGATGTACAGCATACACTGCTAGGGTAAATACAATTTAATGAGACATAATGGTAGTTTATTGAATATACACACATTAGCCTTAATCCTGTACTTATATGGCAAACATTTTAAATTAAGGTTACTTGAAGGTTATTTCATTGACGATAAAAACCTTGATTCTAAAATACCGCACGCTAATTCTAATTTATTTTGTTCACATTTATAAAGTTAAACGCAAATGAACTGATCATTTTGGTTCAAGTTATCAAAGACTATCCTCATTTAGGCTTACTGTGAAAATATTGGCCGACTTGTAGCCTGCTGTATGCTTGGGGTCGACCTATACTGCAGATATAGGTCTAACCTAGAACTTTGGGCCAAAAATCTTGAGGCCAACTTATATACCAGATAGACTTGTCCGCCACAATTTAAGGGAATCAAAGAAAACGGCTTCGAGTTGACAAAGAAAAGAAGCAGAAGGTACCCCGTAAAAACAATTACTGACGCCGACTACGCCAATGACATAGCGATACTGGCAAATACACCCAACCAAGCCGAAACACTGCATAGTTTGGAACAAGCCGCCGCAGGCATCGGCCTCCATGTCAATGCAAACAAAACTGAATGCATGTGCTTTAATCAAACGGGCGACATTTCCACGCTGGTTGACAAGTTCACCTTTCATCATCAACCGAACAAGACATCGACACGCAGCTAACGAAGACATGGACAGCTATCGATAAGCTATCTATCATATGGAAGTCAGCCCTGACCGATAAAATGAAACGCAGTTTCTTCCAGGCAGCGGTCGTGTCGATACTGCTATAGGGATGCACTATTTGGACGCTGACAAAACGGCTGGAGAAGCTAGACGGCTATTACATAAGAATGCTACGAGCAATATTGAACAAGTCCTGTCAGCAACACCCCACAAAACACCAACTATACGGCCACCTACATCCCATCACGAAAACTATCCAAGTTAGACGAACCAGACATGCAGGACACTGCTGGAGAAGCAGAGACGAGCTCATAAGTGATGTACTCCTATGGACCCCTATATATGGCCGAGCAAAAGCAGGACGACCAGCTCGAACATACATACAGCAGCTCTGTGAGGATACGGGATGTAGTCCTGAAGACCTGCCAGAAGCAATGAATGATAGGGAGAAGTGGCGAGAGAGGGTCAGGGATATCCGTGCTAGTGGCACGACATGGTGATGATGATGAAATATGATTTAATGAGACATAATGGTAGTTTATTGAATATACACACATTAGCCTTAATCATGTACTTGTATGGCACAACATTCTAAATTAAGGTTACTTGAAGGTTATTTTATTGACGATAAAAACCTTGATTCTAAAATACCGCACGCTAATTCTAATTTTATTTGTTCACATTTATAAAGTTAAACGCAAATGAACTGATCATTTTGGTTCAAGTTATCAAAGACTATCCTCATTTAGGCTTACTGTGAAAATATTGGCCGACCTGAAGCCTGCTGTATGCTTGGGGGTCGACCTATACTGCAGATATAAGTCTAACCTAGAACTTTGGGCCAAAAGTCTTGAGGCCAACTTATATAACAGATAGACTTGTCCGCCACAATTTAAGGGAAACTATTGGATCTAAGGGGTTTAAAAATAATTTCAAGTATGGATGTTTTAAAAAAATTTTTCTCGAAAATGGCTTTAAATTGGAAAATAAAAGGTTATGAATTTTTGAATAATGAAATTTTTACGAATCTTATATTTTAGATATGAATTTAATTTTAATATCTTGATATTTTTATATCAAAGTTAATGAACGGAGGGTATTTGTGAGTTAAAATCTACTGTTTTGGGGGGTGGTTTGATTTATTGTTGAGTCCTTTAGGGATAAGGGCTTTTAGATTCCTTTAACATTCGCGTCATCTAAGTCATCACACTATGCAAGTTCGGTAGACGACATTCACTGTCCGCACCGAGCGGATAAATTTCAGTTTTTGCTGATGAGCCAACACTGATATGTCTATATCTATTTATCCATCAAAGAACGCCGCTGATGTGTTCGTCCTTTCTTCTCAAGCAGCACCTAGCATGCCTTGCGAGATGGGAGATAGCTGGCCATACAGCTGCCGTTTTGTAGGCTGCAGCTTTTAGGATTTTTCAAAATAGCGTGAAGCATCCTTATGTAAATCTAGCTTAATCTTTCACTGTTTCGTTTGTATTTTTTTCTTCGATCTTTTCTATTGTAGTGTATTTAGCATCCCTATTAGTCATGGTCTATTAGGCGGAAATATTGATCGACAAGGATAAGTTTATTATTATTATTATTATTATTATTATTCAGAGACTTGACTTTGTATCTATAGTTGTTTATTCTATAAATGAATAACCCTGTGTACATTTATCAGTACATAAAATGAGATGAGCAGATTATTGCCATAGAAAGATTCAAAGAACAAACGAATCAATAAACTGATGGCCATAAAAATAGATCAATGATCAGATGTAGACAAACAGGAAGAAACATGGGAAAGTCAAGACAAATATGTACTGATAGCAATCAGCAGATTAATATACATATGCATTTAGACGATATATCTGGACATATAATGGAAACTTTTGCCCCAATTTTTGTTTTCTAAATGACATATTCAAAGACTATTTTTATGGGTGAAAATAGGTGTTTTGAGGCTATGATTTTCCTAAACATCTCTTGTTTAAACACTCCCTAGTTTCATTCAAAGTAATGAGATAACCTATTTCTATGCAACAAGCCGCTAGGTGAGGAAGAGAGTGAGGATTTAAGAAGAAAAAAAAGGAGAAGGAAGAGATTTATCTACATTTTCTTTTTTAAGTAGAGGAATTATATTGTGAATTGAATTACCATGACCAGAAAATCCGGCGAACACTTACGCACGACATACGGAAACACTGGACAGCCTCATCAGCAGAGAATACCGTGATCTTCCCCACTGGATATCGAACCAGCGACCACAGAACACAGCCGAAACTCTACCACATCGCGCACAAGTGACGCCAAATTAACTCTTCATGGTTATTGCGCGGCCAGTTAAACTGAATGTATCTTGCAAGTTACATCCGTACTCTTTACAGAGGACACGGTCACCCACAGGGTCACGTCCAGTGTTTCCGTATGTTGCGCGCAAGTTTTCACCGGATTTTCTGGTCACGGTAATTCAATTCACGATGAGATTTATGCTGAATTGTTCAAATTGAGGTTGAAAGAGAGGAAGAACTTTGTTCTCTCTCTCTCTCTCTCTCTCTCTCTCTCTCTCTTTCAAAACCTTTCAGAATATATCCCATTGCTGTCATCAAGAAAGGATCTGTATGAAGGAAAGAACCTAGTTCATTTCAAAGAACTTCCACGAGAGACTTGTATTCATATATTCAATAAAGAGGGTAAGAAAAACTGACAAAACATCTCCCTTCCAACCTTCTCCACCTGATCCCCCAAATCTCTATATATAAGCATTTTTAAGAATCTAGTTATTTCTCTCCAATATAAATTTGTTTTGTAAATCTTATATATTTAAAACATATCAGCGTAGCTACGTATCCTGGTACTAGTAAAATTATCGCACAACTAAACATTTTTCAAATTAGAAATTTAAAAAAAAATCAATTAAAATCTAATCAAATTAGGCAGTATAGGCAATTGTTCTCCCCTTATCTTTACTTCCTTGATGATGACATCTAAATTTGCCCCGGTCCCTCCCCAACTAAGCCACTAAAACCCCTTCTAGGATTTATAATACAAAAATAATATATACCACTTCACTCCTCACATCAAATGCTGAATTAGACAGAGACATAGAATTGATATGTAAATGGAGAAGTTTGGATTAAGGTTGACATCACATTGAGAGGTGGGGTCATCTCGGAGGTTGTCAATTGATCCCATTGGCACAAAAAGAAAGGATCAACACACTGATTCTGAAAACCCACACAGGTTTACTTTGCTGTTGCATTTCAATGGACTGGCATTACGAAGAGGAATATGTGATGCAGTGTTTTTTTCTTAGTCGATGGAGGAAAGAGTCCGATTGTTATATGTAAATAGTGTGTAAGATCTCAATTAAATCTAGTATATATAGCTGGATTTGAAGCAGGGTAAAGTTCACATTGATATTGAGAGACAAGAATCTTAATTTAGAGGTAATCATCTTCACTGACTTATTTATTTATGTTTGTCTCCAGAGAAAAATATGACCACATGTATCAAATCTCAAAAGCACCCACTCAATAAATGAATGCTTATTTTTATATGATATTTTGGTATATATATATATATATATATATATAAGAGTGTTGGTTGTCACTAAATCACTTTGTGGGTATGTGTCGAACCAAGTGCAATATAATATGGAGAGTGCTCAATATCTAAGATAGAGCTATTATATAATAATAATAATAGTAAATAAATATATATATATATATACATGCGCACACTCAATATCACATGCGTTTTTATCCATGGCGGTAAGATATATTTTAGTGATATATTTGTCTATGTGTTTACTAATATTACGATATAACTCCATAAACTAACATTACACCAGAAAATTTAATCGACACTAACTTCACTAGCTATACTTGTTATATATATATATAAATATATACACACATATATCTATGTTATATACATACATTTATTGATATCCATACACACATATATCTATATATAAAATATGCTTACACACATGCACATATACGTGATATGCACACATACACATGCATTTTATGTTCACACGCATAATAGACACACACACACACACACACACACACACACACACACACACACACACATATATATATATATATGTATGTATATATACTCTGCTTATAACTGCATGATACATATTTTTATTGCCATTCCTCCCAGTTCCATTATGGCTCAGAGTGCCAGTACCTATTTGAGTCTAACCTATGTGTTGAATGGAGATTTTAAAATTATTAGTATTAGATGAGAATACTTGAAACCATATAATTTCTTGCAAAAGAAAAAAAATGACTGTCGCATGCTATCTTTTCATCTAGTCAGACATTTTATTGATATATTTATTTATACGTGAATACAAATATAAAATTTGGAAATGACAAATGAAATATTGTAGTCAGATATAAGCTTATTGACAAGTAACACAAACATTTATATAAACCATGCTCTCTCTCTCCCTCTCTCTCCCTCTCTCTCTCTCTCTCTCTCTCTCTCTATTTGGTCCTCTAGTCTGTGTTCAGTGTCTTCACAGATCTGATGAATATATATTTTTGCTAGTTGGCCAACATTTATCCATGTGTGGGAGCCGACGGTATATATATATATATATATATATATATAATATTGGCAGGGCTTATAATATGTTGGTTGTATATCCTGAAGAGGAGTAAGAACCCCTCAGAAAAAAAGGGATGTTCTGGATATAATACTAAACTGGATCTGATGGTGAGGCTCCGGTTCTAAGAACATTTATACTTTCTTTTTATTAGTCTCGCCAATGGCCCGGGAGACCAGGATTAAATCCCAGGATGAGTCACACAAAAAGCTCAAAAATCGTACTTGATACTTCCTTGCTTAAGACTCAGTATTATAAGGTAGAGTTCAAGGGTAAAATGGAGCGATCCATGGAAAGGGGTAGCGACCTTCCCTTAACTTCGATGTAGTAGCTATCGAAAAGGGAGCCTTCGGGTCGCCCTCAACTGCGGTCGCCAACTTTACTTTTACATCTTATATATAATTGTAAATTTTGTAAATGTTGGAAGAGACAGTAAACAAAAAATACTGAGAATAATTCCGTTTCTATGCGTATTGGGAGAAAGTTTTACATTTTGCTTTTTCCCTCCATCACCTAAAAATATATTTGACGAATTATCTATGAAAAATGGCAGGAATAGAATTGCATTTGTAATTTTTGTTATCCTACTTTTCTTTTTATAATTTGTTGTTTCTCCATCCTCCGTATCGAGTCAAAGAGTAACGCGAGTAAAACAAGTCAAAAGTAATTTCCCAAGGATAAAGCATTGATAAAACCACAAAAAGAACTAGTTATAACAAAGAAAAATGAAGATATGACAAAAGAGAAAGACAGTCAGCTCCAAGTCAAAAATAAAAACGACAAGGAGTTGGCAGCCATATTGATTGAGAAAGAAAATAATGAGTGAGGGATGAAATTGTGTTTGGTCAATTGAATGTGTCCACTTGGAAGATTTTTAGCTTTGTCCTTTTTTCTTGACCCACCCAACTTTATTCTGTTCTGTCCCTCACGTAAACACTAATTTACTGTCAATATGGCTTGTCACTTAAGTAGACCTAAATTGCATACAGCAATATATCAGCTACCAACACTATATAAAAAAAAGGTAACTGAAACAGCATCTCCCAGCTTTAGCTGAAAAAAAAAATGAAAAATCGTGTGGGTCTTCACTCTAAATTTGGGCTTTTTCTGTCTCTACTCTTTTTCACTGTCTGAATATACAGTGTCTTTCAAAAAATTCTAAATCATTTGTAATGTACAAGGTATTTCAGAAAAATTGGTATAGTTTCGTTATCTAATAACTTGACCAATTTTTATTTAGACGATCTCAAATTTTAACAGCCTATGTAAAAACAATTCAAAATTGTATGTGTAATGTTTAAACACCATTTCTTTTTCAGTGAATGGCATTTCTATAGCCGGAAACAATCTATAGAACATAGAATATAGAAATTTTAGTAGTTTCTACGTACATACGGTGTAAAAATTGGAGCTCATTTGAACGAAAAATGGTCAGGTCATTAGATAATAAAATTATATCAATTTTCATTAACACACTATATGTATATATTTTAAAGAGATCAATCAAAAAATTTGAATCTATATTTTTTTATTCTTGAAGTTTAAAAATACTGATAAAAACTCAAAAAGAAAACAAACAAATTAAAAAAAAATGAATGCCATGTTTTGTAAAGAAAGTAGAAATATTTATTTACCATGTTTAAACTTCTGGCATATTTTTACCTTTCTTTTCGTTTATATATATATATATATATAGTCTGTCTGTGGATGACAATATATATATACATATATATATATATATATACATATCATCATCATATCGCGCTGGTAGCACGGATATCCCTGACCCTCTCTCGCCACTCCTCCCTATCGTTCATCGCCCTAGGTAGGTCTTCAGGACAACATCCCGTATCCTCACATAGCTGCTGAATGTATGTTCGTGCTGGTCGTCCTGCTTTTGCACGGCCATGTGTGGGGGTCCATAAGAGTACATCTCTTATGAGTTCGTCCCTGCTTCTCCAGCAGTGTCCTGCATGTCTGGTTCGTCTAACTTGAATAGTTTTCGTGATAGGGGGCAGGTGGCCGTACAGTTGGTGTCTTGTGGGGTGTTGCCGCCAGGACTTGTTTAAGATTGCACGTAGCATTCTTGTGTTATTGCCGTCTAGCTTCTTCTCCAGCCGTTTTGTTAGCGTCCATGTAGTGCAGCCATATAGCAGTATCGATGTGACCGCTGCCTGGAAGAAACTGCGTTTCATTTTATCGGTTAGGTCTGATTTCCATATAATCGATAGCCTATGGATAGCTGTCCATGCTTTCGTTAACCTGGTTTCGATGTCCTTTCTCTGTGTTTATGTTGTCTCGGATTGTTTTCTCTGTTAAATGACATATCACCCTTCGTGGAAGGTTGTCTTGGTAAGTTAAGAAGATATTTTTAATATAATGTTTTCTTCTTTAATCTTTTTTCATGGAACTTTGTTGTTATATTCAACGCGATAATCGTCCTGTAGATAGGGTTTTTAATATGCTGATTGTATCCCCTGCCGAGAAGTAAGACCCCCCCCCAAAAGTGGGGTGCCCTAGGTATGACACTAAATCTGATGGTGAATTTCCAGTTCTACAGCTTTGGGTAGTCTAAAATACCCCTTCATTACCATGACTCCCAGGTCCACTCACGCCTGGAGTGGTAATACCTCTTAGAGTCTCTGTAAGTCAAATAAATGTCTGAAAATTTATCGCATTAGACAGAAATACTTGATATTGCTGTGGACAAAAAATAATTATTATTAAATGGAAATAATTACTTGAAACCATATAATTGAGTATAAAATATTAGTATTAAGTCGGAATACTTGATATAAAATCGGGTAAAAAGTTTTAAGAAACAACTATACAAACAATATAAATCTAAACTTACAATGAGTGCGATTCCTTAACCTCTAGACATGAATAACCCCAAACGGGTTGACGTGTCATTAAAATCAATCAATCAATCGTGATAATTCTTTTGCATATGCTATCAGAATCTGTAAATTTTCATTAATCTTTTGGAGTTTGATTTTATTTCTGTTGCTTTTTATCCCACTTGTAATACAAGCAGTAATAAGTTTTTGGGTGCGTATATATATATATATAAGAAAAACCTTTTAAGATTACTCTTTTTTTTTTGTAATGATATTTATTTCAGCAGAGCCAATATATATTTTTTAAATGTTAGATCTGTATCTTCAGAGATTTTTTTCTTTGTCTGAAGATGCAGATCTAACATTTAAAGAAAAGAGAAAGAGAAAGAGAAGGGAGTCCGTGCTATCAACACAAATTGATGATGCACATGTACACACACACACACACACACACACACACACACACACACACACACACATATATATATATATATATATATACTGGGATATATACATATACAAATATATACAAAACAAACATATATATATATATGCATACAGGGATATATACTTATACACATATATACAAAACAAACATATGTATATATATATATATATTACAAAACAAACATATATATATATATATATATATATATATGCATACAGGGATATATACATATACACATATATACAAAACAAACATATATATATATATGCTTACAGGGATATATACATATACACAAAACACACACACACACACATATATATATATTTAAATATACATACTGGGATATATACATATACACATATATATAAAACAAACATATATATATATATATATATATACACACACATACAACAAGACTGTTGATGAAACAGAGAATCATTATAGGACTAGATATGTATGCATATACATCAGCAATATATAAAAATATGGATATAAAGATATATATGCATGCACATATTTTTAGTTATTTACAAAGCTTATCTGCAGCACAAAGCCAGCCATACAGAACATTCTCCCTGGAAAAACTGAACACACTATCAATGTTCTAGCAGCCTAGCTCAATACCCATTAACCTATCCTGAAAGACACACGTAGACACTCACACTAGATCTAGTGCACGTGAATTTTATCAATCAAGTATTGACTAAATTAAATAAATAGCTAATCAAACTTGTCGGGCATATTTAGACAATGTAAATGTGCTGTCAAAATGGGATATTTGATTTTCAGTGTTCTGAAAGTAATTAATAAGAACATTCTGAGTTGAAAAAGACAAGCTGGTTTAATTAAATTGTCTGATAACTTACAACTACACTCTGGTATTAAAAGCCGATCTATGCAATGATTCTCTTCTTCACAAAAAGAAATCACATATATATATATATATATATATACGAGGGTCATTTAATAAATAAAACTAATTTTTTCAGGTGTTTTCAGTTACAATTTTTCTATATTTATTTGGTAGGTTAAATTTTAGGGCATATCAACTCTTCTAAGTTATTTAATGCTAAATCCTGTTGATATATATATTGTTGGATATTGACTTGAAAATTCCTTTTTCACATGCCGCGTAAATTGTGTGGGTGGCATGCTAAAAGGAGATCGCACGCTGGAACAAAAAATATAAATAAATAAACATGATATAGACTTGTTTCCTAAATTAAACAAGACACAGGCGTTTCCTTGCAGAAGTGCTGCGTAAATTGTGTGGGTGGCATACTAGAACGAGGCATATCCTCGTGCAACGCATAGGTGGCAAACTGGAGTTATGACCACGAGAATTTGCGTGGGCGTTCGAAATATATAACCAGGAAAGGCGAAAAGATTGCAGAAGACTTGCAGACGTAGAGAAGTGAAGATAAACTGAGGTGATTAGAAGCCTTGAGATGGCTCCCTACGAGACTCGCGAACGTAGAGAAGTGAGGAAATACTGATGTGATTCGAAGCCTTGAAATGGCTCTCTGAGCCAAACCTTTTCTGCCCAACTGCTTCGTTCTGTACATTCGCGAGTCTCGAAGGGAGCCTTGAGATAGCTCCCTACGAGACTCGCGAACGTAGAGAAGTGAAGATAAACCAAGGTGATTCGAAGCCTTGAGATGGCTCCCTACGAGACTCGCAAATGTACAGAACGAAGCAGTTAGGCAGAAAAGGTTTGACTGCAGATTCGTACCTCGGTCCGTGTGTGTGTGTGTATGTGTGTGCAAACTCGGCCAACTTTGACTCTCTTTCTCACTCTACCCATACGTACATTTCAGGTAATAAAAGTTAAAGAAAAGAAGTAGATTAGATTTTTTATACATTAACGTTGTTATCTATCTTTCTCTGCTATGCAACAATATCAAATATATGATTTGTAAACTCATAGTTCCTAGATAACATTTTTAAATGAGTCAGAGCTTATTAGTTTGCACACAGTTAAATGATTATGTGTGTATAATTTGTAAGGGAATATTTTGTTGATAATCCTATTTTTAAATGAGAGCTAATTTGTTTACATGCATGTATTACTTTTGTTTGCACAAAGTTGAATTGTTTCAAGTACTGCTATATAACACTAATAATTCGATTTAATATTAATAATTTGTTTGCACACAGTGAAGTGGTTTCAAGTATTGTTACATAATACCAATAATTCAATTTTTGCATTGTTAAATCATTTCAAGTATTCCTATCAAACATAAATAATTCTATTCAGTATTGATAATTTGTTTGCACACACTTAAATTGCGTTAAGTATTGCAATCTAACACGAATATTTTCATTTGCACATAGTTAAATGGTTTCAAATATTGCTATCTAACACTAATAATTCAATTCAACATCAGTTATTTGTTTGCACATAGTCATATGATCAGACAGTTTTATTTGACCAATAGATGAGACCCTAACAGGAACTACCACTCCGGCTCAGAGTGGACTTGGAAGTAATGACCAGGAAAGGGTACTCGACATTTTCCAAGCTTCTGAACTGAAGCTAAAGATGGTTTAGTATCATATCCAGAACACTCCTTGGAAGGGGTCTTAACCCTCTATAGAGATGCAGTTAGCGTATAATACAGCCATAACTGACTGTTATTTTTTGCATTTGGAGGAGGGGCGTGAATGAATTTTGAGTTGTTTATGGAACTAGTGTTGCATAGGTCAAATATTAAAACATCTCCGTAAACGCTTTATTCGAAAACTTTCAAACAGAAAAAAAATGAAATCTTCTTAACATTATTAAAAGAACGCTAAATTCTTTTTAATTTTAAATGGTTTGGAATAGAACGCTGTTAACATGAAAACGTTGACAGGTTCCATTTCAAACCAGACAGGCGTAAAAAATCTTTTTTAAAGAAAAGATAACGACTTTGTTTGAGACTTAAATTTTTCAAAAACTATCTTAAGATTTATGTGTTCTTTTTAAAATTCTAAAAAAAATAACATTTATGTTTGTCGTTAAATAAAAAATATTTTTATTTCAATTTTTTTTTAATTAGAATTTTTATTTAAAAAAATTAAAACTACTAACATACATGTTATTTTTTAGATTAAAAAATCATCATTCTTAAAAATGGTTTTAAAATGTTAATCAATAACAAAGATGACAAGATATGAAATTATGAAAATTTCTCCAGATATACATTCCACCGTAAAATTTTCCTAATTTCATATCTTGGAACATTTCAGGTCGAAACGCGATGGTAAACATAGATTAATATTATTAAAATTTTCTCATCCATTTATACGTATTTTTCTTTCTGTTTCTTCTTTTTACAAAATAACCGGACCATTGACCTACTGAGTAGAGTGTTTACCAATGGCCCGGAAGACTGGGGTTCAATCCCATGTCGAGTCATACCAAAGACTCAAAGAATGGTACTTGATGCCGCCTTGCTTAACACTCAGCATTATAAGGTGAGGATCAAGTGTAAAGTTGAGCAATCATGTGAATGGAGTAGCGCCCTCCCCTACACCTCGGTGTAGTAGCTATTGAAAAGGGAGCCTTTGGGTCCCCCTCGACTAAGGTCACCAACTTTACTTTTATATATATCTTTGTCTGAAGATGCAGATCTAACATTAAAAAAAATGTAGGGTCTGCTGAAATCAATATTATTACAAAAAATATGAGTAAAGGTTTTTCTTTTATACGGAATTATATATATATATATATATATATATTCATGTCGGAATGGTTTTTAATACTCTTTTATTCATCTAGCACATCAACCCAATCGACTATCTCAATTCTTAAACCATGTTAAAATATCTGCCGACGTAAGCGATAGATTTTGCTGAATGGAACCAAAGGCGAATGCAGACAAAATGATCTATGCAAGTCGGCCATTGTATTGTTGCCATTAAATCAAGAATACAATGCATTCAGCGTTTTATTTGGCAATTTCATTTTCCATAAAAACACTGTGTCGAAAAAGTTCAGTGAATTTATCGAAAATGCTTTCAAAAGAAAACAATGATTTGCTCTTTTTGATGAGTTCATTAATAACATCTATGGATGATTGGACATCTTGAAAATGTCTATCATAAACTGTTCTAGTGATTTCATTAAGTTAAAAAAAATAGGAAAAATATTTAATCAATAAAAACTGAATGAGATTTTTTAAAAAAATATCCTGTAATATTTGTCCTGTCAATTTGCTTCTTCATTTGATCATTTAAATTATAATCATTTAAGATTAATCTAATTTTTAACAGTCTCTTGGTTACAAATATTCACTAATATACCGGATTCAGAAGAAATACCAACCAC
This sequence comes from Sepioteuthis lessoniana, assembly GCA_963585895.1. Taxonomy (NCBI): domain Eukaryota; kingdom Metazoa; phylum Mollusca; class Cephalopoda; order Myopsida; family Loliginidae; genus Sepioteuthis; species Sepioteuthis lessoniana. Next base: position 69,619,955 of record OY757930.1, on the reverse strand, counting down.
ATTTTAAACTACCACCTGTATAGTGTGTAGCAGAAAGAACTTCGTAATTTTGTTTGGCCCGTAAATTAATTTGACCGTTAGGGTCGACGCATATTTTCACCCAATGAGGATGACCCATTCTATTCAGCCCGGACCATTTTTCCGGGCAGCACCAAAATTGTGAAACCCCGCCAAACTACCTCTTCTTCAGAACCTTTCGAAAAGGACAGACGTACTTACTGTCCGCTCCCTTCATAGCAGCAGCATCACAACACCATGAGGAAAGCCATCCAATTTAGGACCTCTTGATTCTACTCTCTTAGACCAAGGGTTCCTAGTTGAATATGAATTAAATGCATGGAATCAGCCACACACAGGAACACCTTTATGTCGCCTCCAACTTTTGCTATGTAGACAGCGACGCGTAAAAATCCGCTCAGACATCCAGCTACTTCATCCCTGGGCAACATTTTCTGGAGACTTTCATGCTTCTCTCCTACAACAACCAGCACCACATATTCATGGGTGACTACATCATTCCCATCCTTAACCAGCAAACACGACCTTTGCTACACCTAGGGTGACCATATCTCACTCAAACATTCAACAACGCCTTAATGTAGCGACGTACATTTCGTTCAGGCATTTAGCTGCTAAAATTCCTTCTCAACATTATAACTATTTCCTTTCTTCCTTCCAACGAGACTTGCAGCATAGAAGTACCCTTTATTCGCGCTGCCATTAAAACTATCATAAAAACTTTTCGACGTCTTGGTTGTTCTCTCATTTATTTACCTTAAAACTTAGCGAGGAAACAACATAACAATACGTAATAATATTTCTTTGCTAAAAGTGCCACTTAACTCAAGTGATAATGGTAACTCCATCTCTCTAATATCTGACCGTTCTTTTTCAGATACAATCCGTTACAATCATGGCTTGGACCAGTATACACGGTTTGTTTGTTAAAACGTTTTTTAAAGACGAGTGAATCTATAATTGCTACACAGATTTCCGTGCTCATTTCATGTTACGTCGGAATAATGTTGTTCTAGATAGAATTTTCAATCAAGAGCAATATTGATTTTCTATCCACAACAGCATCGTGAAATGAGCACGAAAAGGTCTCTGCATAGCAATTACAGATTCACTAGTGTTAAAATCCTAGTCGCAATTGTAGAAGTTCAGTTGTTCTTTTGTTCACAGATTCCAGTGTTGGTAATCCTAGTCTGTTGATTTCCTCTGGTGTTAAAATCCAAAAGACAGAAACTTCAACAAGTCATTGCATTTGAGAACAGTTGAAAACGATCTTAGATGCTTTCAGTCCTCGTCTCTGATTGGCCAATTTTAACCGGACGTGAGTGCTGTTGTCGGGAAAATTCATAAATAGAAATGACGATTTTGTGTGCAGCTTATACCTAAGAGAATCCAACAACTAGTCTTAAAAAAAAACTTCAACAACAAATACACGGTGTGCACTGGTTCAAGCCATAAATGTCACTGATGGGATCTTTAAAAAATGGTAAGAAATTAACAAGATGGAGCTACCATTGTTACTTACTTAAATTCACTTGGACCACACAGGTGAACGTTTAAAATGTGGGAGGTCTGACGCACCTCGCATTTAAATTTACCTTAGAAATTAAAACTGTTCTCTGTCAAAATATATAACGTATTCTGAATGCATCTCTCCAACTATGTGAAGAAGATTTTCAGGGACTGCAAGAATGATAACTGCAATTTATCTGACATCCACCGTGTCAGAATATGGCACAAGGCCGTTTCATGGTGGGAATCACGCACGAATCGAGACTGTTGCGCAGCAGGTGCAAACATTCTTAACCCCATCAGCCATTTTGGAGTGCCTCAGACACCAAGCAATAAACTTAGTCCTACAAGCAGAAAAAGACCTGGGGGTCGGGGAGACTCCCTGGGGCCAAGATGTCATAGCATGCAAACAACCAACTTGGTGTAAAATGCAGAGATGTTATGTTTTTTAGGATCAAGAAAACGTCCGCACCTTCAGTCCGTGGTGCCCTGTAATTGACCCCAAAAAGTTTAATTCCTTGTCAGATGACGGCTCACTGCTACGTCCGCAGCAATCAGACATTGGTCTTAAATGGCCGACAGACCGTTCTATTTTTTGGTCACAATGAAGAGTTTATGAATCAAAACGCTATTTGATCAATTCGTGTGACATACCAGACTTGATTTAAATTCGGTGATTAGTAAATTCCACTAAATCAAATTACACTCTAGAAAATTCCATCTGGAGTCAAATTTAACAGAAAATACAATGAAATGGCAAAGAAAAGATAAATAAAAAAATCAAAGTTATCTTTTATTTTATTTTCAATATTAAGATAAAAATCTGAATATAAAATAAATAAGAAACAAGAAAAAGAATCCAATATTCATTATTAAATCTTTTTATTGAAGTTAGAGAAGTCTGCTTGTTCTGAAATGTATTTCAAAATAATAGCTGATAATTTTAGAAAAACAACAAATATAATCGCTATTTCAAAATTATTAGTATATATATATATATATATATATATTGTAATGGTTTATGGTTTATGGATATCACGAACTTGGTGAGTCAATGATAGACAAAATTTTGCTGTGTGATTAACTACAACTCAATATCAAAAATAGAACTGTTTCATATATATATATATATATATATAACAGCTCTATCATTGATATTGAGCACTATCTAATAATATCGCAAAATTTGGTCCAATATTGACTCACCAAGTGAAAATTAATTGATAACCATTAACCATTCCAATATATAGATATACAGATGTCTGATGAATGTATAAAATATGAAACCCGGGGTCACAGAAACCACCATGTAATATGTATATGATATTCGAATATAAAAATATCCTCATTTATGTTTCTGCAGAAATCGATTGTAGCAGTATTTTCCGTGGTGAAATTTACCAGGGGAATTTAATGTGAGGGAATTTACCTCGAACTGAATATATCTGTTTTTAACTGATATTTTATTATCAAGTACATACCCCTCTGAATCACATTTGACTACGGAACACTGGTACATAAAAAAAAAAAACCTCCAAATTATATTTCACTGGCACTCAAACAAATGCTTGTTTTATGAAAATATCCGCAAGAGATAAATTGAATAAGTAGATATAAAAATAAAAATTAGAATTAAAAAAATGAAGGAATACATTATTTTCGTGTGGATGAAAAAAATCTGCCGTTTCACATTAGACTTCCCCTTCCCTGCCAACCTAAAAAAAAAAAAACATCTTTATTTCTTGTAATGCTTATTTCATACGGACAATAAAGAGATTTTACTGATAAAAATAAAATAAAATAAACTTTGCATGTCTGAGAGTAACTTTCCTTTGTTTATGTAAAAGAAGAACGAATTGAATTGGCCATGAAATGACTTGACATTGATTAATAATGCTCTTTCTCCAAAGATTTTATGGTACTTTATTATATTTCGCGAGTTGACATTAATGGAAGGAAGAGGCGGGTAAACATCTATGGAAGATAACAAAAGCCATAAAAAAAGACTGTGCTAATTTCATTACAAAAACTCGATTTTTCCTTTTTAAAAAAAAACAACATTTTTCCAGCTTCTTGGCATAATGTGAGGATTGTTTTTGGCTTTTGCGAGATAAGATATAAAAAGAATTTATAACAATTCCTCTCTATTGTTAACCTTAGAACTGTTGTAGTTATATACTATATAAGTTATGTAGGAATTGAAATATCTAAGCACGAACGGAGTTAGCGAGTTTAAACTCCAGCCGCTTTAATAAGTTCACTTTCAGACAAATACTCTTGAAAAAGGTATGAACCTCGTTTTCGTTCCCTCTGTAGCAGAAAGAACTTAGTATTTTTGTTTAGCGCGTTAATTCATTTGACCATTAGGGTCGACGCATATTTTCACCCAACCAGGATGACTTATCCTATTCCGCCAGGACCATTTTTCCGGGCAGCACCAAATTGGGAAAAGCCCGCCAGACATTTTCTCTTCCTCAGAACTTTTTCAAAAAGGACAGAATGCACTAGACCTTGCTGTCTAGTTCAAGCCATAACCCGGCATACGTGCCCGGACCCACATTTGGATTCGTGAAACTGCTTGCCTCATCAGGCTCACATTGCACCAAGTGAGCCGATGAGCAGCATAGACCAGCAGGGTTCGAGTCTCGGCTTGTTCCCGATCTTTCCCTTCCCTATATCCCCACTTTAATCGGCATTCGGGCTTTTGACCATGTGTCAAGTCGTGTCTGGTGGGAGGTAGCGACAAATAAACAGACGTCTTACTGTCCGCTCTTCAATAGCAGCATCGTCGACACAATGAGGAAAGCCATTTAATTTATGGACCCCTTGCGTCTTTTCTCTTAGACCAAGGGTTCCTAGTTGAATATGAATTAGATGAATTCAATCCGCCTCACACAGGAACAACTCTAAGTCGTCATCAACTTTGGCTATGTCGACTGCGACGCAAAATATCGCTCCGACAGCCAGCCTCTTCATCCCTGGGCTACATTTTCTGGAGACATTCACGCTTCTCTCTCCAAACGACCAGGACCAAACATTCATGGGCGACTACATCATTCCTGTCCTTAACCAGCAAATACGACCTTTGCTACACCTATGGCGATCATACATCACTCACACATTCAAATATGCTTTAACCTAACGATGCACATTTCGCTCAGGCATTTAGCTGCAAAAATGCCTTCTCAACTCTATTAATTCATTTCCTTCCTTCCTTCCTTCCTACGAGTCTTGCAGCATAAATGTAAACCCATTATTCCATGCTGCCATTAAAACCTATCATAAAAACCTTACAGCATCTTTTTCTTCTTTCTCTCCTTTATTTTCTAACAACATTTAGCGAGGAACTAAAAACGTAACCTACACGTAACAATATTCCTTCGCTCAACCTCTATAGGTTTATAGCGTTTTGAGGATAACACTATTGTTTTTAGGCACACAAATGAATTACGAAACTATTCTTTAACACACACAACAACGAAGGTTCTTTATTTGCAGCTTTGAATATGGTTTGTTCTTAGTGCTGCAAGACTCGTGGTGTTTAGGCTTGTTGGATGTTTGAGACGAAATGGCTTAGCGGGATGTTGAGATGGCAGCGTGTTGTTGGACGTGTGAGGGAAGTATTCAAAGTCACCGTGTAGTTTTGTGTGTCGAGAGCGAAGTGACGCTCGGATCGACATAGTCAATTTTTGGGTTGACAAGAAGTGGTGCCCGTGGAAGGCATGCTGAATGTTTCTAATTTATGTCCAACTGGGATTCCTCGTAAAGAATCCATAAATTAGATGGTTCCCTCGTTGAGTGTCCATGTTGCTGCTAGTGTTAAAGCCACAGTGAGATGTCCACACTGGGTGGCTTGTTTAGCTAAAAAGCATCGCTAAGCAGAGACGACCAGAGGCACGTCTGTTCTGGTCCCCGTCTCACGCTGAAGAGACTGGATTTGGCCGCTCACCCGTTTTGCTAGCCGGAAATGAAGGTCCGGGCTGAATAGGATAAGTCATCCTGATTGGGTGAAATTCAGTGTTGAATTAAATTGCGCGCCAAACCAAAATACGAGATTTTCCTCTTCTCTACAGGTTAAATAGAGTACTACTACTGTTTTTCTACAAGTATGGTTTTGGTAGTGAATAACTTGCGATTGTTGATATACCATCAAACAAAGAAAATAACCCAAACAATCAAGCATGGTTTGGTTTGGTTTTATGGCATATCAGCCCTTGTACGCTATTCAATGCTAAATCCTGTTTTTACATATATATTAAATATATGATTTGTAAACTCATTTTGTAGATATACACAGTTAAATGATTAATCAGTTCTATTTCTAACAAATCAATGTCATTTGTTTGCAATCAGTTTAAATGTTAAACGGTTCTATTTAACCCATAGATAGGACTCTATCAGGTGCTACCACTCCAGGTCAGAGTGTACCTGGGAGCAATGGCAATAAAGGAGTACACCACATTCCCCAAAGCTCCGGCATTACTGGAGCCTTACCATCAGATTGTTTGTGTCATATCTAGGACGCATGTTAGAGCGTCTTACCCCTCTGCAGGGATGCATTCGGTGCATTCTACAGCCACAGCCGACAAGTCTGTCAAAACTAGGAAGATTTTTCCTATTCTCTAACAGTAAAAAGAGATTCATATATAGTAATGTGGCATCTTTAACATAAATTTGATTATCTGCTGTTACCATTAGACAAGAAAGCATGAACATTTATAGAGACTTTGGATAGTTTTTAAATAGACTTTAACCTCAGTTATGACACTCTGATCACCAACAAGAAAAGACATAAGATAAACACTAAACCCTTGTCTGTTATTTTCAACAAAATATGACTACAAAAGTATCTGCGGCCTAAATACGCATTATATACAAATTTACAAGTCTCCGCTGGGGCAGGATATGACACAAGGTCAATTTTTAGCAGAGTTTAACAGGGTTGAATTCAGAGTTTTCCTTTTCGTAGACAAGTTGCCTCACCAAGGCCAGTCTGCCCTACTATTTACCCATTACTGGTTTGGTTTGGTTTAAATATATATATATATATATATATATATATATATATATATATATAAAGAAAAACTGATAACAAGGTAATCCAAGTAGAAGGAGAGATTTATTGAGAAGTAAAGTTGACACTATAACGTTTCGGTTCTAATGAACCATCATCAGGACTATGATGGATGATATTAGTGATGTTAAATCAACGATGGATGTTTAAAAATGCAAAATACAAAAACCTTGGGAAAATTTGTTTAACAAGAAAAAGTTGGCCGTTTAATTAGTGAATCAGCGTTTGTTGTTTTAAATTACGTCATTTGACTAATTAGAAATATTGTGTAGAATTTATGTTCCGTTTGTTTATCAAGAAAGATTTTGAATCAAAAGGAGGAAGAAAAAGAAAGACTAAAAGAAAAAGAGAAAGTATAAAATTATGATATATGTGGAATATATTAACTAAAGATGGAATATATCATATTTCATTCTCAAAGTCCACAACAAGAATCAGCCCCGAACTAATACCCACTCACAATCTTAGAAAATTAGTCCCCTCCCCATAGATTTATAACTTTGCCAAACAATTCTTCTTCTCACAGCATGATAAACAACTTCAATAAACTCGATATCAAAACGATCTCTTTACCCTCTAAAACGATCTGAGAATTAGTTCACTGTAACCCTCAGTGCAACATGTGGTGACTGTGTATTTATATATTTTGATGTTGAGTTTGTATTATGGGTTTGATATTTAGCGTTTAAAGGCTTAGAATTAATATTTCCCCACAAGTTTAATGTTGAAGTTTGATATAGGTTGTTTAGTTTAAAGGTGGAATAGGCATAATTATAGGCACATGGATAAAGTATTAAATGAAGGAAGATATGCAACAAATGAGTAAAAGATATGAAACAAATAAAGGTTGTAAAACGGCGCGAACAAAATGAACATTTAAAACAAGGCGACGAACAAAAACAAATTTATATACTATAATAATAAAACTTACATTAATACATAAAAAAATTTTCTAATTCTATTAACAAAATAATAGTGTGTGTATATGTGTGAGTTTGTGTGTGTGTGTGTATCTAACACAACTAAGCTATAAAAGGATTACATATTTAAAATGTCCTTTTTTATGATTAGAAACGGGCAGTTTCTCAGAGACTGGAAAGCGTCTCATAGTCATTGTATATGAATGTCTGCGAGGCCCATCCATGTTGTTGCTTCGCTCCACTGTTGATTCACGCTGGAGGGAGTGTGTTGCTGCTGCGAAGAAATTTGGTAAAAGAGAACAAGGGTGTTTGAAGACGACGTATTTATAGAAAATACGCGTCTTGTAGATGGCTCAAAAACGCAGGACTTGAATTTACGCGCGGACGTAGTTTTAAGCATGTCACGTGGTCCTCCTGGCCAATGGTTTCTCGAGACTGAATATGTGAGCGTCCGCCATCTTTGTGGGAACAAGTGGCATACCGCCCAAAATAATTTATAGGAGTGTAAAGTCCTATAAACATATTTTCAGACGCCAGTGTTTATTGTATCCCTAGTGAGAATTGTAAATTAAAATATATTGGTGAAACATCTCAGAAGGTTCATTTTCGCTTGAAAGAACACAAAAGAGACATAAGAATTGGTAACTTAAGCAATGCACTATTTAAACACATTTCTCAATTTAATCACAACTTCGATTTCAGTTCTGCAAAATTGCTCATTCACATTCATAATAAAAGACTAAGACGAATTTTCGAAGCCGTGGCTATTTAACTCTGTAATTCCCTAAATACTCGTCCTGGCTTTTATAATATTTCTCCTTACTTGAGCAAGTTTGTGTGTGTGTACATTTTTCATCAGTTATCAGTAATACTTTTGATATTTTTTGAAAGTATAAGATACAATTTCAATGTTGATCATATAAAAACACATGGATGTTTTAATAAGAATTAACTTCTAGTGTTTTAATGGTTGTTTTCCATAACACTATAAATTAATTGACAATACAAATAAATAACGAAACTTCTTCAGAAAACACAACGACGAAAGGTTTATTATAGTAGTTTGTGAGAAAAGGTTCTTTTTGGTGTTGCCGGTTAGTATGTTGGTCCTTGAGTTTGTAGGAAGTATGTGTCACTGTAGTAAGTAGCTCGTGTGACTGACCGCAAGGCTGGTTCTTCTGTGTGTGACGCTAGTAGCAGCGTGTTCTTCAGTGAAGGTATTCCATGTGGAATGTCCGTAGCAGAGGACGCGAGAGAGGTCTGTCTTGGCTGCTAACTAGGTGCTCTCTGACTCGTCGTGACTTCCAAAAAGGGCTAGAAACATAGTTCTAGATAGGAAGAAGGAATCAATGTGCTCTGCCCCTGATTGGTCAGTGTGTTACCGAATCGCTTGGCGGGGGCATTGATTCGCGAGAGGAAATAGGTCTATGACTGCCACAAACTAACAATTTCCAAAATAGACACGGGAATTTTTTTCATAATTGGAGAAATATTGTCCATTGGCCGAACACATACCACACATTTGTTTAAAACTAATATCATCATCATCATCATCATCATGTCGTGCCGCTAGCACGGATATCCCTGACCCTCTCTCGCCACTTCTCCCTATCATTCATCCCCTCCGGATGTTCTTCAGGGCCACATCCCGTATCCTCACATAGCTGCTGTATGTATGTTCGAGCTGGTCGTCCTGCTTTTGCTCGGCCATATGTGGGGGTACATAGAAGTACATCACTTATGAGCTCATCCCTACTTCTCCAGAAGTGTCCTGCGTGTCTGGTTCGTCTAACTTGGATAGTTTTCGTGATGGGAGGCAGGTGGCCGTATAGTTGGTGCCTTGTGGGGTGTTGCCGCCAGGACTTGTTCAATATTGCTCGCAACATTCTTGTGTAATTGCCGCCCACCTTCTTCTCCAGCCGTTTAGTTAGCGTCCAAGTAGTGCATCCATACAGCAGTATCGATACGACCGCTACCTGACTTATCTCTCATGTTCACCTTTTTAATTTTTTTTATAAATATATGTATATATTTTTAGCTTTATTTTCTATAGAGTATAGAAAAAATGTCTGATGGATTGGAATTTAAAAAATCGATCTTAGAGGAAAGAAATCACCAATTTCTTTTTGTCCTTGTTTGTATATAAGAATTTGCTAATTTTATTATATTCTTTTGATATTTTACAGACAAAATTTTCAAGAAAAAGAAAAATATCAAAAAGAAGACAACAAAGAATTCTTTGTGAGTTTGGAATGCACATGTTCTGTTCTTTTGGGAATTGAAATTGAAAGACAAGTTAGAATCGAAGATGAAATAGCAAGAAATGAAAAAAAAAAATTCATTCTAAAACACCATAAAATGTAACCTAAGAAGAGATAGACTTGACATGTTGGATATGAAATGCTAACACTGACATGAAAAAAAAAGAACTTTTTTAATTATTTCTTTTTATCAGTCAGTCTGGGGACGTTTCTTTAAATTACTCTGAAGATTTTTCTGAAAAGCTTGACTGAATGTTCGATATATTTTGTTTTATGACATCTCAGGTTGTGCCTACGTGATTAAATTCCATTTTGTCACGAAGATTATATATATATATATATATATATATATATATATATATATAAAGACACCAAACCTGGAAGTTTTAAAAACAGTTATAAAATATTAATTTAAAGTCTTTAAAGCATGGTCGATTGGAATATAAAGTGAAACCAACCATGTAATAATTAAAAAGAAAAGTTTTAACAAATACTTGAAATAAGTTTGGATTTAAAATAAAGAAGATCAGGTTAAGATTTAATAGGATTAATGAAAATTTAAAAGGTTTTAAATGCATTATTAAAAGATAGAAACACAAAACTAACAAAAAGAATAATTTATGAATATTTATAAATAAGGAAATATGTGGCACAAAATATAAAGAATTATTATCAAAAAGATTTTTGTCAATTCGAATATTTTGGGGGGATTTTTTCTTGTTTCATTTCTTTTTTCTTTTCTTTTTTTAAATTTTATTATTAAAAAACCACTTCGAAAGGTATATATATATATAATATTTGACTTGAAAATTAACATGTTCTCAGCAATAAAGTTGAGACTGGATTTTAAGATTTATCAAATTCAATTTTAAAAACAAAGTAACAGAAAAAAAGTTGATGAAAAACTGTTGTGTATGTGGGTGTATGTGTGTGTGTGTGTGTTAGACAAAAAAAAGCCGTTAAAATTATTTCAAAATTTGAAATTATTTTCAAATAACCAAATTTCTCATTATGGATTGCTTTATTTAAACAGCATGTTAACACATCGGGAGTTATTTTATGCCTAGACGTTAAGGAATTGGATTCATTCTATGTTAAAATTTACCACTTTTGCACAGTTCCTTACGGAGTTTTTAAATACTTTAAATGATTTCAAGTATTCCAGTTGAATACGACAAATCTTTAAACAGATCAATGTGACTCATACATGGGTCCTAAACAGGTACTATCACCCTGGGTTAGAATGGATCTGGAAGTAATGGCAACAACGGACTATTCTACACTCTACTGAGCTCCAGAAATGAAGCTTCATCATAAGATGCAGCTTGCTTTCATACTCAGGACACTACTTTTTGGGGGAGGGATTTTACCCTTCAACAAGGGAAAAGATTCTATATATTCTCAGCTCCAACAAGGTGTCAGTCATAATTGAATAAAATGTTATAACCAGCATTTGATTTTTATAAACGTCAACACTCGTATTAACATTCGTAAGTGTCAATCGCAAATTGAATGTCTTGAAACAAAAAAACTCTTTCATAATGGCCGGTTTAGTATTACTAACAAATAAGCAAAAATTATTTACCTCTGTTTGTCGACTATGTAATTTACATTCACTCACTCTTTCTCTCTCTCTCTCTATATATATATATATATATATATATAACCCAGTAAGATCAATTATTCCAAAGATTCCTACTTCCGCACATATAAAAAATCCTCAACGATATCATAGAACCAGACATCCCAAATAAACACAGTATAAAATTAATATATGAATTTATACAAATTTAAAACTCTACCCCCCAACCACCCAACAAATGCATTACGGTATCACTTGATGTCGAAAACCTTTTTACCAACGTTCCAGTTCACGAAACCATAAAAAAAATAATAATAAACATGTATAATCACCTTTCAATTCCTCTTCCCGCTATACAACCAAAAATCCTCGAAAAACTCCTTCTTACCTGTACCATAAAAGTCCCATTCCATGATCCCTCCGGCAACATATATATACAAATTGACGGTATTTCGTTGGGGTCATTTACGAATTATACATATCCCATATAGAAAATAAAATATTTAAAACAATAATAACTAAACCCAATATATACATCCGCTATGTTGACGACATTTTCATCGCAACACACTCCTATGACGAAATCAACAAACTTAAACAAACTCTAGTAAAAAAAACTCAGTACTAAACTTTACCATATTTACCCAACCCCTCTGCACGGGCAGGATATGACACAAGGTCAATTTTTTAAGCGGAGTTTAACAGGTTTGAATTCACAGTTTTCCTTCTCCTAGACTAGTTGCCTCACCAAGGCCGAAGAATCTAGTCTGCCCTACTATTTACCAATAGCTGGAGGGAGAACAATTGGATTCATACCTTTCCCAAGGGTATTAGTGCTATATGAAATGCAATCAGTCTCGTCCAGGATTTGAACTCGTGTAGCCGTGTCCATTTCCTACGACAATAACCATTACACCACGGGTACTACGTACTAAACTTTACCACCGACAACTTCAAAACAAAACGCAACAAATAATTAAAACAATAAAACCTTAAACTGTCAACCCAAACTACACTACCCCTGATGACGATCAAAATTATGGTCGAAAGCGCTTGGGCAGAATATATGGGATAATTCCTTCACCACTTGGATCCCGACACAAGAAAAATAACAAGGAAACTTGAAAAAATAAAATTAAAAATAATAAGCAATGTTCCATTGTCTTTAATAAAACTTGCTTTAATAACAACTTGCTGCCTAAATATACACTTCAATATATATATATATAATTTCTGGGACACCAAGAAAGGTACCAAAGGTTATATTTATTTTGATTGATTTTTCCCTTTAACACACACACACACACACACACACACATATATATATATATATATATATATATATATATATATATATATATATATAACTTAAACTGTGACAGTCTCATTATTATCAACTTCAAGTATTTTTCAGAGTTTCATCAAAGGATCGTATTTCTTTTTCTTTCTTTCTTTCCTCCTTTTAATGGGGTATCAACTCATGAGAGTAACTTAATGACAAAGCCATCCTTGAAGAAGAACAGTAGTAATTTACGAAGGTCTTTACTTCGATTTAGCACAAGGCCAAATGAATGGGGCACCCAATGAGACTCGAACTCACTCGTGTAGGTTTGCGAGTCTAACTTGCTAACCATTACACCACCAGAGGTGTCCCTTGAAGAAGAACAGTAGTGGTACATGTAGGGATAAGTGGGGGGGGGTCCTGCCTTTCTTAATGGTATTAATCCAAAAGTGAACCTAATAGCACGGCTGGAGTTTGAATTACCCACAATGCCACAGGAATTTTACTTGTATTTTTTAAATGCAAGAAACTGTCAGTAATAAGCCAGCCACAGACAAGCGAGTAAATAACCATTCACCTTAGTTTTTTTTTCCTCCTCTACTGGCTGGTATTGAGAACTTTATGAAAAGCGTATTTAAACAAGTTGTTCACTATATATATATATATATATATATATATATATATATATATATATATATATATAACTATTACGTTTAAAGGTTGCAATATCAATATTCAAATTAAGATACAAATGAAAGCCATATATTATTTTATTCCTGAAGGCTGAAATTGCTATTTTAAAAAATTCATTAAAAAATAAGTAAATTTGGCGACCTTAGTCGAGGGTGACCCAAAGTGTAGGGAGGAGCGCTACTCCTTTCCCTAGATTGCTCCACTTACCCTTGATCCGTATCTTATAATGCTGAGTGTTAAGCAAGGAGGCATCAGGTACCATTTTTTGAGTCTTTGGTAAGACTCGACCTGGGATTGAACCTCGGTCTCCTGGACCATTGGCGAACACTAATACCTTAAAATATCAGTTTCTATGAAATGAGGCGCTTTCATTTTAGGGTCTAACAATATTTTTTTGGAATAATTCTAATTAGTTTTTCAACGGAAATTTTTTGCACGCAGCTAATATTTTTAAGATAATGTAAATTTTTTACTGGAAAAATCTGTAAACACATAGCGTTTTAAGGAAATTATGTTTTTTATACTAGAAAATTCTAGCCGCACTAAATATCGAAAAACATCATCAGTTCCATCATATCAGCAGATTGCTGATTTTCTGTTGGCTCAACTTTTAACGATGGAAATTGAATACCAACTGATCCCAAAATGAAAGATTATCAATGAAACGTAATCAAATTTTGGGCTGTGGGCGAATATTTATATGAAAAGGCAATCCAACTGTTACTGCCTATTTTTATGGGTATGCATATTTTTATGAGGAACATAAAAGATATTTGTTGTCTGAATTTCTCGGACGAAACTAGATGATTTTTATCATTAAGGGTTTTCGGACTATTGTCTTCAAATTTATTGTTATTTCCATAACATTTCGGCCGATATGTCTCCTGGTCTTCTTCAGGTGTTTGTCGAACTCGGGAACCTACACTGAACTTCCAACTACGTCCTTTATTGAATCCTCGGGGGTCACCTGTTCTGATTCCGTTAACCATAACCGGGTACAAGTGTTAAGTATTTCTGTATTGTTACTTGCCTGCAGTCAGGATTGAACCTGCAACCTCCAGATGATTGTCTCCTTAGAAGCTTAGGAAACCAACGCCTATAACCGTTACGCTATGTGTCTTGCTGGACAGTTTAGAGTGAATTTTTGGGAGTTAATGTTCTTACATGACTTGGATTACTACTATTAAGTATGATTTTTTACCAGTGCTCATAAATTTTTTGAATGGGTTCTTAAATTCACGTCTGTTATACTACTACACCACATGGGCACTTGTATCACTACGGTTTTCGGCAGACCCTTGTAGCGCTACGTCTTAAGTTCCAGTAGGAACCACGTTGTCACCTTGCAATGAGAAAAGTGACGAACACGCAAAATACCGTCTTGGTTCGCTAATACAAAAGTTTATTCGCGACTACACCTCTTAGTAGTCGTCCAGAAGAGAGAAACAGAGTATCAAAAATGGGTGTACGATATATACGAAGGTCATTCAATCAGATGAAATATTGCCGAAGTAGTTGGCAACAGAAAGCACTATTTTTCGGGGAAATTAATTGTGATGATTCCTCTCATATAATAGAAGAGTATCAGCATGACCTTCTTTACTGACTTCTGCGCCCAGAAATATTTCTTTAACCAAAATGTATAACGTTTGCAAATAATTCAAGTAAAATTAAAATCATCCTCTGAATTCCTCGAGTTTTTCACATTTGTATATTTTCATTCCATCGGATCCATTTTCCTTTGTTCATATATATATATATATATATATATATATACACACACAAATAAGAAATGTACTTATTTTTGGACTGTTAAATATTTCTTGTTACATAAGGTAGAAAAAACATTTTAAAAATTCTTATTAAAGCAAACAAACAATCACATTGAACAAGACTTAAAAAATGTCATGATAACTTTCATAAGTGTCATACTAACCTTTATAAAAAATATCACAATAACCTTTATAAATAAATAAAAAAACCTTCACAAATTGTTTAAACTTGCTTTTCAAGGTTAGTGGGAATAGATCAGTCGTGAATGTATGAACACGTATTGAAACAATCAAATAAAAAGAATCAATAATGTATTAAGAAAGTAAATTTCAGGTCTGTAATTCTAAAGTATTCAAGACTGAAAGAATATTGATCAGTCTGTTGAACAAATAAAGCTGAAGGTTTTTCTTTTCTTGTTTCTCTTTAAGAATAAAACAAGTGTGATTAATTCCGAGATTCTTTGGTTGGAGATCTAATTACAAGAGTCCAATTATGTTGAGGAGACGATGGATAATGAATTTCTCTTCCGACAATGTGTTGATAGCCATAACTCCAATAAGTATTTCTCAGGTGATTACACAAGTACAAAACTCATTTTTGGCAGACCCCAAAGTTGAATCCTTAACTAATTCAACAGAAATTTCCGACTCATCTTTCTGTGCAAATCGGCACAGGACTTGCAATGCGTCTAATACTAAATTGGAGGTGTGAACTGTCAATCCAAGTTCAAATTTCATCCAAGACGGTTTGCATTCACTCCACAGTATGCACACACACACACACACACACACACACACACACACACACACACACACACATATATATGATAAAAATAAGTGGAAAAGAGGATAGATCAACTAACCATTGCCCCGCTTCATTTTCTCTTTCCTTTTTTTTGTCTAAATAAACTTCTCCCCGCCTCATATTCCCTCTTTCTCACAAAAAATTAATCCAACTCTATCTGGTCAAATCTCTGATGAAACCCTATACACCTGGTACTGCCTAGCCTTAAGGTCACAGTCAAAACCAAATTAACCCCTACCTCCATCACTTAAATCTCCTTATTCTTCCTTTATCTATCTCTTGTCTTTTGGCCCTTTCCCTCTCTATATACTTTTTTACATTCGCCCTTAGTTAATCTATTTCCTCAATTGCTAAAATGTAGAAAAACACAAAAAATGTTTAGTCAGACGGAGTTCTTCAGTTAAAAAAGAACGAAATATTACTATTAAACCCGTTGTAAGTGTTTGATTTATCCACTTATCTTTATCATCTTGTCAGATTTACCAAAATCTACCATTTCTCGACATATATATATATATATATATATATATATATATATATATATATATATATATATATTGTTGTATCGGGGTTAGGAAAAAATACACAGTGAAATAGAGTTAATTATTAATTAACTCAAGTGGTATATTCCGACTAGTATTATAATTCTCGCGCTGTTGGTGTTATGTCCGAAGTTGGTCTTACTACTGACCGACGTCCTTCAGAGCTATCTCTCTGCTTCTCTTTCTGCTTCTGCTTCCCTGTGCTTAAGAGACACGGTGTCTTTTATACTTCCGCGACACCGGATGTCACGCGGTACGAACCACTATACAACATATATATATATATATATATATATATGTATAAACCACATACACATATACTCTCGGGTTTTCTCTGGCCAGGAGTTTTAGTTATGGTTCCATTAATGGGTTAAATAGATCTGTTTGAAAAATCATTATTATTGGCAAAGAATATTTTAAACCATATATCATAAATTGCGGAGTACAACTTGAACTTTTAACACCAAAAAAATCTCGACAAAACTAGAGGTCGACTTATAACGGCAGGGATAAAATCCAAACCTTCACCACAGAATGGTCAACCAGCGGAACAGTACTCCTAATAATCGATATACACCATTTACCGTAACTCCGGCAGACAAGCCATATATATATATATATATATATATATATTTACCAACCCCTCCGCCCGGGCAGGATATGACACAAGGTCAATTTTTAAACGGAGTTTAACAGGTTTGAAATCAGAGTTTTCCTTTTCCTAGACTAGTTGTCTCACCAAGGCTGAAGAACCCAGTCTGCCCTACTATTTACCCATAGCTGGAGGGAGAGTAATTGGATTCATACCTTTCACAAGGGTATTAGTGGTATGTGAAATGCAAACCATCTCGTTCAGGATTTGAACTCGTGTCGCCGTGTTCATTTTCTGCGACGATAACCATTACACCAGATAAGCCACATATATTTCCAACTTAAACTCATGTTTGCTGAACATATTTAACAAATTAACGCAGATTAATTTAGAATAATAAAACTCTAATACAAATTTAAGCTCACAAACGAAATTTGTAGGCTTGCTATATAAATATAAAAGTAAAATTGAAAATTTCGTACAATATATATAATCACCTATGTAGAGAAAAGTATAATATCCAATGTCTCTATGCAAGTACTGTCTATTTATTTGCCTTACATGTTTTTTTTGTTTTGTTTTTTTACAGATTATCATAATCTTTCCTCATTTAGGGCTTCTGAGTAAATTTTGGGCAACCAGTAACCTACTGTTTGTTTGGGGGTCGACCTACACAACAAATGAAGGTCTAAGCCAGAATTTTGAGCTGAAAATCTTGAGGTCAACTTATATGATAGGTCGACAATTTACGGTATGTTACAATTCAAAAGGTGTTGATACAATCCTTTGCATGTTGCAGATACTTTACAAATTAGACTTAAAGTAAAATTTTTACTGATTAACAATATTTTATTCAATCTACAAAATCAACTTGTTTTATTGGAACATCTATAACTAACCATTTTCTAAATTCAGCTATAGTTTTTATTACTTAGAGTATTCAGACTATTGTCTTCATATCCTCGGTCGATGCGTTCTTCGACCCTCTTCTGGTGTTTCAAGTCGAACTCGGAAACCCTTACAGAATTTGAATCCGAAACCGTGGGAGTAGATTGTCCTAATTCCGTTAACCATGACAGGGTGCAAGTGTTAAGTATTTATTGTTATTTACCAATAATCGGGATTGGAGCTGCAACCTCGAGACGGTTTCACTTGGAAGCACTTTTCAACCAGACGCCTGTATCCGTTATGCCATGTGTCCTGCTGGACAATTTAGAGGAAATTTATGGGACTTAAACTTAATGTCTCCATCAAACCATGTGACACTAACTAAAGTTGGCGACCGTAGTCGAGGGCGACCCGAAGGCTCCCTTTTCAATAGCTACTACACTGAGGTATAGGGAAGGGCGCCACTCCTTTCTCTGGATAACTCAATTGCAAAAATTAGAAAATGTAGGAAATGTAAAAGTAAGGCATGCTGAAAACTTGTGACTTAGAGTTTCATGGTTATCATATTTACCCAACCCCTCCGCTCGGGCAGGATATGACACAAGGTCAATTTTTAAGCGGAGTTTAACAGGTTTTGAATTCAGAGTTTTCCTTCTCCTAGATTAGCTGCCTAATCAAGGCTAAAGAACCAAGTCTGTCCTACTATTTATCCATAGCTAGAGGGAGAATAATTGGATTCATACCTTTCCCAAGGGTATTAGTGCAAATAATTTGTAGGTAATAACTTTTAAACAGACCAGCTCCCATTTATTTGCACATAGTTAAAAGGTTTCAAGTATCGTTATTAACACTAATTGTTTTATTTATACACAGTTAAATGGTTCAAAGTATTGCTGTTTAACACTAATAATTCAATTTAACACCAGTCATTTGTTTGCACTCCGTTAAATAGTCTCAAGTATCGTAAATGATTGAATATTTCTTTTTGATCTAAAGATGGAATCCTAACAGGTACTACCACTTCGAGTCAGTGTGGACCTGAGAGTAATGGCAATGAAGGAGTACTCCGCATTCCCCAAACCTCCCAAACTGGAGCTTCTTCATCAGATGGTCTAATAACCTCATTCAGGAGAGAAGTCTTAACCCTCCGCAGAGTTGTACTCAGCATATTCTATAGCCCCAGCTGAACGAGCAAAGGTTTTTCCCCAATGATACCTGCATCCAGAAAATAGTTTAAAAACATCGTTTGGCTTCGGGTTACCTTAAATGCGCTTTTAATCTAGACTATCAGAAAGGATACAGACAAAGCCTGTAGTTGGTTGGCAACTAGTTTAAGAGAATAAGAGTTGTGACTGGAGTTTACAAAGATGCTGCAACTTGTGTAACTTCTAGTCATCTTGAATAATCTGCAACACCTCATTTCAACTTTACAAGTCCTGACAGTGATCTGCATGACCCTGCCAATATTTTAATCTCATCCTTTCTGCAGCTTTCTCCATTTCCAGTATATCAAAGATGAGAAAATTGGGACATCATCATCGATACTGACTACTTTAATGATGAGGATGAATGTTAAGTTATAACTAAAGTCTGCATCTATAGAGTGCTCAGTGAAGATCAAACCCACTGGAAACTACTTTCAAGATAATCAAATTAATCATTAACCAAATATATGACTACAAAACCCTCTTAAGTGAACCTATTCAATTCATATTTCTCAAATTAGACACAGCAATATGAAAGTTCAATTTTTCAACAGTTCAGCCATCTCTTTGAATGGATTGATATTTATGCACTTAAAATCGTTACTGATATTTACATGTCATTTAGAAACCATTTCCAGCATTAGAAATAAGCAAAGTATGTTAGAAATCTTAGACGAGTGGGATGTACATCTTATTAAGAAATTACAAACACACACACATACACACACACACACACATATGTATGAGGATCGTTCCAATAATTCTTAGTATCAAACAGAAAGAAAAGCTTTGATGAACACAGTGACACACTTAGACGAAGATTTTTTACACACTAAATATGTCCCTTTCGATTAGGCTAATAATTACTGCTATATTTTATTCACGAATCTTAACTATCGTCTATATAAATGCATTAACACTTCTTTTAAAATTAAAAAAGTCTGAATTAGTTGTTCTAGTTTTATATGAAGTTGTTCTGAGTTGCTACAGCAAAAATGTTCTGCTAGGCTCTTCTGTCATAAATATATATATGTATATATTTCTATATATATATATATTTATATATATATATATATATATATATATATATATATATATATATATATATGTGTGTGTGTGTGTGTGTGTGTGTGTGTGTGTGTGTGTGTGTGTGCAAAGAAAAAGGGGGTAAAATGATTGAATAAAATTCCTATCTAAAATTCATGGATTTAATTTTTTTAAATTGAGTGAAAAGTTTGCTGAAAAACTGAAATTACAAAATCATTTCTTGTAAGTAAAGGTAATATTTGCCCGGGCATAAATATTTTTGAATAGACGATAGTTAAGATTTTTGAATAAAGTATAGCAGTAATTGTAAACCTAATCTAAAAGGACATATTTTGAATGAGTAAACATCTTCGTCTAAGTGTGTCAATATGTGAGAGAGAAAATGTATTTCTGCCCAGATGTATACATAGCTTCTGCTAGTATTTTTATCTGCAAGTTTATGCAGTAATATGAGTATTAATAACATCTATGTAAACACTAACATATCCACTCAATAGATAGATAAGCAATGTTGAAAGAAAAACGCATTCTTGAAAGAAAAGAATCGAGACGTTCACTCAAAAGAAATAAGCCCAAAGGTTCAGTAAGTATAAAATAATTTATACTTGCTGAAGAAGTATTTATTTATTCACTTATTTATAAGTTTGGACAAGGTTCAAAATTAAATTAAAAAGTTAATGATTTATCTAGCGAATCTAATTGGTTAAAAAATTGTATATCTAACAATCTAGGAGGAAAAAGTTTCTTCAATTATTTTGAGTTTTGCAGTTTCAAATGTTTTGCAGCAAGTCAAATATTGTTGTCTGTGAAGTATCTTGAAAATTTAAAAACTTGCACAATGCACCATTTGGTTGATAAATGTATATATATATATATATATATATATATATATATATATATATATAACAGCTTCTGGAGCCTATTTTTAGTACAAAAGTTAACACTTTCTTTGATATAGAAATCAGTTTATTTCATATATATATATATATATATATTGCTGGCCTATTGGCATAATGAGTGTTGCCAATGGTCCGGGAGACTGGTGTTCAATCCCAGGTTGAGTCCTACCAAAGACTCAAAAATTGTACTTGATTGGTTGGTTGTTTGGGTTTTATGGCATATCAACCTTTGTTGGTTATTTAATGTCAAATCCATTTTTATACAAATAATCAGTTCTATTTCAAACAACTCAGTCTAGCATGAGGACACAGTTTAACTGTCAAAAACATTTCTATTTCAAGCTATTCAGTTTAGTCAGACATTTCTCTTTCAAACAATTCAATTTAGCGTAAACACACAGTTAAATGTCAAAACAGTTCAATTTCAAGTAATTCAATTTAGCATAAGTACACAGTTCAGTTCTATTTGACCCATATGAGGTGCTACCACTCCGGGTCAGAGTAGACCTGGAAGCGATGAGAATGAAGGGGTAGTCTACATTCCCCAAAGGTTCAATATTACTGGAACCTCATCATCAGATTGTTTAGTGTCATATCTAGGACACTCGTTGGGGGGGAGGGTTCTCACCCCTCTGCAGAGGTACAGTTGATGTATTCTACAGCCCCAGCTGACTGAGCAATTTACTTGATGACTCTTTGCTTAACACTTAGCTTTATAAGGGACAGATCAAGGGTAAGTAGAGCAATCCAGAGGAAGGAGGAGTGCCCTCCCCTACATCTCAGTGTAGTAGCTATTGCAAAGGCCTTTGGGTCGCCCTCGACTACAGTCAGCCAACTTAATTTATTTAAATATCTTAAGATATATATTATAAGCATTATACAGTAGCAGCTATAAGTTAAGGAATGGAACAAAAACAAATATTTAAGTGATTTTTACTTGAAAAAAAATTGCATGTACATTTATGAAATTTTCCCAAAATATACTTGGAACATATATGTATTAATTACATATAAAGTTTTCTAATTTTTTTTACAGTAAATTAATAATGAACTAAAAAATTTTTTAAAAAATATACATTTTGCCATGGTCAAAAGTTAAGGAACGCTGTTGAATAATAGTAATTTAGGTAATTTTTAAACAACTTGATGGCTAATTTTGATTTATACTCAACTGTCATACATCATTGGAACTATTTTTAAGCAAGATGGAGGAGAAAACTCATAACTGTTTCACTTGAAAAGAAAAAAAGCTCATTTTAGCAAATCATGAAGAAGGCAAATCGTATTCTGACATTGCTGGTATCGTATGAAGGTCAAAAAGCGTTGTTTATCGTGTAATCAGTAGATTTAAGGCAGACAAGACACTTGAACCAAAACCGAGAACTGGCAGGCCTTCTATGACAACCAAACAGGAAGATTGAATGATTGTTAAGATGTCTTTCTCGATTATTTCGATACAGCAACGTCTATTACTCATGCATTATTTGAGCAAATAGTAAAAACTAATCTCCAGAAAAACTGTTTCTCGTAGGTTAAATAAGGAAAAATTAGTGGCTCGGATTCCATGTTGCAAATCTTTGGTTTCAAAGAAAAATCAAAAGTTTAGTCTTGACATCGCCACAGAGCATATCGTGTGGACAGAGGAACAATGGAATATGGTTCACTTTAGTGATTAATCTAAATTTAACTTGTTTAGATCTGATGTAAAATGTTTGTAAGACATAAAAATGGGGAACGCTTACCTCCTCAATGCATAAGGAAAACTGTAAAATTTGGAGAGGGAGGCCGTAATGGTGTGGGGGATGATTTCTTCTGTGGGAGTAGGACCCATTGTTCGTTTACACGGTAATATTAATGCCATTGTTTATAAAGAACTTTTTCGCCAGCATGCTTTTCCTCATTTACGCAAAGGGACAGTTGAAACTTCAATATTTATGCCAGACAACGCACCTTGCCAAAAAGCTAAAACTGTGTTAAGTTTTCTTGAAGAGGAAGGAATAGCTGTTATGAAGTGGCCACCACAAAGCCCAGATAGGAATCCTCAAGAGGATGGATGGAAAATCATAGGAGAGAAAGCTCAGAAGAGAATTCCTCAAAATATTGATGGTTTATGGGGTTTTCTGAAAGAAGAATGGGAAAGTATCATTACCACCTTTGTAAGAAGTTAATTGGCTCGTATGGTTGAAAATGCAATGAGTTAATTCAATACAAAGGAAAATTCATGAAATATTGATTTTTTCTTTAGTTTGTATATTGATCTAACAAGGATTTATGATATGTTCCTTAACTTTTGACAAGGGCAAATTGTATATTTTTATTTTTTCCGTTGACAATTTATTTACTGTAAAAGAAAATTTAGAAAACTTTATATGTAATAAATGCATATATGTTCCAAATATATTTGGGGAAAATTTCATAAAAGTGCATGCAAATTTTTTCAAGTAAAAATCATTTAAATATTTGCAGCTGTCCATTCCTTAACTTATGGCCGCTACTGTATATTGTTTTTAGATTATATATATTTATATATACTGTTTAAAATTTCAAGCCAAGCTTTGGGCATGACCCTAAAAACAATTTAACACAGGAATCTTTTAAGGACACAAATAAATGATGGACATGTTTCTGTTTGTAAAGGATTTCTTGATCAAATTTATTTTTCAAATTTGATTTTAAGATTTTAACACTACATAAGTGGCTCTTCCCCCCACCCCAAAAAATGCATGACAACTAAGTTATCTAATTTCATATTTTATATATATAACTTCAAAATAGGTAAAATTACTGTTTATCTGAAAGCTAAAAAATCTATCCTCAGTTTGAAACTATGTTTGAAACTAAAAATCCATTGCTAACCTATTTACCAACCCCTCTGCTCG
Source organism: Sepioteuthis lessoniana (assembly GCA_963585895.1). NCBI lineage: Eukaryota > Metazoa > Mollusca > Cephalopoda > Myopsida > Loliginidae > Sepioteuthis > Sepioteuthis lessoniana. The sequence continues at coordinate 69,595,987 of OY757930.1, read as the reverse complement.
GGCAGGATATGACACAAGGTCAATTTTTAAGTGAAGTTTAACAGGTTTCAATTCACAGTTTTCCTTCTCCTTGACTAGTTGCCTCACCAAAGCTGAAGAACCCAGTCTGTCCTACTATTTACCCATAGCTGGAGGGAGAATAATTGGATTGATACCTTTCCCAAAGGTATTAGTGCTATGTGAAATGCAATCATTCTTGTCCAGGATTTGAACTCAAGTTGTGTCCATTTCCTACGACGATAACCATTACATCACAAGTGCTTCCATTAACAGGTTTGAATTCAGAGTTTTCCTTCTCCTAGACTAGTTGCCTCACCAAGGCTGAAGAACCTAGTCTGTCCTACTATTTACCCATAGCTGGAGGGAGAATGATTGGATTCATACCTTTCCCAAGGGTATTAGTGCTATGTGAAATGCAATCAGTCTCGTCCAGGATTTGAACTCGTGTCGCAGTGTCCATTTCCTACGACGATAACCATTACATCACAGGCACCTCCCAAAAAAAATCCATAGCTAACAGTGGCAAATGAAATACTTCTTAATCCAAGGAATATCTTAGAGCTAATATAATAATATTAAAAGGAAAAAAAAAAGAAAAGTAAATCCCCCAACTCACACCATCTTTTGATCAAGTGATTAAACAAGTATATGATTATAACCTGGTTTGTATTAACCTCTGTAATTATTTAACATCTACCATCGATCATCAAAAGTGACGGAAAGTTAAATTCGGTGCATATTGGCAGAGTAAGTAGTTTACCTCATGGCTATATCTTGAAGTACAAATCATATATACACACATCTTTCTGTATATAATGACAGCTGCATCTTAACAGATGATAACCAACTGAACAATCCAAATTACAACTTAAACATTCTGATTAATAACTGATACATCTTGTGAAAAATATACAAGATGCATAAGATGTTAAGGTAGAAAGAAATCTGGATTATAGTTATATATATATATATTATTTTTTCTACTCTGGATTATATATATATATATTATTTTTTCTACTCTGGATTATATATATATATATATATATATATATATATATATATATATTATTTTTTCTACTCTGGATTATATATATATATATATTATTTTTTCTACTCTGGATTATATATATATATATATATATTATTCTTTCTACTCTGGATTATATATATATATATATATATATATATATTATTTTTTCTACTCTGGATTATATATATATATATATATATATATATATATATATATATATTATTTTTTCTACTCTGGATTATATATATATATATATATATATATATATATATATATATATATATATATTATTTTTTCTACTCTGGATTATATATATATATATATATATATATATATATTATTTTTTTCTACTCTGGATTATATATGTATATATATATATATATATATTATTTTTCTTCTCGGTACATTTGAGGATTCATTCCTTATCACTTTCTCTTTTCCCTTTTTTCACTCCCTTTCCACTTAGACATCATATTATAGTCAATGTCTTTGACATCCCATTATAATCAATGTCTTCCAAGAAACAGGACATGCTGAAACCCATTCCCCACCACATTTTCCCCTATTTCTTTCCCTGTCAGCTCACTAAAAGTGTTTCCAGTTTCATACAATCAAAAATCTCTAATGAAACCTGATACATTTGACTACAAACCCTCCCCTTCTTCCTGCTACACCTTTATCCTCTCTGTCATTTTATCATGTCCTCATTTGCTTATATAGAGAAAAAACTCAGAAAATGGTTTAGCCTGAAAAAGTTCTTAAAATAAAAGAAAAGAATGAAATATCGCATATTCTAAATCTATCTTAGGTGTTTGATTTATCCAATACTCCTCATATTTCTATTATATTGTCAGATTCACCACAATCTATCATTTCTACATATATATATATATATATATATATGATTGTTTGTATTTTACAACATATCAGCCTTTGTAGGTTGTTCAATGTCAAATCCTATATATATATATATATAGGGTATAAAAATGTAAACAAACAGACACTACTGCTGTTGCTACATAAATACCTTAAAAATTCCCTTAGCCAACGAAGTCCACTTGTTGGCCGAGTGGTCCGAGACTTAGTCTAATGTAAGTTGGATGGGTTTCGATCCCGGCTTTGAGCGTCCTGCGTGTCTAGCCACACTGAAGAGTTCTGATAGAACGAAACAGTCTGTCTGTGGATGACAATATATATATATATATATATATATATATATATATATATATATATATATATATATATTAGATGTGCATGAGTTATAAATGAATATCTTGTTCGTAAAATTATTTTTAAATGAGCTAGAGCTTATTTGCTTGCACAGAGTTAAATGGTTTCAAGTATTGCTATTTAATACCAATAATTCTATTCAACATTATTTATTTATTTGCACACAGTTAAATTGTTTCAACTACTGCTATGTAATGATAATAATTTAACCTCAGTAATTTGTTTACATACAGTTAAACAGTATCAAATATGTCTATCTAGCATTAATATTTCTATTTTCATACAGTTAAATGGTTTCAAGTATTGCTATGTAATACAAATAATTTGCAGAGGTGCAGTTAGCATATTCTTCAGCCCCAACCAATTGGGCTGCATATGTAGATTATAGGGACATAATACATACATACATGCACACACACACACATATATATATATATATATAGAGAGAGAGAGAGAGAGTGAGAGAGAGATTTTATATATATATACAAATATATATTTATATATATGATTGCTTGACGAAGAGAAAGAGAGAGAGAGAGAGAGAGAGAGAGAGAGTGAGAGAGAGAGAGATTTTATATATATATATAAATATATATTTATATATATGATTGCTTGAAGAAGAGAAAGAGAGAGAGAGAGAGAGAGAGAGAGAGAGATTTTATATATATATATATAAATATATATTTATATATATGATTGCTTGACGAAGAGAAAGAGAGAGAGAGAGAGAGAGAGAGAGAGAGAGAGATTTTATATATATATATAAATATATATTTATATATATGATTGCTTGAAGAAGAGAAAGAGAGAGAGAGAGAGAGAGAGAGAGAGATTTTATATATATATATATAAATATATATTTATATATATAATTGCTTGACGAAGAGAAAGAGAGAGAGAGAGAGAGAGAGAGAGAAACTAAAAAACCTTCCAAGGTTTGTTCCCAACTAATTGTATTATATGCCTTTTAAAAGAATAGATTTGAATTTAAATTGTTTTTAGTTTTTATACTGGTAAGCAATTTTTATTTATTCAATATCTTTTTAACAATTGTTTGCTGTTTATATATACATATATATAACACTACTTTCTACATGTGTGTCAAGACTCATACATAAGTAAAAAAAATAAATTTGGCGGCCGTTGTCAAGGGTGATCCGAAGGTTCCCTTTTTGATAGCTACTACACAAAGGTGGAGGGGAGGGCACTACTCTTTTCCCTGGATTGCTCCACTTTACCCTTGCCTGTTACCTTATAATGCTGAGTTAAGCAGGGAGGCATCAAGTACCATTTTCTGAGTCTTTGGTATGACTTGACCTGGGATTGAACCCAAGTCTCCCAAGCCATCAGGCTGGTATAAGACTTACACACATATATATATATATATCAGGTCTGGTATAAGACTTACACACACATATATATATATATATATATATATATATATATATATATAGTATCCCACTGCTCAGCCAACAAGTGAACCATGAATTATAAGGCATTAAGTTATAACTTTCCTTTGTTTACATTTTCTTTTTATACCTTACCAGATACCAGAGTACACAATTCCTTATATATATGAGTCTTGACACAGATGTAGAAAGTAGTGTATTTATGTGTTTATAAATGTGAAAATATCAGTCTTAAATAAATTAATAAAGAGACAAAAATACAATCATTTTTGTAAGAATAAAATGTTGACAGCTGACACATGTGTCCTCCAGTTTTAATTATTGTTGTAGATTCTGATCCTCCCTCTTTGATCTCATCTTGCATTCCTCACTTAAAAATAAATCTTGGAACCAACTCAACTCAAACTTAAGATAAAAAGAGAAGATATATGTTATCTGTTGCTTCCTGGCTTGACTGGAAAATTAAATATTAAAAATCATTGGGAGACCTTAATTGGATTTAACGAGATTATTTTCTCACATTCTTTTTTTCTTACTTGAGTTAGTTATAAGATCTGAGAAATGACTCAAAAAGTAGGAGACTTTTGTATAGCACACAACCAGGTCACCTTTGGGCAGCTAATATTTATTTTCCTTTTTAAGAAACAATTGAGTGATACCACTGATTTTCAAATATTTTGTAAAAATATTCAGTATTGGACAAAATAAAACAACAAAAAAAAAACCAGCAAGAAAACTGAACCATATCTTATTATTGCCACAAATTTTAATGAAACTTCAATAGCTTAGAAATACTTAGGAAGTGATTATTTTCCTTGATTCGTTGTTGTCAAAGTTCACTTAGTCATAGTGAAAAGTTATAATTTAAAATCTTTTAAAAAATTCTAAGAAAATTAGAAAATTACTTAAAATTTTTTTCTCTTTGGTTTGATATCCTGATTTGTGATTAGTCATTTGTTAATAGCAAGTAAGCAGTTTGAAAAGGGGTGAAATTGTGATATACAATGATTGTGTATTGTCACTTCACAATATTGCATAGAAAATGAATCACCATTATTCATCAATTAATATTTTCTTCAAAAATTCTAAGAAAACAGAAAAATTATCATCAAGCTGAACAATGAGTGCAAGGTAAAAACCTTTTCATCCAAAGGTAAGTGGTTATAAATTATCCTAACTTGTCATAAACTATATATCAATTGTCTTAATAAAAAATGTTTATGTTAACAGTCTGCTTTTTTTGTTCAATACTTTATTTTTTCTTTACAAACACACACACACACACAATATATATATATATATATATATATATATATATATATATATATATATATATATATATATATATATAATAGAAAAGAAAAACCTTTAAAAATCACTCATATTTTTTGTGATGATATTTATTTCAGCAAACCCATTTTTTTTTAATGAAAAAATAAAAATAAAGGATCAGCTAAAATAAATAAAGTTTTTTTTTTCTTTTATATGGAATTATTTGTTCTGTATTTTAATTTATTATTTTACATTGAGCTTTCTATTTGGATTTTGAATTACATGGATATTAACAAAAGAAAATCCTAAAATAGAATTGTTCCCACAGTTGGCTGACTTGGCTTTGGATAATATATACACATATATATTTTGATTAAGGATAAGAAGAGCAATCCAAGGAAAGGAGCAGTGCTCTGTCCTACACCTCACTGTAGTAGCTATTGAAAAGGGAGCCTCTGGATCATCCTTGACTAAGATCAGCCAACTTTAACTTATTTAGATTTTGCAATAAATAAGCAAACAAGTACTGATGACTGATAGAGATTAAAATAAATCTGCCTCTGAATGCAATAATGCATATCTATTCACTGAACCCCTCCTCCTCCACAGGAAGTATGTGACACAAGTTCAGTTTTGAAGCTGAGTAAAGCTGGTTTGAATTCAGAGTTTTCCTTTTCTTAAACTGGTTGTCTAAAACAGTCTGTCCAACTGTTTGCCCATAGCTGGTGGGAGAACAGATGGATTCATGCCTTTCTCAAGGGCATTAGTGCAAAATGACATGCAAACAGCATCATTCAGGATTTAAACATGGGTCATCAAATCCATTTTCTATAATGATAACCATTTCACTAAGCACTCCTCCATCCAAGGATGATAACACCTCCTATATCATCATTATCCATATTTACCAACCCCTCCACTCAGGCAGGATATGACACAAGGTATTTCCTACGAGGATAACCATTACACCACGGGCACCTCCTATATTATCATTATCATCAGGTAAGTCAAGGCGATTAAACATGTATATGACAGTAACTTGATTTATATTACTCCTCAATTATAAAACATCCATAAGTGCCCGTGGTTATCGTCGTAGGAAATGAACACGGCGACACGAGTTCAAATCCTGGACGAGACTGATTGCATTTCATATAGCACTAATAGCCTTGGGAAAGATATGAATCCAATTATTCTCCCTCCAGCTATGGGTAAAATAGTAGGGCAGACTAGGTTCTTCAGCCTTGGCGAGGCAACTAGTCAAGGAGAAGGAAAACTGTGAATTGAAACCTGTTAAACTCCGCTTAAAAATTGACCTTGTGTCATATCCTGCCAGAGCGGAGGGGTTGGGTAAATATGATAAAACATACATAATCATGAGATTACATCATATAAGCAAAAGTTTAATCTGACACCAAATAACATAGTAAGAATTTTGCTTCATCATAGTACAATAAATAAAAATAAAGTAAAATTGGCAAACATAGTTGAGGACAATCTGAAGGCTCCCTTTTCAATAGCTACTACACTGTAGGGGAGGTTGCTACTCCTTTTCCTTTATTGCTCCATTTTACCCTTGATCCCTACCTTATAATGTTGAATGTTAAGCAAAGGGGAATCAAGTACCATTTTTTTTAGTCTTTGGCATGACTTGACCTGGGATTGAACCCCAGTATCCCTGACCATTGGTGAACACTCTACTCAATTGGCCAATAGCCGGTGTTGTAAAGCATTTGAAATAGAGGGAATCAAATACTCTATCTCAAAGCAAACACTTTGGAAACAGGACTTGACCTAGGTCCCTGACACTTTTCAGCTTGAACATGTTTCTAACATCTGCAGTAGAGTCTGTTTGCCTAAAGCAGGACATGCTAGTCACATGAGATTTCACGAGAGCAAACAACTACTGGCTGATTATAAACTAGTCCTTCCTTAGCAACCTAAAGGTAATTTGTGTCAATTCTATGACAAGGTATGTGGGTCTGCGGCAGGTCTTGGAAACTACTTTATAGCGTACAGGGTTAATGTCAATGCCAAAAACAGGTCTTTTGCTTGTCACATATGTGGCAGAGCTTGCAAGGGTGAAATTGGCCTGTAGGACCAAATGAGAGCTATTGGGGAGATTAAGAAGATGGCCTTCTTCTGTAAAGAAGTCATTGTCACTATATATATATATATATATATATATATATATATATATATATATATATATATATATAGTATATTTCATCTGATTATTGAATTTTCTTTTTATAAAAGTACATGAAAGTTATAGTGATGAGACTTACATAAAAAGGTGAGAAAACATCTATATAATTTAGATTTTATCCAGCTTTACAGGCCAGTATTTGAGCACTTTTCTGATTTGAGAAAAAATAATTTCCTAATGAATTGTTCATTTTACTATATATCTATATATATATATATATATATATATATATATATAGATAGATAGATATATATATATATGTATTTAAACATAATGAGAATTTCAGTAATACATAACTCTTTTATTGTGACTTTAACTAGTGGTATATTGCTAGATAATTAAGCTGTTTACTACACATGTTTTATAAAACCGCTGTAATGGCCAGTATCTAGAGCACTTTTCTGTTTTAAGAAAATATTTTTCATAACTATATGTTTATTTCACTCTCTGCCTCTCTCACTCTCTCTCTCTCTCTGTCTCTATATATATATATATATATATATATACCTACATACATGCATATCTCAGTTTGATGATTGCATAAGCTATGAACTTACAGTCACCAAGTACCATTGACTGTGTTTACACGATTTAAACTTAGATTTACACGTGCTCTGTCACTGATTTTGAGTTCACTACACACACACACACACATATATCTATATATATATCTATATATATACGTGGTGCATTTAATATGTTTCCAGATTTTTTTTGTACAGGCATTTAGAATTGTTGTAGACTCTTGAAAATTCAGTATGTTATTGCTATACATCTTATGAGATGACTGACCAATTTTTATGATTTTAGGTTCAAATGAACAGCTACATAAGCTATTGGAATACACTCTACTAAAGCCTGATTGTCACAGTTGGTGAATTTCAAAATCTGTACGTGAGGACACTTTAGAAGAATGATATGCAATAAAATTCTGTTTTAAACTTGGAAAAAATGCAATAGAAACGTATGGAATGCTTCAGACTGCTTTTTGAACATCTTGCATGAATCGAGCATCAGTTTTTGAGTAGCATAAGAGATTCAAGGAAGCCAGGGAGTCTGTGGGGGATGATGAGAGGTGTGGGAGGAGTAAGGAAGTCAATAGACCAGAGTTGATTGGCCAAACGGTTAGGGTTAGGATGTTGAAGTTTTAAGGGAGTTCAGGAAGAGATTCTGTCGGAAAAGGCCAGCACTCTTCAAATCGGGTCAGTGGCATTTCCACGAGGACAATGCACCAGTCCACAACTCCATCCTTGTCACAGACTATGTGACCAAGACGGGCATCAAGACAGTTCCTCAGCCTCCCTATAGTCCAGACCTTGCTCCCTGTGACTTTTGGTTATTCCCTAAGCCCAGAGACTGTCGTTATGAGACAATTGAGATGAAAGAGGCTGTGACAAAGGTCATTCATAGAACATTTTATCAAGGAAAAATAAGGATATAAAGTTAAATTATATAATTCTAAAATATAAAGCTCAATAAACTTATTTTGATAAAGTTATAAGAATAATCATATAGCCTTGAAAAAGAAAGATGATCGAAAACATCAGATTGATTAAATGAATGTGTAAAATTTAATAATTATTTTGTATTATTAAAATATTTTGGGAGAAAGAATATAAAATAGAGTTATTTTACTAAATTACACCATTTCTTCACTGGCTCTTGCATTGTCAAAATGGTGAAAAAAATCTGTGACATCATTGGAACTCAGAAAACTGATAGTCAAGTTACACAATGAAGATAAACTCTCAATTGGGGATATTTCAAAGGCTGTGAGGAAATCTGAAAGTGTTATTCATAGTATTTTAAGAAAACTTGTGGAAACTGGGTCATGTGAAGCTAAGAAACCACCTGGCAGGCCTAGGAAAACTACTGCAAGGGAAGATAGATGGATTGGTAATGAATCAAAAAAGGATTTGCAACAGCAACCACTATCTCTAAAAGAGTTAATGCTAACCTTGGCATTAAAATATCAAGGCACACTATTTCCCGAAGACTTAATAAAATGAATTTGAACAGTCGAGCAGCTTCTACAAACCCCTACATTTCTAAAAAGAAAAAAATGAGCCAATTGAAATTTGCCACTGAACACGTAATATAGACTGATGAACAGTGGGATTGTGTTCATTTTAGCAATGAGTCAAAGTTTAACCTGTTTGGTTGTGATGGGAGAAGGTTCGTTCATCACAGTCCTAAAGAATGATATTCACCTCAGTGCACTAAGAGCAATGTTAAATTTGGAGGAGGAAGTGTGATGGTGTTTGGCATGATTTCTATTGCTGGTACAAGACCTCTTGTCAGGCAACATAGTAAAATTAATGCAACTGTATACAAAGAGATATTGAAGAAGCATGTACCTAATTTGAGAACTGCAATTAATCAACCAGCTGTATTTATGCAAGATAACGCTATGTGTCACACAGCAAAGTCAATTAAGACATTTCTTTCTGAGGAGGATGTTACTGTTATGGAGTGGCCTGCTCAAAGCCCAGACTTGAATCCTATTGAGAATGTTTGGAAGTAACTAAATGAAAGACCTAAGGAAAAGAACCAAATAAACATCAAAGAACTATGGACTAATTTGGAAGGAATGGGAGAAAATGTCCATTGATGATTGCAAGACATTAATTCACTTTTGGTTTGGTTTGGTTTGGTTTGGTGGGTTTTATGGCATATCAACCTTTGTAGGTTATTTAACGCCAAATCTATTCTTATGTAAATAATTTGTTTTATTTAAAACAATTCAGTTTAGCATAAGTACACAGTTTAATTGTCAAAAATATTTATTTCAAACTATTCAGGTTATATGTAACAATTCATCATCATCATCATGTCGCGCCACCGGATATCCCTGACCCTCTCTCGCCACTTCTCCCTATCATTCATCGCCTCCGGCAGGTCTTCAGGGTTACATCCTGTGTCCTCATATAGTTGCTGTATGTAAGTTCGAGCTGGTCATCCTGCTTTTGCACATCCATATGTGGGGGTCCATAGGAGTACATCACTTATGAGCTCGTCCTTTGTAAATACAATTTTAATGTCAAAAAACCGTTCTATTTCAAATAATTCAGTTAAGCATAAGCACGCAGTTTAAATGTAAGTACGGTTTAATTGTCAAAAACATTTCTATTTCGAGCTATTCAGTTTCCTCAAAGAATTCAGTTTAGCATAAGAATGCTGTTAGTTCTATTTAACTCATAGATAGGGCCCTATCAGGTGCTACCACTCCAGGCCAGAGTGAACCTGGGAGCAATGGCAATGAAGGGGTATTCCGCATTCCCCAAAGCTCCAGCACTGCTGGAACCTCACCATCAGATTGTTTAGTGTCATATCCAGGACACTCGGTGGGTGGGGGGTCTTACCCCTCTGCAGAGGTGCAGTCAGTGTATTCTACAGCCCCAGCTGACTGGGCAATAATTCACTTTTGTAGCAAAAGATGTCAAGCTGTTACTGAAAGTAAAGGTCTATACATAAAGTATTAATAAATTATGAACATTATTTTCATTTAGATATAATGTATCCATTATAATAGTAGGATATTGTTAATCAATCTGATGGTTTTGATCATCCATTTTTTTCAAATGTTATATAATTATTCTTATAACTTTATCAAAATAAGTTTCTTGAGCTTTATATTTTGGAATTATATAATTCACCTTTATATCCTTATCTTTCCTTGATAAAATGTTTGATGAAGCTTTAAAATAAAAAGTTATTTTACATTTATACTTTTTCTTAACATCAATCTGATCTTTATGCTCACAACTGTATATACATATATATATTAGATAGATAGATAGATAGATAGATAGATAGATATGTTTCTTCCTATTCTCAATGAGAATTGGAAGATAAAAACAGTCAGTGTTTAGACATTAATGCAAGTATTACTAACAGAATTTATCATGATTTTTTTCAACACAAACAGAAACTCTTCCTATTTGTCGAATCAAATAAGAATCTAAAACTTTTTGTTCTTAATGAATTCCGGAAGACTTTATAGATTTCATCCCTTAAGAGATTATAAAATATTTGTAGGTTTGAAAAAGGTTCAGTATAAATCTGCATGTTTTCATCTCTTCCTGCAAAAGAAAAGAATGATGGAGGTTTGGGTAGGGTTGGATATTTGTGCATCCATGACTGTAACTCATCAAGAAACCATCAATCAATTTGAAACAAAAATGGAAGACAAAAATCAGGTGATTTAAACAAATTAAGAAATGCTTAACAAAAATGGCATCAATTATTTTCCTTGGAGATTTTTCAGTTTTTCTTACAATTTTTAACAAATTCTGCAGAACAAAGTCAGGGAAACACGAAAGAAAAAGGAAAAAAAGTCAGATGAATGAAAGATAAAGAATAACTTAAAATTGAATGAAAATCCCTTTTAAATTTTTATTCTTCCCTCCTTTTTTCATTCCTTTATTTTTTATTTAATCAATGCCATTTTTTCTTCTAATCTTCATATCTATGAATGTCCATTTTTCTTTTTTATTTCCTTCCTTTTCTTTTCTTTCTTTGTCAATTCTCATTTTTCTACTTGTTTTTCTTCCCAAGAGAACAGTTTTAAAAGATGTAAATTTGATATGCAATTAAACTGATTATAAAAATGCTTACACAACCAATATCATTAATTAATGGACAGATTTTGTGTATGCCTATCTACATTAGGTGCTGTACCATAGAGATATTGTTAGCAAGCTTGTTTTGCCACAAATTACAAGAGGAAAGAATTTGATCCACACTGGGTGATGATCACTGAAAGCTTAGCAGATACACAGGTCACTTCTCTGCAGGGTAGATGTTAGATTGTTATTCTGGTAGAATTATCAAGGGAAAACTGTGGCACATGCAGCTTTCTAAATGGCACCCCTAACTTCACGGGGAAAATAACATTCCTCAAAATATGCACCAGTAATTTAAGGAAAATAGTTTTGATAAAACTTTGATTCAAGGAATATGATAATATTCAATTTTTTCTTTAATATATGGATCATATTCATATTAAAAACACTAACTTTTCACGTATTCATTTTTTCTATGAATTATCCTATAATCTATGTATTTACCAATCCCTCCACACAGTCAGGATATATAAAAGGGCCATTTTTAACCAGAGTTAAACAGGTTTGAATTTAGAGTTTTCTTCTCCAAGACTGGTTGCTATACCAAGGTTAAAGAGCCCAGTCGGCCCAACTATTTAGCCACAACGGAATTCATACCTTTCCCAAAGGTATTAATATAATATGAAATGCTATTAGCCACTTCCAGGATTTGAATTCATATTGCTGGTTCCATTTCACCACTGGCACCTCCAAATCCAGTAATGTATCACAACAGCAGTTTATGTTAATCATGTTGATATCAAGGATAATATTATACCAAAACTTCAATTTTTTCATTGCAAAAATTTTTTTTATCAAAGAGAAAAAATTTTTTTTCCTGATTTCTAATGTTGGGTGGTTGTTTTAAGACATATCAACCTTTATAGGTTATTTAATGCCAAAACCTGATTATACAGTGCTGCTTCTTATTCTTGGAAAGTTTCAGTTCTTTGTTTTAGTTTCAAACCAAAAGTCAATAGAAGGAAAAGAAGGATACATGAATAAAAAATTCAAAAAATAAAAAAATAAAAAAACAGTTAGAAGTCAATGAAAATTTCTTTAAATTTTTTCTTTTCTGCTTCATTTTTTTATTTTCATTCCTTGTTGAATTAATTACTTTCAACTCTTTCTCTTAATCTTCATATTTATCTAATTTATCTAGCGAAGCTCTCTTTTTCTTTCCTTACTTCATTAATTTCTTCTTTTATTTTTTATTCTTCAGTTTTCTTTTCCAAATCCTGATTCATATCTCCTTTTTTTTTAATCCTCCTCCTTCCCTCACAAAAATAGCATCATTTCTTTCTTTTTGGATATCTTTCAATTCCTTATTTCAAATTCCAACAAATTCTGCAGAATGAAGATAATGAAACATGTAAAAAAAAAAAAATCAAAACAATGAAAAAAAAGGAGGAAAAAACAACTTGAAAATGAATGGAAATTATTTTTCTTCTTTATTTTTCTTCTTCATTTTTCTCTATTTTTCTTCATTTTTCTCTATTTTTCTTCATTTTTTTCTTCTTCATTTTTCTCTATTTTTGTTTTTCATTTTTCTTCTTCATTTTTCTCTTCATTTTAAATTAATCCCCTTCACATTCTCTTTCTAATGTTCATATTTACCAACTGCCCTTTTCTTTCTTTCCTTCCTCTCTTTTTCTGTCACTTCTTTCATTAACTTTTTCCAAACCTCCACTTGCTATTTTCTTTCAATCTTTTTCCTTCTCCTCTTTTTTTTTCTACCTCTGCTTCCCCTACTTTTGTCCTCCCTTTTATTTCTCCTCATCTTTCTCTGTTCTTTCTTTCCACATTACTCCTCTTCCCCACCCTCTGCTCCCCCCTCCACCTGTACTTCTACTCTTCTTCTCTCCCCTATCTATTCATCCATCTCTGCTTTCTCTACTCTTTATTACATAACATTCCCTTTTCCTCTGTTTTATTTCTCCTCTTTTTTTCACTGGTCTTTCTTTCCATATTAATCCTCCTCCTTACTCTCTGTTTCTCCCTCCACTTTTTCCCTATAATTTTCTCCTCCATTTTGTTTCATTCTGGGAATTGTCACTCTGAGTGGGAAAATGCCATCATCAAAAAAAAAAAAAAAAAAAGAAAAGAAAAGAAAAGCAGAAAGCTGAAAAACATGAAAAACAATTTGCAGATCCCCAAAGATGAACCAATTCTTGACAGCATCCATAACTCTTATTTCTTCTTTAGCAGCACACTTTACTGCACCCCCAAGTGACTCACATAGATTATCAGATGTCATATATTTTGTCAAATATATTTTTCCCAGCATCCATCTTGACTGGGGGACACCATTATCTCCATTTTAACTAAAATAGCATTATTTGCATTTTGCTGTTATCTGTACACATCTTATTCTGCTTGTTTGTACATATGGCTTTTTCTTTAAGAAATCAACGTGTAGCATCTGTCCAATTTCCAGCCCTTTTGAGTCGGAAGAATTTATGCTTTCTGACCATTATTTCATTATTCTAATTTTCTTATTTTTACTATAAGAAATAGTGCATCATAATACAAAAAAATTTGAATTTCAGCCAATATCTTTTCTGACCAATGACAAAATAGAATGAAACGAAACAGTGAGGAAACAACCAAATTAGGCAGATTTCTGAGCCAATCATTAGCTTAAATATCTACATTTGCAGGAAATGTTTCAATGGCAGTTGGACATGGCTTAACAAGCCATAAACCTATTTCCTCATCAATGTTTTCAGTTGCATGTTTCTTTTATCTTCTTCACAGCTACAAAGAAATGCTGAACAAATTTTGTTCTTTCCGAACTCAAAGACATGTTCTCAACTCAATTTACCATTCTGAATCCAGGTCTTTGCACTGAATTTCAACCAAAGATACATCCATACAAGAGTCCTAGTTATGACATGAAACTACGTCTGGTGGTGAGGCTCCACTTCTGAAGCACTGGAGTTGAGTTGCAAGTTCATTGTCCTTACTCCCAGGTCTACTTTGATCTAGAGTGGTAGTACAGTGTGTCAAATAGATGTGTTTGAAAATTATTAGTATTAGATAGGAATAGTTAAAACCATATAACTACGTGCAAACAAATCTTATCATTAAATAGGAATAGTGTTTATCCTATTTACCCAACCCCTCTGCTCGAGCAGGATATGACACAAGGTCAATTTTTATGCGGAGATTAACAGGTTTGAATTCAGAGTTTTTCCTTCTCCTAGACTTGTTGCCTCACCAAGGCTGAAGAACCCAGTCTGTCCTACTATTTACCCATAGCTGGAGGGAGAATAATTGGATTCATACCTTTCCCAAGGGTATTAGTGCTATGTGAAATGCAATCAGTCTCGTCCAGGATTTGAACTTGTGTCGCCATGTTCATTTCCTACAACGATAACCATTACACCATGGGCACCTCCTAATAGGAATAGTGTTTATAATCATCAGTAGTAGGAACAGTTACTTTCAGCTATGATTATTTATAAATGATTACTATCATGAATTATTTGAGACAATACAATTTCTTGAAAAAAAGAAGACTGATTTTTTCCTTTCCTGGTAAAATCTTGTTCAGAATTGAGCAAGGAGGTCTAAAAAGCAAACTCTCATAATTAAAAGAATTGCCAAATCTTTACATAGGATTGATTGATTTTTATGGCATGTCAACCCAGCAAGGTTATTTTATGCTTAAAGGTTAGAGAATCTCATTCGTTATATATTCATATTTATATTTTTTGTAAAGTTTTTTCTTAAGTATTTTTTCTATAGACAGTACAATCGAAAACAATTAATCTTTAAGCAGATTTATTTGTACCTAACAGTTACTACCACTTTGAGCAGACCTGAGAGTAATGGCAATGGCGGGGAACTTTACACTCCTCAGATCTCTAGAACTAGACTCTCACCATCAGATGGTTTAGTGTCATACTCAGATCACCATTTTTTGGGGGCTCTTACTCCTCTGCTGGGGGTAGAGTCAATGACAGTAGGGAATCAGAAACAATCAAGGAGATTGCCAAGGCAAACATACATTCATATTTTTGCCCAGTCAGCAGGGCTGTAGAATACACTGACTGCTTCTCTGCAGAGGGTTAAGACCCCCCACCACCACTGAGTGTCCTGGATATCACACTAAACAATCGGATAGTTCAGCTTCAGTAATACTGGAGCTTTGGGGAATGCAGAGTACTCCTTTGCTGCCATTGCTCCTAGGTTCCCTTTCCAGAGTGATAGCACCTGATAGAGTCCTACCTAAGGGTCAAATAGAATGAAACTGTACTTAAGCTAAACTGAATTGCTTAAAATAGGACTGTTTTGATATTGAAACTGTGTACTTATGCTCAATTTAATTATTTGAAATAGAACTATTTTTTGACATTGAAACTGTATATTTATGCTAAACTGAATTATTTGAAATAGAACTGTTTATATGTATAAAAATGGATAAGTTACAATGGTTGATGTGCCATAAAACCCAACCAAACCAAATATTCATATTTGAATGAGTTTCTAAAATTTACAATTCCTCAAAATCATTGAAAACAGGGCAAAATATGTGTATTTTAGCTTTGTTTTGACTCTAATTGCAAAAGTAAAAATAAAAACACGTGGGCAGATACTTAAATCTACTAAATTAGCATTGCAAGTAGATTTTTTTGCATGAAAATGACTCCCAGCAAACTATCTGATATGAGGAAATACTGAAACCTTTGAGATAGTGTAATTCATCTATACTAATGCTTTTGTTAACCTCGTGTCGATGGAAATCAGACCTAACCGATAAAATGAAACGCAGTTTCTTCCTGGCAGTGGTCGCAGCGATACTGCTATATGGATGCGCTACATGGACTCTAACAAAATGGCTGGAGAAGAAGCTAGACGGCAATTACACAAGAATGCTGCGAGCAATCTTGAACAAGTCCTGGCGGCAACACCCCACAAGACACCAACTGTACGGCCACCTGCCTCCTATCACGAAAACTATTCAAGTTAGACGAACCAGAGATGCAGGACCCTGCTGGAGAAGCAGGGACAAACTCTTAAGTGATGTATTCTTGTGGACCCCCACACATGGCCGCGCAAAAGCAGGACGACCAGCATGAACATACATTCAGCAACTATGTGAGGATATGGGATGTTGTCCAGAAGACCTGCCTGAGGCGATGAACGATAGGGAAAAGTGGCGAGAGAGGGTCAGGGATATCCGTGCTACCAGCACGACATGATGATGATGATGATGATGATCTATACTAAAAACCATTGAAAACAATGTGAAATAGATGTATTTAAGTTTTATTTGATGCTGACTACAAAAATCTACTAAATTAGCATTGCAAGCAGAGTTTGTTGCATGAAAATGACTCCCAGCAAACTATCTGATATGAGGAAATACTGAAACCTTTGAGATAGTGTAATTCATCTATACTAAAAACCATTGAAAACAATGTGAAATAGATGTATTTAAGTTTTATTTGATGCTGACTACAAAAAAAAAAAAAAAACGTGTTCAGACACTTAAATCTTGTATATGGAGAATTATAAATAGTGTTTGTGGCATGAAAATATCTACCAGCACACTGATTTGTTGCAGTCGTAAAAACTTTGAGGTAATAGATAAAATTTACAATTACTTAAAATCATTGAAAACAGAGCAAAATATATCTATTTTAGCTTTGCTTTGATGCTTATTCCAAACGTGTTTTATTGTAAAAAACGTATGCAGATACTTACATCTTGTAAATTAGAATTATATATAGTGTTTGTAGCATGAAAATAATTCCATATAAACTAACTGATAGGAGGCAATACTGAAACCTTTGAGATAATAAGTGAAATTCATCTATAATAAGAATTACCGAAAACAGTGCAAAATAGACATATTTAAGCTCTGTCTCGATACTTATTACAATAAATAAAAATATATGTTTAGACACTTAAATTAAGTAAAATAGAATTACAAATGTTTCCTTCAATTTTTGACAACATAAAGCAAATTTTCTGTTTGTTGAAATACCTAGGAGTAGCATTTTCTATAGGAAATAATAGTCATAAATATTCAAAAAAGCATAAAATCTTTTCTTTTTTAATTCAACAATTTGATTATTTAAAAAGATAAAAAATTGGTAAACAAAATATTTCATAAAACTAATTTCTGTCTTAATGTTTTGATTTTCTTCAGTTTTGAATACAAACTTAATTTTAACATCTAAAATATCTGACTGTGATTTTTAGAATTAAATAGAAAACCTCAAGTTATTTGTGGATAATTGTTGAGATTTACCAACTACCACTGCATTCCCCCATTGAAATTAGAGTGTAAGATTAAGATTGAGGGCATACAAGGAAGAGTGATAAAACTAATAAAAAGAGTTGGAGATTACAGTTAGAGAGGGAGAAAGAGATTGGAGATTGGCATAATTATTAGAGTGTTCACCAATGGCCTGAGTGTAATATAATGGCTGAGGGATTTTGTTTTATATATCTTGCCTTTGGGTTTAGTTAGGCTGAGAACCTTTTGACTCAGTGCATGGGTTAATCAGGTGCAAACATGAGCGCAGGTGTTCACACGCGCGCAGAGCGGACATATAATTCAGAGATGTCACAATAAAAATCCCAGATAGAGGATATGACCAGGGATGTGAGTGACGTCCTGCAGCGGAAGCATGGGCTGAGATTTCAGAAAACTCACTTAGTTGAGATTGAGACCTGGGCGAGGCCGGACGAATTTGTGCGCTACGGGCACCACATGTGATGGGGGGCAGATGGAAAAGTCAGATAGAAAGATTGTCTCTCTCTCCTTATGTCGAAAAACCTTTTAATTCAAAGGTGATAAAAAGTTTCGTACCTGAACTAAGAAGTCGTAAAGTTTTTTGTGTTTCGGAATTCCTATGTTATATATGAACATTTTATGAACATTATATGTATGTTTCACATATTCATGTATGGCCATGGTCAATCCTCGGTTGAGCCCTACAAGGACTCAAAAAATAGTCCTGGATGCCTCTTTGCGTAACACTCAGTATTATAAGGTACATATCAAGGGTAAGTAGAGCAATCCAGGTAAAAGTGTAGTGCCCTCCTCTACATCCAGGTGTAGAAGCTATTGATGAGAGCTGTCCAAATTAAAACTTTCTTAATAATGGAATTTTTAATCATAGTAGACATTTTCTTAAAGATTTCTCCTCAAAGTTGAAATTTTTTATCAAGGTAAGAAAAAGTAAGTAAAGTTAGCGACCATAGTTGAGGGTGATCCGCAGGCTCCCTTTTCGATAACTACTACACCAAGGTGGAGGGAAGGGCACTACTCCTTTCCCAGGATTTCTCCACTTTAACCTTGATCCGTACCTTATAATGCTGAGTGTTAAACAAGGAGGCATCAAGTACCATTTTTAAAATCTTTGGTATGACTCGACCTGGGATTGAACCCAGGTCTCCCGGGTCATTGGCGAACGCTCTAACCATTACACCAATGTCCAGTGCATCAAGTTAAAGTTAAAAAACAGAAGCCTATAAACCAACTACATTTTTTGGTTAATAGAGTAAAAAAAAAATGCTTAATCAGATCAAAAACAGTAATAATGTAAAAAATTTAAAGAGTGATTTAGAGGATTTTTGCATTTAAAACATTATCAGATGAATTATTTAACAGAATTTGATCTGTGTGTAGATATTGATTTAATACTGTATATGTTCTGTGCAAAGATTCATATTTTATAAGAGGTTCTTAATGCTTTTTTATTATAAAATCCTTTTCAAAACAATTTTATAGAAAAAATTATTTCCACTGCTTTTCTTTTTCAAAGTAAAATCATGTCTCTGCCATTTTTGAATAGTAAAATCCTTTTCAAATCTTTTTTAATAGTAAAATCATTTCCAAAATTTTTAATGGTAAAATCATTTCCCTGACTTCTTAATGGTAAAATCATTTCCAAAGCTTTTTTTTTTTATGGTAAAATCATTTCCAAGCCTTTTTAATAGTAAAATCATTTTGAAAGCTTTTTTTAAATAATAAAATCATTTTCAAAGCTTTCTTTGAATGGAAAAATCATTTCCCAGCCTCTTTAATATTAAAATTATTTCCAAAGCTTTTTTTAATGGGAAAATCATTTCCAAGCCTTTTTAATTGTAATATCATTTTCAAAGCTTTTTTAAATCGTAAAATCATTTCTCAGCTTTTTTAATAGTAAAATCAATTTTAAAAGTTTTTTTTTAATGGTAAAATGATTTCCCAGCCTTTTTAATAGTAAAATCATTTCCAAAGCTTTTTTTAAGTGGTAAAATCATTTCCCGGCCTTTTTAATAGCATAATCATTTCCAAACTTTTTTTTTTATTGTAAAATCATTTCCCAGCCCTTTTTTTATAGTAAAATTATTTCGAATTTTTTTTTTTTGTAATATCATTCCCAAGATTTTTTTAAATAGTAAAATCATATCTAGTGCTTTTTTATTGCAAAATCATTTTCAATGTTTTTAGGGACAGGGAGGGGACATCTAGATAACAAAAGCAGAAACACAGAATCACTGGAATTTGCTGACTGTCAGTTTCTTGCTACTGCAATCATCAGACCATAAAATCTGAAATATTCAAATTGCAAAGATTTGAAGCTTCACATAAAGTGCATAATTATCAGACAGAAAAGTAAGAAAAAGAAGCTGATCAACTGTATTTATGGTGTGAGGTATTAGTTATGTGATAAGATGTTTGTTCATATAACACTCACATGTAAAAAATATCATAATATAGAAATCAGAGTATTACAATATATATATATATATATATATATATATATATATAAATAAATGTGTGTGTGTGTGTGTGTGTGTGTGTGTGTGTGTGTGTGTGTGTGTGTGTGTGTGTGTGTTAAAATTTTCACCCACTACATTTTTATATTGAGCAATTTCATCATTCCTTGTAACATAGTAAAACCTTGTGATACAATTCTTTTCTCTCTCTCTCTCTCTCTCTCTCTCTCTCTCTCTCTCTCTCTCTCTCTCTCTCTCTCTCTCTCTCTCTCATATATAATTACTTTTTATGGTTTTGCTTATGAAGTTTATTTTAGGGTTTCCCATTTTTAAACAAACCTAAAAGTTTAAATCATAAAATTTTGGTCTTTCGTGTAATGTTCCTGTTTTTAACCCAACCCTCAGAACCATTTAATTTCAAGCAAACTGTCTTTTTGTTCAAATACTTATGAGAAGCACCACATGTGTGTGTGTGTGTGTGTGTGTGTGTGTGCATGCATATATATATATATATATATATATATATATTTGTATATAATTACACACACACACAGAACCTCTGCACTTGAAAGACCGGTGCTACAAAATCTTCCTATTTTCCCATCTGTATTTGCTCCATTTGTCCTGGTCCAGTACTCAACAAAAATAAAGAAATATCAATGAGGCCATATCCTCCCCACTTGAAAGACTGGTGCAACATAATCTTCTTATACCGATATTTAATCATGAAGCATTTCACTATCTCTACATAAAATATCGACATGCCTAAAATACGCCATGTCAATCACATATTTTAGCTTAGTTTGGCATGGAGTACCCAGTGAAAATCCAACTTGCTTAAAATAGTCTGCCATCCTAGTTTATACTATACCAGGTGCACAAGACAGGCAAACAGAAAGTATCTTATTTTATTGTCAAGGGAAAGAGCTAAAATAAGTAAAACGAAAGAATGAATTCTTCCCAGAGCTAAAGGACAACCAAAGAAATCACTGTTTGACATAAACGTCGTTTTTTTAAATTCCTGTAAAACTTTCTAAAATGACAAATGGCCAATGTATTTATTTAGACTGCGAGCCATATTATGCCCTGCAAAACACCAATTCTCCAGCCCATTGGACCACATTAATTCAATTGCATGCTGGGAGCTGGAAACCATTTTGTTTTTGATTGTCTATTTCTTTTCTTTCAAATAAACAAAAACCAGGAATTCTTTACAAGAAAAAAATAAATAAATAAAATGGATGACACAGAAGACATCCTGGATAAAAACAAACAAATACGTCAATAAATCAAAATAAAAAAAGATTTTAAAAATTAGATGAGAGAAACCACGATAGATCTACTTAAGTTTTATTCATCAACCTTATAGAATTCCAAAGTTGATAGCTAAGGCTCAAAATTAGGGACAGGGATTTAGGCATGTCTACTCATTCCTAATGTGTGCAAGGTTTTCATTTAATGATGAAAGTATTAACAAAAATAATCTTATTGCTGTCATCAATAAACAAGTCTCAAAAAGCAACAAATAAAACAACAAAGATTTGCCAACTCAGCACTTAGCAGTGCTGCTGTCCTTCAAACAATATACACAATATCATGCATTGTTGACCAATAAAATAAACTTGGAAGTTTTCAGTGGGAAACATTCATCTGTTATAAATTATTAAAAACAAGAAATTCATTAACATTTAGTCCGAAGGAAAAGCAAACTGGAATGAATCTGGATAATAATTATCTGAAATTAAGAAGTCCCAGTCAGCTGGGGCCGCAGAATATACCAACTGCTTCTCTGCAGAGGAGTAAGACCCCCTCCCACAAGTGCCCTGGATATGATATTAAATAATCTGATAATGAGGCTCCAGTAATGCTGTAGTTTTAGGGAATGGGGAGTATCCCTTCATTGCCATTGTTCCCAGGTCCACTCTGGCCTGGAGTGGGAGCACTTAAAAGGGTTTTATCTATGGGTCAAATTGGCTAAATGAGTAGAGTGTTCACCAATGGTCTAGGAGACCAAGGTCCAAATCCCAGGCAGAGTCATGCCAAAGACTCAAAAAATGGTTCTCATTATAAGGTAAGGATCAAGGGTAAAGTGGAGCAATCCAAATAATGGAGTAGCACTCTCCCCTACACCTCCTTGTAGTAGCTATTAAAAAGA
Organism: Sepioteuthis lessoniana; assembly: GCA_963585895.1. NCBI lineage: Eukaryota > Metazoa > Mollusca > Cephalopoda > Myopsida > Loliginidae > Sepioteuthis > Sepioteuthis lessoniana. The sequence goes on along the minus strand of OY757930.1, from coordinate 69,573,354 downwards.
GAGCCTTTGGGTCACCCTTGACTAAGGTCGCCAACTTTACTTACTTACTTACTTATGCTAAACTGAATCGTTTGAAATATAACTGTTTTTACATTTAATTGTGTGTAAACAAAAATGGTTCATATACTAAATTGAATTGTTTGAAATAGAAATGTTTGATCCTTTAACTGTGTGTAAACAAATGACTGATGTTTAATTGAATTGTTCATGATACATAGCAATACTTGAAAATATTAAACTGTGCAAACAAATGATTAATAGCAAATAGAATTATTTGTATTTGATTGAAATAAGAGAAACCATTTAATGTGTGAAAAAAAAATGAGTATAGGTTCATTTAAAAATGTAATCAACAAAATGTGTTTAGAAATCATATTTAATGCAAATTTCATTAAACATAATAGACATTTTATGTCTACATATTTTCTTCTGAATCCATTCGAATTCCCGTATTACTTTTATCGTATTCGGGGGGAATTGATTTATGTATTGTCCATAGTTGTATGTATCCCTTGTACTTTCTGCCCGACTTTGGGCCATCATCAGGGGAGGAACTATTACAAAAGTGATGTAACTTTTGTTTTAGCATATTACTACTGTGTAAGGGCGTCTTTGCCGTTAAAGATTATGGCGTTTGCTTTTAAATGTAATTCTATAATTAGTGTCAATAGCTAAAGACATTTAAGTACATTAGCACTGGTTCGAAAATTAATTCTATTGAGTGTTGGTTGCAAGTTTCTAATATGTAATGCTTCGAGAATCTGAAGTTTTTGTTAATTATTTTGATGTTCTAATATTGTTGTGTTGTCGGTGAGAATTTTCCGTAGTTGGGCAGAAAGTACTAGGGATACATACAACTATGGACAATACATGAATCAATTCCCCCCAAATACGATAAAAGTAATATGGGAATTCGAACGGATCCAGAAGAAAATATGTAGACATAAAATGTCTATTATGTTTAATGAAATTTGCATTAACGAAGAAATGCTGCCTAAATATACATATTTTAAATCACATTTAATATATATGTATAAAAAATATTTGACATTAAATAACCTCCAATGGTTGATATACCATCAAACCGAACCAAACCTAATTGACAAGTCTCCCATATCTTCTGTTCTATCATCCATTTTTAATGAACAAATTAAACAACATAAGCTTATCACAGATGGTTGATTGGTTTTATGACATATCAATCATTGCTGCATTATTTAATTGCTAATTCAGCATCTTTTTTTCCTTTACAAACAAAATGGTTTTAAGTAATTATCCCTATTCAATAATAATCAATTGTGAACAATCAATGTTTCAAGTAACTATTCTTAATACAAAAAATTTGTACACAGTTATACAGTTTGAAATATTTCTATTTAATACTAATAATCTTAAAATATGTGTACTTGGACAGCAGTCTTTCATTTAAGCATGTTTGATTAAATAATAAAGACACATTTTGTCTACATAATTTAATTAAGATCCTTTCAAGTTTCCTGATAAGTGTCTTGGCTTCAGGTCGGAATTGATGGGTGAATTTACTAAAATTGTCCTGAGTCCTTTTGGACCTTTCATAGGCAATCATCAGGAGTTGCTTGCATATATTGTTATGTGCTTCAGTATTTCGGGTGTTTATTGTTTCTTTATTGTAATTAATTTGTCTTTTTACAAGACAACAGCTATACTTTTGGGTGTCACTATCATGGTGAGCTGCAGGATTATGTATTTTAAAATATGTGTAGTTGTGCAGCAGTCTTTCATTTATGCATGTTTGATTAAATAATAAAGACACATTTTATCTTTATTATTTAATTAAGACACTTTCAAGTTTCCTGATAAGTGTCTTGGTTTCAGGTTGGAATTGGTGGATGAAATTACCAAAATTGTCCACAGTACTTAGAAATCATATTTAATATACATGTATAAAAATGAGTAAATATAAATAATAATTATTCACCAAATAATTGAAAATAAATACAATAAATGATCTTCAACGGATGTTTACTTAGGTTTTAGTAGATTTGCCAATAAAAGTAAACATTGACTTTAAACCAGTCTTCGTTAATAAAAGATGTTGTTTTTTTTGTTTATAGTTTTTAAATTTATAAATCTTCCAAGCAAAACCAAGAAAAATCTTAAGAATGTCCCTTTTGAAATTCTAATTTGATTTTAAAAATAAGTAAAGTAAAGTCGGCGACCATAGTCAAGGGTGACCCAGAGGTTCTCTTTTCAATAGCTACTACACCAAGGTGTAGGGGAGAGTGCTACTCCTTTCCTTGGATTGTTCCACTTTACCCTTGATCCTTACCTTATAATGCTGAGTGCTAAGCAAGGTGGCATTGAGTACCATTTTTTAAGTCTTTGGTATGACCCGATTATGGGTTATTTAATGTGAAAATTAGAAAACAATAAATATAATTTCAATTTTACAATGCAATCATTTAAAAAGAAATTTTTTTTTTACTAAATTTGTATGAATATATAAGTTGGGACAGCATAGACACAGAGTCAACAATACTAGATGACTGTCAGTTTCTTGTTTATGCAATCTAATGATCGCATAGGCAAGAAAGGGACAGTCTCCAAGTATTGTTGTCAACACTAACCAAAATTAAATATACTGACTGATATTGAGCACTTTTTATTCAAATATTATGAATATAGCAAACTACAACAGTCATCTGAAAAGTTTATATTGCCTAGTCGGCTGGGGCTCTAGAATACACTGACTGCACCTCTGTTGAGGGGTAAGACTCCTGAGCAAGTGTTCTGGATATGACTCTAAACAATCTGATGGTGAGGTTTCAGTAATATTGGAGCTTTGGGGAATGCAGATTACCCCTTCATTGCCGTCGCTCCCAAGTCCACTGTGGCCTGAAGTGGAAGCACCTGATAAAGGGTCCAATCTATGGGTTGAATAGAACTAAACTGTGGTTTTAGTTTACTGTTTTTGGCATTTAAAATGCATATTTATGCTAAATTGAATTGTTTAAAATAGAACTGCTTTGACATTTAAACTGCAAATTTATGCTAAACTGAATAGCTTGAAATAGAACTGTTTTGATATCAAAACAGTGTACTTAAGCGGATCTGAATTGTTTGAAATAGAACTGTTTGACTAAATGGAATAGCTTGAAATAGAAATGTTTTTGACATTTAAACTGTGTACTCATGTTAAAATGAATTGCTTGACACAGAACTGAATATTTGCATAAAAATGGATTTGGTGTTACATAACCAACAAAGGTTGATATGTCATCAAACCCAACCAACCAACTGAAAAGTGCATAGGCTCATGGAATGTAACCAAATGAGTATAATGTTTCAAAATAGCCTCCCTCATGGTCCACACACTTCTTCCAGTGGGGTCACCAACAGCAGATATTATGTCATTATGAACTTCTGGCAGAAATAAAACAAAAACAGATGATGCAATTTGTAAATAAAAAAATATTATGCAAACTGATTGCAGGGAAAAATTCTTTTTAAAAAAAGAAAAGACAAAAAAATGTTTGTACAACCTGAAAATAATCAACCAACACTGCAATGTCTAGCCAAAAGAAAAAAACACAGAGAGAGTTACCTAAGCTAATACCTAAATACGTAAAAGTGCTCGATACACTAAGAAGAGCAAAACTAGAATATCTAAAAGAACCTGAAACTACCTAGCTAGGTTTCACTAAACAGATCTTCAGGATAATTATCTTGATGACCCGTCAGGTGAAACTTAGTTTCTGGCTCTTTTAGGTAATATATACACACACAAACACATTTATCTCCAAAAGCTACATAGATATACATTTAAATTTGAATGGTTGAAAAATGTGCCCAGCCAAATTTCATTCCTTGATTTTACTGTCTGCCAAATCCTAAGCCATTTCAAATTGATCCCTAAAATCTTCTGCAATTGAAACCACAAGTTTACTTCCTTCGTTTGTTTGCATGAAGGAATTTCAAACCATATTCCTTCATATCAGCCATATTTACTGGAGTAATCAACAAAACTGACACCATAGAACTTTGCTGAGAAAATTAAAGATGCAAAACTGACAGGTTAACACGGTCAACTAATCGGTACCTTCTTCTGACTCACCAGCAGGGCCTCTTATATCGGACATGGCCGACAGCAGGCAGAAGACTTAAGTGCCATTGATTAAGTAAAGTGGAAGTGGAAGGGAAAAGTAGTAATAGAAGGATGAGAAAGAATGAAGGGAAGGAATTAATGAATTCTGGAGTGGTAGTCTGCGGCTGGACTCCACTCAAGAGGAGGGAGAAGGAAGGGCAAGATTCTAGGGACTTTGGGCAGTTATGAAAGACACACACACACACACAAATAGCTGTGTGCCTAGGGATACAATTTGGTTGGACACATTTCATTTTATTCCACTGATGAAGACATTGATACACATGTCAAATGCAGGAATAGTTAGTGCTAATGCAGGTCGTAACAGAAATGTTAAGGAATCTCCTTCAGTCTAAAATCAGCTCTGAGCAGTTCCTGGACGGCCAGCCAACAAAGAGACAAAAACAAATGGTTTTACTGCTGGATAGTAATGGGATCATGCTAATCATAGTTTTGTTGTGGAATTGTATGAAAGGATTTTCCTATGATTCTTTCTGCAGAGGAGGTCCGAGTTCCGAATGATCTGAAAGTCATGAAAACAATCAGATGATTGGAGATTCTTGAAAGAATTCAAAAGTATCAATAAAGTGTTCTCTTCAAGATGCCTGGCAGGATGAGGGTGGGGAAGTGGGTATTTCTTAGGAAGAGGTCCAGTCTTCTAAATAGGACATATTTCAGTATAAACTGTTATGATCAATTTTTTTTTCTGTATTGAAGGAATAATCTCATAATTCTAAAAATATCTAACATCTTCAGTAACTTTCTTAATAGGTAAAATGGTAAAAATGCAATGGTCAAATATAATTGATTTTTATAACTGTCATTTTTTAAAAGTTCAGCATATTAGGTTGGTTGGTTGGGTTTTATGGCATATCAACCTTTATAGGTTATTTAATGCCAAATCATACATACACACACACATATATATATATATATATATTGATGCATATTTGATTGAACATAATATACATTTTTTGTCTACATATGTTTTTGTTAACCATTTCAAATTGCCATATCGATCTTATGATATTCAACGGGAATTGGTTGATAAACCTTCCATAATAAGTTATTTCCCAAGTACTTTCAGCCCAAATTTGGGCCATCATCAGGGGAAGGTGTATTACAAAAGGGATGTAACTTTTGTATGTACATTACTACTTTATAAGAATCAGCATTTGTACTGTTGTATTGTGTAGCATTTACTTTTCAAATTTGTTTCTATAAATAGCATCAGTTGCTAAAGACATTTAATTACATTAGCACTGGTTTCAAAATTAATTCTATAAAGTTTGGGTTGTATGTTCCTGATATATAATGCCTCGAGAATCTGTAGTTTTTGCTTATCTTTTGTTCTAATATTGTTGTTTTCGGTAAGAATTTTATGTAATTTTGTTGTTGGGCATGAATGTTTTTTTAAATGCTGTGATATGGAACTGGTATCAGAAAAGTGCATTGTAAGTCTTCTCAGTAGGGTAGTTGAGGTTAAAAAAACATTCATACCTAACAACAGAATTACGGAAAATTCTTTATGCTTAATCAAATACGCATCAATGAAGAAATGCTGCCAATATATATATATATATATATATATATATATGATTTGTAAAAGAATAGTTTGTAGGTAACATTTTAAATAAGCCAGAGCTTATTTGTTTGAACACAGTTAAATGGTTTCAAGTATTGCTATTTAACATGAGAAGTTCTATTTATCAAGTATTCCTATGTAATGAAAATAATTTGCACAGTTGTTTTGTTTTAAATAATTAATAATAGTAATCCTTAGTAAATAACTGAAGAGTTCTGTCTGATCCATATTTGGAATCCAAACAGATACTATCAATCCAGGTTCAAAGTGGACCTAGGAGTAATGGCAATGAAGGGGTACTCCACATTCTGCAAAGTTTCAGGACTCACCATTGAATGCAATTTATACCCAAGATACTCATTAACAGAGGAGCTTTACTTCTCCGCAGAGATGTGGTTGATGTATTCTCCAGTGCCAACCAACATGTCTATATATGAGTGCGTATGTGTGTGTGTGTGTTTAGACATATACGTATGTGTGTATTTCATCGAGCTGATCTTTGGATGAGCTTGTATCAATACATGTTGATGCGAGTTCACTGGAAGATTGGCCATATGAATTCTGATTTTTTACCTGCTTGTATTCAGGAAGCAGCATCCCATAAAACATCAACTGTAGCTTCCATCTCACAAAGACAAACAAGATATGTGGGGCTTTGCTGGAGAAATAAGAACAACTCATGAGCTATGTTGTCTTATGGGCTCCAACACAAGAATGCTCCAAGGTTGGCCAACCTGCAAGGACTTACATCAGCTCTGTGCAGACATTAGACACAGTCTAGAGGACCTTCCAGGAACAATGAACCATGAGGATGGATGGCAATAAAGAGTCAAAGAAGGGAAGTGCCTGTGGTGTAATGGTTATCGTCGTAGGAAATGGACACGGCAACACCAGTTCAAATCCTGGACAAGACTGGTTGCATTTCACATAGCACTAATACCCTTGGGAAAGGTATGAATCCAATTATTCTCCCTCCAGCTATGGGTAAATAGTAGGACAGACTAGGTTCTTTAGCCTGGGTAAGGCAACTAGTCTAGGAGAAGGAAAACTGTGAATTGAAACTGTTAAACTCCGCTTAAAACTTGACCTTGTGTCATATCCTGCCCGAGCGGAGGGGTTGGTAAATATGATAAAGAGTCAAAGAACTGAACTTGATGATGATATTATAGTTGAAATATACATATATATATATGCCGGTCAATTGTCCTTGTGGGTAGAGTGTTCACCAATGCGGTTAATCCCAGGTTGAGTCATACCAAAGACTTAAAAAATGGTAGTTGATGCCACCTTGCTTAATCCTCAGCATTATAAGGTAAGAATCAAGGGTAAAGTAGAGCAACCCAGGGAAAAAAGTAGTGCCCTCCCCTACACCTAGGTGTAGTAGCTAATGAAAAGGGAGCCTTCGGGTCACCCTCGACTACGGTCGCCAACTTTACTTTTACACAATATATTCAATTTGCAAAAATTAGAAAATGTAGGAAATGTAAAAGTAAGGCATGCTGAAAACTTGCGACTTAGAGTTTCATGGTTATCATATTTACCCAACCCCTCCGCTCGGGCAGGATATGACACAAGGTCAATTTTTAAGCGGAGTTTAACAGGTTTTGAATTCAGAGCTTTCCTTCTCCTAGACTAGTTGCCTCACCAAGGCTGAAGAACCCAGTCTGCCCTACTATTTACCCATAGCTGGAGGAAGAATAATTAGATTCATACCTTTCCCAAGGGTATTAGTACTATGTGAAATGCAATCAGTCTCGTCCAGGATTTGAACTCGTATCGTCGTGTCCAACTCCTATGACAATAACCATTACACCACGGGCACCTCCCGTTGCATGGTTATAAGCACCACTTGAGCTGGTAATCCACATATCTGATTTTTTTTTACTATTTTGAATATTGTGATATTGCTCTGCATTTTTATGTATTGGGCACTATGAAGATTTTAAGAATTAGAGGCTATTTTAGCATTAAATCCTGAATATATATATAAAATGGATATTTAACACTTTTCTTACGGGGCACAGTTGCCCAGTCGGCTGGGGCAACAGAATACACTGACTGCTTCTCTGCAGACGAGTAAGACTCCCCCAATGAGTGTCCTGATATCACACTTAACAATCTAATGGTGAGGCTTCAGTAATGCTGGAGCTTTGGGGAATGCGGAGTACTCCTTTATTGCCACTGCTTCCAGGTCTACTCTGACCCGATGTGGTAGCACCTGATAGGATTCTATCTATGGGTCAAATAGAACTAAACTGTGAACTTGTGCTAAACTGATTTGTTGGAGATGGGATTGTTTTGACATTTAAACTGTGTATTTATGCTAAATTGAATTGTTTGAAATAAAACTGTTTTTACATTTAAGTCTATTTATTGCCCAGTTGGCAGGAGCTGTAGAATATGCCGACTGCATCTCTGCAGAGGGATAAAACCCCCCAATGAGGGTCCTGTTTATGTCACTGAACAATCTGATGGTGAGGTTTCAGTAATGCTGCAGCTTTGGGGAATACAAGGTACCCCTTCATTACCATCGATCCCAGGTGCACTCTGGCATGGAGTGGTAGCACTTAATAGGGTACTATCTGAAGGTCAAATAGAACTAAACTGTATCATCATCATCATCATGTCGTGCCACTAGCACGGATATCCCTGACCTTCTCTCGCCACTTCTCCCTATCGTTCATTGCCTCTGGTAGGTCTTCAGGGCTACATCCTATGTCCTCACATAGCTGCTGAATGTATGTTCGAGTTGGTCTTCCTGCTTTTGCCAGGACTTGTTCAATATTGCTCACAGCATTCTTACTTATGCTAAACTGAATCATTTGAAATAGAACTGTTTATATGTATAAAAATAGATTTGGCATTAATAACCTACAATGGTTGATGTATCATAAAACCAAACCAAACCAAACTAAACTATGATGCACAGATACTACACACTGATATTAGGCAGGATATTGCTGAATGTTTCTCAACCTGATTAAGAAGTGAATGACAAATGTACCTGTTTTTCCACAGAATTTCACTTAGCCCAAATACCCTAAGGAAAGGCATGTTCCAAACACCTCTGGGTAAATAGTAAAGCAGATCTAGCTCTTAAGCCTTGATAAAGCAACCAAGTCAAAGAAAAGGAAAACCAGCTTTACTTGGCTTAAAAACTGACTCTTTGTCACATTCTACTAATGGTAGAGAGGCTGAGTAAATATATACTTAATTTAAAAAATTTAATTCTAATAACACTAATAATACTACTAAGCCAATTAAGATCAAAAGAAATAAGAAGAAATAAATAAAAGACAAATATTAATGAATATAGACAATGTTTCATCAAAGCAATAAAAAAGAATTATTACCTCTTATTTTAATGGGCGACAGTATAATCAAAGAAATATTCATCAAAGATTAATAATAAACACTTGAGACTTGTTTTGGAAAAAAAAAATTTACAGCAAATATGTCAGTCAGACTAAATAGTTATTGCTGTAAAGTTCAGTTTATTGGTTCATGATTATCTCAAAAGCTTTCTATACATCTAGAACATTGCTGATTAATTTAATTTCAAGTCACTGTAAAAGCAGTAATTTACGAAGATCTTTACTTCGATTTAGCACAAGGCCAAATGAATGGGGCACCCAATGAGACTCGAACTCACTCGTGTAGGTTTGCTAGTCTAACTTGCTAACCATTACACCACCAGAGGTGCCCAAGTCACTGTAAAAGTAGGTCCAATTCCTTCAAGCAATGATTGTGACAGAAATGGTGGCTTGGTGATGAGCACTAGGGAAAAAATGGTGGTGAAAGAGAACGGAAAAAAAACCCCCAGAATGTAGTGAACATTGTTGTTGTTGTTGGCAACCGAATTCGAGGGTGACCAGAAGGCTCTCTTTTTGATAGCTACTACACCAAGATGTAGGGGAGGGTGCTACTCCTTTCCTTGGATTGCTCCACTTTATCCTTGATCCTTACCTTATAATGCTGAGTGCTAAGCAAGGTAGCATCAAGTACTATTTTTTTGAGTTTTTGGTATGACTCAACCTGGGATTGAACCCAGGTCTCCCAAGCTATTGGTGAACATTCTAACCATTATGCCAATGTCCAGTTGTAATCATAGAGAAAAAAGTTCAAATTGTAAATTTTTTGTTTTAAGAATATTTAATTAAAGTCATCATTGTTTACTAAAGATTATTACTAATTACTTAAAACCATATATCATTATGAAAATAAATGGCTATTATGCGGTATGATTACTTGAAACAATACAACTGTGGAGAAATTATTACTATAGGGAGTTCACATGCCAAGTTTCATCAAGATTTATATATTAGCCTAAAAATAACAAGTATCCAAATTAAGTGAATATATATATATATATATACTCTTCAACGGTAAAGACACTCTTACACAGTAGTAATATGCTAAAACAAAAGTTACATCACTTGTGTAATAGATCCTTCCCTAATGATGGCCCAAAGTCAGGCAGAAAGTACTAGGGATTCATACAACTATGGACAATACATAAATCAATTCCCGCCAAATACGATAAAAGCAATACGACAATACAAACGGATCCAGAAGAAAATATGTAGACGGAAAATGTCTATTATGTTCAATGAAATTTGTATATATATATATATATATATATATATATACACTACTAGACAAAAGTATCTGGATACCTTCAAAAATTATTATTTCTCATCATAAAAGTGTTATTTTTAATGAAATAAGTTAAGCACAACAGTAATTTTACTTATTATACTAAATACAAGTCTTCCTGTGCCTCATTAAATACAAATTAAAACAAAAAATACAAAAAAAAAACTTTTAAAACTTCTGATTCATCAAAATGACCACCTTTGGTCACTATCACTGCTTCACAGATTCTAGCCATTCTTTCCTCAAAAGACTGGACGTACACTGAAGATACTTCTGCCCAGCTTTCCTGTAAGAGTTGCCACTGGTGAGCCGCATTTGTGGGTTGTTTAGCTTTGACTTTTTGGTCAAGTTCATACCAAACCAGTTCAATGGGATTTAAGTCCACTGATTGTGCTAGCCAAGACATCAGTTGAAGGACAAGCTGTTCTTCTTTGCTTTTAATGTACCTCCAGCAGAGTTTACTAGTATGCTTTGGGTCATTATCGGGCATGAATATAAATCCTTGACCCACAAGCCACGTTCCAGATGGAATCACGTGATGCTACCATATGCTGTGATAGCCAGTCTGATTCGATTTACCCTTCACCTGGTGCAAACTCCCAACTTTGCAATTTGTAAAAGCTCCTCACACCATAACAGAACCTCCCCCCTTCTTGACAGTTGGTGTGATACAGAGGTTGCAGCTCTTTCACCAACTCTTTACCACATACAGACCCTCCGATTTGACTTAAAGATTTTGAAGTTTGATTTGTCATTCTAAAGGACTTTATACCACAGCTCTATTGTCCAACCCTAACCCTAACCCTGCCTTGACCCATTGGAAACTTTTGATATTGTTTTGCTTCCTTATTAGACTATTAGTCTGAAAATGTGTGACTGGAGTTCAAAACTTGCTTACTACAATGCCACAGTCTAGTATATTAGCCACTATGCGATAGTGACTCTCACTGTAGAGCGTTCAATATATAGACTAAAGAGCATATATATCTAAGTTAGGATTGTAAAGACCAAGAGTCAGTGGTGCTTGGTGACAGTCAGTTTCTCATCAAAATTGTCAGACGAAGTTGTAACTCTGCTATCCTAACACATACATTCATTTATCTGTGTATGTATGTGTATGAGAGCCAAATTTGTAGAAGAGCAATATATATGAAATACGCTTTCTTGTCTAATTTGTAATCAAAGGATAATTTTTTCAGTTCAGCGTTTATGTTGAACATAGTTTCTTGTCATCATCTAAATTCTTGATATAACACTGAAAGAGAATCCTTCACCTTATACTAAATAGAAACATCAATATCATCATGGACAGCAATTACAAGTGGAACCCAGTGGGTTCACGGATTGTCTTGTACTTTGTTCTTCTATTTTTGCTTGTTTTTCTTTTCAAGGCTTCATTTATTATTCCCCTTTCCCTTTTTCACCAATTTTTCCTCTCTGATAATTTTAGAGACTCAGCTTGCCAACATTAGAATATCTGAATGCAAAATCAGCAAAAAAAACAAACCCAAAACAACATTTTCTTCAAGCCCTAACTGATAGGCCTATCCATAATTTAGTGTTTACCTTTTTTCTTGCCCTTTTTTTTTGTCTTCTGGGCTCCCATATCTTCTGCTAGTGGAGAGAAATGGAGACAGTTAGTAGGCATCACAAAATGACAGCCCTTCCCGTCACATATCACATCATGATACTTAATTGATGCATGTGATTTGGAGACAATACAGTGTAAAAGCATTTGAAAGAAAGAGAAAAGCCTCGGGTAGAAAAGGCATGGGTAGTTGGAGTCAAGGAAAAGTTTTTAAAAAAATAAAAGAGATTGGAAAAATGAAAAAGGATAGAGAAAAGAGAAAACATAGAGAAAAAAGAAAGGAAACATGAAAAGGATGAATGAGAAAATAAAAGAAGGAAAGAGAAAAAGAAAGAATGAAAAAGTGCAAAGAGAAGCAAAGAAGAAAGATGGCTCAGTCGGCTGAGTGGGAGCTGCAGAATAAACCAACTGCATCTCTGCAGAGAGGTAAGACCCCTCACCCCCACCAATGAGTGTCCTTTGGCCCAGTTGGCTGGGGCTGCAGAATACACCAACTGCATCTCCGCAGAGGAGTAAGTCCCCCTACCAACGAGTGTCCAGGATATGACACCAAACAATATGATGGTGAGGTTCCAGTAATGCTGGAGCTTTGGGGAATGTACAGTACCCCTTTATACCATCACTCCCAGGTCCACTCTGGCCCGGAGTGGAAGCACTTGAAAGGGTCCTGTCTATGGGTCAAATAAAACTAAACTGTGTACTTATGTTAAACTGGATTGTTTAAAATAGAACTGTTCATATGCATAAAAATAGATTTGGCATTTAATAACCTACAATGGTTGATATGCCATAAAACCCAAGCAAAATGAACCCAAAGAAGAAAGAGTAAAATAAAGGAAAATTTTCAGCAGAAAGGTTTTCTGTTTGAATTAAAGAAGAAGGGAAGAAAAAAATAATGAAAGGAAAAAAAAAATGAAGAAAATTCATAAGAAAGGAATTTTGTTTGAGTTATTGAGATGAATAATATTCAATATTGTACATAATCTTGACTCCGTATCTTGATTGTTACATTCACAATATTTCAGCTAGTGTACCCTCTGGCCTCAATTGTCCGCTATAGACAGTAAACTGTCAGAAATTCAAAACTAAACTCTTTATTCAGTCCCTGAGAGCAGGTGCTTCTCATTTTCTTATATGTGCTTAGTGGATATATCATATGTTCATGAAGCTCTCATGGTGCAATGGTTATCATCCAAAGAAAAGAAAATGGAGACTCTCTCTCCAGATATATATATATATATATATATATATATATATATATGTACTATTTCTTCAAATGCCAACAATTACATTTTAATTCATGTTCATGAGATTCTCATGGTGCAATGGTTATCATCCAAAGAAACGGAAATGGAGACTCTCTCTCCAGATATATATATATATATATATATATATATATATATTTGTACTATTTCTTCTAATGCCAACTATTACATTTTAATTTATAAATATCTTTGTTTATTGTTGTATAGTGGCTTGTACCACATGACTTCTGGTATTGCGGAAGTATAAAAGATGCCATGCCTCTTAAGCATGGAGAAGCAGAAGTAGAAAGAGAAGCAGAGAGATAGCTCTGAAGGGCGTCAGTCAGTAGTAAGACCAACTTTGGACGTAACACCAACAGCACGAGACTTATAATACTAGTCGAACTGTAAAATTTGAGTTAATGAATAATTAACTCTTTTCCTTACCATGATACAACATTTATATAATGTATAGAGGACTAATTTTCTTAATTACAACCTTCTTTGAAAGATACTGAATTAAAATATGTAGAGTTTTAGGAGTCTAAATAATGTTATGGATTTCAAGCTGGTCATGCAGACACATGTATTCATAGATGAATATCATTTATAATAGAGATTATTCTATGTAGAGACTTTTGACCCTTTTTCATATGAAATCCAATACTATTAGAAATGATGACATAACAAAATATCTCCACTGTGAAAGAGTGACAAATTATCACCATGGAAACTAATTGAATTACTAAAAATAAATAAACAGAAAAAAGTCTTAAATGACCAAAGAGGAAATGGAAAAAAAAATTTTTAAATAGAGAAAACTTAAAACGATGAAAGATGAAGAAAAAGAAAGATCAAAAACAAAATAAAATGTAGAATGAATAAGAAAAATATTTCAAGCTGAGTGAGTTTACATAAATAATTTATGCCGATTTTAAAAAGTCGTTAGAATTTTCTTTGTTCTTATTGATATTCAGTCTAGCTTGTCAAAAACCGAGTGACAAAAAAGAATATCCTGATATTTTCTGTAAGGTTTTCTTTTATTTAGAATGACAAATGCTTATTTAGAGAATTTTCATTTCTAGTCAATAATTATTACACAGTTATCCCAGATTTTACAAGTACAAAACACAATGATTAAAATGCCTAATGTTTATTTTTAAATAAAAGGTTTTCCATGCTACATCATGTATCAGTATAGAGCTATTGTAGATAGGTTCTATCTAGTTGCCCTACCCTTGCTCATCCATGTGAAAGGGTCCAGAGGGGTACATCACTTATGAGTTTATCTTTACTTTTCCAGCAGTGTCTCGAATGTCTTGTTTGTCAAATTTGGATAATTTTCAAGATGGTTGGTTGGTGATTGTACAGCTGCTGTTTTGTAGGATATAGACATATATAAATCTATATATGTACACAAACACACACACACATAAATATATAAGCATAGAGGGCTAACCTAACCTATATAAATATTTTTGATTACGTATATATTGTTTTTTTATACAGGTGGTGTAACAGTTATTGTTGTATGAAATGGACACGGTAACATGAGTTCAAATCCAGGACAAGGCAGCTTACATTTCACATAGCGCAAATATCCTTGGAAAAATATGCATCTGGCTATTCTCCTTCCAGCTATGAGTAAACAGTAAGACAAACTGGACTTTTTAGTTTGTCATTGCAACCAGTGAGAGTTGTGGTCAGCGGTCATGTTGATTCTACTATATGGATGGACCATATAGATGCTGACTAAGTGTATAGAGAAAAAGATAGATGGGAATTGCACAAGAATGTTATGAGCTATATTGAATAAATCCTCAAAGCAACATCTCACAAAACAGCAGCT